>JANAVB010042417.1:3080887-3391099 GCA_029216955.1 Iris pallida | reverse complement strand
TATATAATATATATATATATATAAATATATATCTATACTATATATATATATATCTATATTATATATATATCTATATTATATTATATATATATATATATATATATATATATATATATATATATATAGTATTAGACATTATAATATAATCTATATTTCCAAAATGGTATTAAACCTATTTGGCTGTATAACATTCAAATAATAAATTCAAATAATTTTACTAGGTCATGGTGACCTAACATGACTCCACCAGGGGGGTGGCTAGGTCAGGGTCCAAACATTTTCTAGTCAATAGAACCCAAAAAGTCAACCAATGAGTCTCTGTGCCATTCGTAATTAATAGCACATGGGAACGTTATTGAGTTGTACACCCTGGCATGTGTGTCGGCTCAAAATAGATCAAAACCATATATTGTGTCAAATGAATTTGATCGATGTAGAGTCCGAACTCAAGTTGGAAGGTAGGTCAAGAATTTTGGTAAACGGTCAATGGCCTAATTGACCCAAAGTTGTACGAAGTCAAAAGAATGTTAGATAACAAGTTTGGATGTGACATGATATATCAATTTGAAGATAAACATGTTTATTTCAAAACTTATGAAGGTTGTTTTGAAAGATTGGCATTTTTTGTGCTCCAAAATCAAAGCTACGGAGAAGTACATCTATAGTCAATATTGATTATAAAAATCTAGTTTAAAAAATAAATATCTATATTGATTAAATATAAATAATATCCAAAAAATATGAGGCTTACAACCTATCCACCTTAGGAAATTTCGTCCTCAAAATTAAAATAATACTACTATAAATACAATAATAAAAAGGTTAAGCTATGAACCTTACCGGAATCCTTAAATAATGTGGATATCGCTTCCCGCATGGAATTTTCATGTTCCCAAGCAGATTCTCCTAGAGAATGGTGCTTCCATGCAACCAGAATAAATCTAATCGTCTGCCCTCTATGCGTCTCTTGCTAGTATCCCAGATACCAACTGGCTGCTCCTCGTATAACAGACTAGGCCCCATTGTGATCTCGGAATTGTCGACCACCTGGCCGGGATCAGTCGCATACTTCCTCAACTGCAAGACATGGAATATATCTTGTACTCCCTCTAAGGATGGGTGATGTAATACGATATGCCACTTCTCCAAAGGGTTATAAATCTAGAAGTAACGCTTCTAATTTGGCTCTTACACCTTTATCTATGACTAACCGTAGAAAATCATAATTACTTCGTAACTCTGTCAATCCTTAAACTATATACTATATTCCTATAAATTATCTCACCAACTTCTATTGTAGTTTAATTAGCGACCCACTCCTTCTACCTATAAGCAATCTATACAATCCTTTCAAATAAGCCGAACCATTGATACCTATCCACGGGTAAAGGTCGAGGCTGAACTAGACGACTACATAAACCTATTGGTCATTCTTCTAGTCCTGGACTGCTATTGGTCATTTCAAGCTAGTCTTATCTAACACTCGTAGATTACTAACCATCTTGACACTATCATTATATATAATTACTCTAGCATTTCTAAGCTAAGCCCTATCTTAGGCCGAAGATAGCAAGATTTAGTCTATTTATTTCTAGGGTTGCTGGTTAGGGTATATAGCGCCCCGCTTCGATAGGCGACGGACTTCATAATATGCTAGCGTCGAGTCAGATCGGTCGGGAACTTAGATGGCCATCTGACTCGATCGCTGAGCTTGGTAAACGATAACACCTTGCGGCATCGATCAAATCGATTTGGACGGATGTTACGAGAATCGATCCAACTAATGGAACGACTTTTGTTGGAATAAGTCCTAGATGCAGCGGGCTGCGTCTCGGCGAGTGAGCTCTATATAAGAGTCCCTTCGACGGGACCGGACCGCTGTATGGTTTTCTTGGAGCTTTTGCCGCTGGGTTTTGTTGAAATGCTTTTGCGTTATTTTTCTGGATGCAATCTACAAATTTTGTAACAAGGGAAAAAGAAGGAATCCTAACAAAGTGTTGGTGCCATTGTAGGAGCTCGTATAACTAAAGCTTAAACGTTGCGAAACGCTTCGACGGTCGGCACGATCAAAGAATTTGGTGGGTGATTCGGCCCCTTCTTTTCTGCTATGTCCCGCAAACGAATTTTCTTTGCCTCGAATTCATTCAAATCGACAATGCCAAGTTAAATGCATGTCAATCCACTAAGGTCAAGAACACGGGAAAAACGTATCGATTTAGAGTAATCTACTCTGAAAAATACAAGTTTATCATATAAACGAGAAAGTTTAAGGTTCTAGTAAAAAGATAGACTATTTCACGTGTTGTAAAATAATATGAAACGTCGATCGTGGGTTATGATGCCTCGGGCAAATTGGTGCCTACGGGACACTAAATCGGGAGTACGGCTTTGGTGAAAATAAATTGTTGAATGAGTTGGAACAAATGATAATGTCACTCAATACTGTCCGAGCTATACAAATCTGTCCGCACATATTAAACGGTTCACGTATTGGCATGGTCATGGACAGCTTGTGCACAAGTTGAACTTTTCTCGATGCGGTATCCGGAGTATCGAAACCGAATCGACCTAGGGGGAATAATCAAATTCGTGCTTCGACGCGAGGTATTGCGGGACGTGCAGCAGAGTTTACAACCCAAGCTGACAGGCACGTCGTAATGCCATATAAAAGTCCCTCGTGATGCATAGCATCAATTACCGCACATATAAGATAGAGCATGCTCACCTATTGTCTTATGTAGGTAGTAAATATTATCTGTGTTTTATGCAGGGACGAGCACGGTCGTGGTAAAAAATGTGATAAATCGCTATGTTTTACTGTATGCTCTATTACTTCAAAGATGGCTATCGATATGAACTAAATTTATTTAGTTCTAAATAGAAAGACAACTCTAAAGCATGCCTACCTTAATAATCAGAGTCAGTTTAGACGAGTGGGTTCGTCTCGTCCACTTAGCAAGTGTGCTTATCCCTTCCCCTAATTCCCCAGGTGCGGCGGGAGCTCTAAACTGAAGCTGAAGGACGGAGAGGCGTTTTGATGCTCTTCCTATGCTGAAGTATTTTGAAGTCAATTCAATCGAAGGCTTATATATAAATGGGCGAATGTATGGAACGACAAGTGTTAGTTCAGGCATCTTGTCAAGTATGTTTTCTTTTATTTTCAATCAATGTAGCCGAAACGGCATCCAATGTAATTACGACTTGCACTTCGTTGCAAGCTATGAATGAAAAAGCATATTTCTATCTTCCTATACTATATCTCAATTTGATGTGATTTGCGAAGTTTCAACTTGGCATTTCAATATAAGAATCAACGTAACGTTCTTGCCTTGTACGAGTGCAATTTCAGACTCGTACGGCATCACACCTTAGCGAGGACGATCGATTCAGCAAAATAACACCGGGGACGAACGGTTTGTCGACTCAGGGCATGACAAATTGGTATCAGAGCATAGTTATGTTTCCTCGGATTTTCGAAAGATATTTCATTGTTGGAATGTCCGTTGCGATGGCTCGATTGAATACTTGTCGACATACTGCGTGAAATAAATGTTTCATACAGGTAAGCCCGTAGATATTTTTGAAAAATACTAACGGGTTTACTCTGTTTTGTAGGAATGACTAAGAAAAATAACAATCCCGACACAACAACCCAAACCATGGACAGTACGTCGAGCTCAAAGAGCACTGGCCCTAGCGAGACGATCATGGAGAAAATACTACAGTTGATGGAACTGCGGCAACAACAGCTTCAAAATCAAATCAAGGCCCAATTTGATGCGCAATAGAAACAAATGAACGACCTAACGCAGATCGTAAGCAAGATGAACGGAAATACCAAGGCAACGGTCGTGGTATCCGAAGAGAGGCAAGATGTTCAAGATAAAGTCGAAGAAGAAGTCCTACCACAAATGATAAACTCTTCTTCCACGTTCAAAGTAAAGGAGCTCCGCAAGATGAACCCACCGAAGTTCAACGGCCGAGCAGAGCCCGATGTGATAGTGGAATGGCTCGCAGATATGGAGGACTTGCTTGATCTTCTCTGTATCGAAGGGTTCCAGAGGGTGGCCTCTGCGGCGCTACAGTTACAACTGAGACCATATGACTGGTGGGCGGCGAAGAAATAGGAAATCTGTGAAACCGATCCCAACACCAAGATTTACTGGGAAATGTTCAAGGCAGCCTTCCTCGAGCAGTACGTTCCTCGTGCCATCCGTCGACAGAAGGGGGATGAGTTCATGATGTTGAGGCAAGGAAATACGACTGTTGAAGATTATGATGCAAGCTTCTTAAAACTTATAAAATATGCCGACGCCTTCCTACCCAACAAAGAAGAATGGTGCAAGCGTTTTCAACAAGGCCTCAACGACGAATTGTGTTGGGACATCATGAGTCAACGATGCTAAACTTATCGTGAATCCTACGAAGCCGTACTTGATAGCGAGCGGATCTTTGGCGGCATGTCACAAAGGGTCGTGCCTGTCGTCCGCAACAATTTTAACAAGCGTCCTAATGACGCTGGAGGATCGGAAGTACAAAAGCATCCAAACACATCCGAGAATCGGCGTCCATATCCAGGATTACACTGCAATGTCTGCAACAAGCATGGGCATCGCCCGAGCGATTGTTTCTACAGAACATGTTACGGGTGTGGCGAGAAGGGCCATTCAAAGCCGCAATGTTCAAAAAATATTTCGAATCAACACCAACCACCAAGGAACGTTTCGAATCAATATAAAGCGCCTACACTATAAGGCAGAAATGTGGTGCCCGTGAACCTGCAGAATCAATGCCATGGAGCTCAAGGCCGAGTTTATGCATTAAATCGGGACGAGGCATTCACGTCCGATACTGTTGTAATAGGTATATTACTCTATAAAAATATACCTGCTCGAGTACTATTCGATTCGGGTGCGATGCATAGTTTTATATCTGCTAAATTTGTGAAAGAAAATAAAATAACCATGCAATTACTAGATATGGACATTAGCGTTAGCACTCTGTCGGGAATCGATATGCCTGCGAACATAATTTGTAGGAATGGCCACATTTGCATCGGAAAAAGAAATCTACCCTTGGAAGCCATCGTACTAGACCTCAAAGAGTACGACATAATCCTGGGCATGTATTGGTTGGGTGCTTATAATGCAACGATCGAGTACGCAGAGAAGAGAGTGGTGTTTCGTCTTCCTGACGAGACAGAGTTCTTATACTCATGCGGTACGGTCTCGAAGACGGCAATAATGGTATCGACAATATCGGCGAGGTGTATGCTACGTTCCGGCTGTACGGGATACTTGGCATCCATTCGAGACACGCGGATGGATAATACAAACGTAAAGTAGACTAATGTTGTGGCAGATTTCCTCGATGTTTTCCCTGAAGAGATGCCTGGGATGCCGCCGGATCGAGAAATAGAATTCAGCATCGATAACTTTTCGGATACACGGCCGATATCAAAGGTGCCTTACCGAATGGCTCCAGCAGAACTGAAGGAGCTGAAGGTGAAATTATAAGAGTTGCTAAATCGTAGATTTATTTGCCCTAGCGTCTCTCCGTGGGGAGCTGCCATATTATTTGTGAAGAAGAAGGATAGATCGATGCGGCTATGCATCGACAATCGAAAACTCAACAAGGCGACTGTACGGAACAAGTTTTCCTTGCCACGAATTAACGACTTGTTTGACCAGCTGCAAGGCATGTCAATATTTTCAAAAAATGATCTTCGTTCAGGCTATCATTAGTTGAAGATCAAGTCCGACGACGTATCAAAGTCTGCCTTCCGCACTCGATATGGTCATTATAAATTCCTAGTCATGCCATTCAGTTTGACGAATGCCCCAGCTGCTTTCATGGATCTGATGAACCGAGTCTTTCGACCCCAAATTAATAAATTTGTATTTGTGTTCATCGACGATATCCTTATCTACTTGAAGAATCGAGAAGAGCATGTAGAACACTTGAAGACGGTATTGCAAATTTTGCGTAAAAATAAATTATACGCCAAGCAGAGTAAATGCGAGTTCTGGATGAGTAGTATGACATTCCTCGGACATGTAATCTTTGTCGAAGGTGTCACGATGGACCCAAAGAAGATTGAAGCGGTGGTAGATTGGAAATCACCAACCTCGGCTAGCGATATTCAGTAGTTCCTGGGCTTAGCAGGCTACTACCGAAGATTCGTGTGGAGATTTTCAAAACTAGCGTCACCGCTGACTCGCCTCACCCAGAAGGGAGTAGTATTTGAATGGAGTGACGACAGTGAATCCAGCTTTCAAGAATTGAAACAACGGCTCGTCTCAGCTCCAATCCTTGCACTTCCAGATGGTCCAGAAGGCTTTCAGATATTCAGCGACACATCGGGAACTGGCCTCGGGTGTGTACTCATGCAGAGAGATAAAGTCATCTCCTACGCTTTACGGCAGTTGAAGCAACACGAGAAAAACTATCCTACGCACGACCTAGAATTGGCGGCGATCATGTTTGCGTTGAAACTTTGGCAGCACTATCTCTATGGTGTGGCTTGCAGAATCTACATAGATCATAAAAGCCTAAAATACTTGTTTACGCAACGAGAACTCAACCTACGACAGCGACGTTGTCTCAAACTCATAAATGATTACGAGCTAACGATCGAGTATACGCCGGACAAGGGAAACGTTGTAGCCGACGGGCTTAGCAGAATGTTTATGGGATCACTGGCCATAAATAATGAGATACGGTTGTTTGCCATGAAATATAAAAGAACAGAACAATTATCGGAGGACCGGACTTTTACTTCACGTTACAAACTCGCTTGTACAAAGAAAGCCTAGGGACGAAAACCTAGGTACAGCAGTCTAAGTACAATTGTTTATTTTAGATTCTGGGATATGACGATAGAGGCTCGGGAAGGCGACGGCAGCCCTGCCTTACTCCTTGGACGATCGGTATGCAGCCTTGGCTCCTGTGAAAAGATGGTTGGCGTTGATGAAGAAATGATCTTCTTGCTCTCCCTCTTCTTGCCCTTCTGGCTTCTCTCTCTCTCTGTGTATTTTCTCTCTGACTATTGGGGGGTCTCTCTGTATATGCGTATTTCTCTCTGATATTGTTATCTTTACAAGGGAACGGTACCTTGCTATTTATAATAGTGGGTTGTGATCATTAGGGTTGCCAATGATTAGCTCTTGGAGATGGCGACGGCCTGTGGATTGGTAAATCCAGGCCGTTCGTTTTTGATTGTGACGAATCCGAGCCATCGAGTGTAGATTATACCAAATCCTCTCAGCAATTAATGCTGATTGGAATAAATCTTCCTCATAATGATCTTCTGATATCTGCGAATAAATTAGATTTATTCTCCTGCCACGTGTCCCAGATTATTGGGATTGGACTCAATCTTTGATTGCAGTAAATTTGAGAAATTAATCGGTTTAGGACACGTGTCCTAGGAGCCACTGGGGGGATCTGAACCGCATGACGAGTGAGCCGCATATGATTTTGGGCCGCATATGGTTAGGGACACGTGTCAAGGCTGCCCAGGTAGCGGCCCTCACTTGAGCCCTTGTACCACAAAGAGGTAATCATTGTGAGCCGCATAGGGATACATCCACCTGAGCCGTATGGACATGATCCTCTTGAACAGCATGAGAAGTCCTTATTTGAGCCGTATGAGGCTTTCTCGGCCTGAGCCGCATAGGACGGATTCACTCTGAACCGCATGAGAAGTCTTTGCTCGAGCCGCATGAGGCTTTCTCGGCCTGAGCCGCATAGGACGGATTCATTCTGAACCGCATGAGAAGTCTTTGCTCGAGCCGCATGAGGCTTTCTCGGCCTGAGCCGCATAGGACGGATTCATTCTGAACCGTATAACGAGTGAACCGCATACGAACGCCCACGTGGCAAGCCCACGTGGCATTTTTATGGCTCTCGGGGGATTTGTGTCAGAGATCTCTTTTCCTCTTCCCTAGAAATTCGTCATCATGACAGAGTCATAATTACTTCTTTTTTGTGTCAGGGCTGTCACTTTTTCAGAGTTGTCAGCCGTCAAATAATTAATACGAGAGGGCAGAGGAGAGGGTTATCCTGCAACGTGTCTTCTGAGCCGCATGGGATGTCTTGGACCGCATAGCCCCTTATGCCGCATGACTCTCTGAGCCGCATGGGCTTTCTGAGCCGCATGGGGTTGTTCGGCCGCATAGCCCCTTATGCCGCATGACTCTTTGAGCCGTATGGGCTTTCTGAGCCGCATGGGGTTCTTTGGCCGCATGAGTCATTTTCTTTAATATTTTCCATGCTTCTACAAGACCCCCTTCAAAGTTTTCAATTTGTAAAATTGAAATACTTTGAATAAGAAGCATGGCTGTGTTCTTCTAGCCGCATATGAAACCCTGACCGCATAGAGATCTTGGCCGCATAAATTGTTCAGCCGCATAGGTGGTTCAGCCACGGGTGACTATTCAGCCGCATAGCTTCTCGCCACGTGTGCGGGTCTTTAATTGCCTCAAATTTGTTTCAGCGCCGTCTTTGTAGGGGGAATCCCAAGGGTCAGCTCATTAAATCTTTCGAATTTGACGCCCTGGGTGAATCTTGGAGACGAAACCCAAGGAGTCGGTTTCGCTCTTCATAAGTCGGTCATTGGCCCGCGTGTCCTCCTTCTCCCGTCTTCCTATAATAAGAGGAGTTTGAAGAGAGAGAAGGCTTCTTTATTTTCTTTCTTCTTTTGCAGACCTTCCCTATCTCGATTGCCCTTCCCCTCTTCAATAATTAATGGCTCCCAAGAAGACCGTGGCAGCAAAGGGCAAGAAGGCGGCCTCCATTTCCGCCTCGGCTGCAGCCGCTACTCCGCTGATCGTCGTACCTGATGTTCATCCTGACGTTCAGCCCTCCATTACTGGTAAGGACAATGTATGAGTTAAAGAACCCCAACTGCCATGGCTACATCGCATACTTTATGCACGAGTCTTTGTAAATCGCATGTTCGCCCTACGGCTGAGCTGCGAGCCGCATAAGAAAACCACCGTGTCTGTATGCGCGCCTTGTCGATGAAGCCGCATAAGTGACGCTAAACGCATAAACTTTTATTGTACGGAGCCGCATAAGTGTTCTTCCGAGCTTGAGCCGCATGAGGCTTTTTGGAGCCGCATAGGACTTCTGAGAGCTTCATGGAGCCACATGGATGTTTTCTTGAGCCGTATGGGGTTTGAAAGCACCCCATCAGCTCTTTTTATCCGTTTAACTTACTTTTCTCTGTCTGTTCTTCAGTGAATCTGCCGGTTAACGCTGCTGGAGAACTCTTGGTGGGTAGCGCTCAAGCTGCTCTCGGCTATAGGTACGACCATATTGTTTAGCATATGACGGACCAGTTTCCGAGCGATGAGCCTATGGCTAGATTGAATGCCATCAAGAATCAGTCTTTCCATTTCTTTAATGCTATGATGAACTCCGAGAAATTTGAAGGGGAGTATTTGAAGCCTGCGTTCTTTTTTGGAGACGCCTTGACCGTGGAGAACGATCATGTTCTGGTGGTCTCGGAGGATTGGAGTTTTGTTTCTAACGGGATGGCGATCCGCATCCCCCAGATGGAGCGACATTTCCCATTATCTTGGTTCAATATGCTCCCGTTGGACCAGAAGATGGGGGAGACTTTAACCCCTACCAGAAGTGGGATGTTTGTGGGGAACATCCATTATAATAACAATCTGAAGTCCGTGACTGCCGACAAAGTGCATACTAGTTGTTCTGTGACGGGGTTGGTCCCAGGTTCTTTCCTGAATGTGGCGGGCCCTAACTTCACATTTTCTACTGCCGATACTTTTATAAATCAACTTGCTCGAAAAGGCTCCTATCCCGTTGGTCGGTTGACGTTCCCTGGTTGGGTACACCCTATTCCCTCGTGGATCAATTTGTCTACTTGGATCTTGCAGAAGTATGAGGCCTTTTTGTGCAAGATTGGCCTTTACC
Organism: Iris pallida; assembly: GCA_029216955.1. Lineage (NCBI taxonomy): Eukaryota > Viridiplantae > Streptophyta > Magnoliopsida > Asparagales > Iridaceae > Iris > Iris pallida. The sequence goes on along the minus strand of JANAVB010042417.1, from coordinate 3,381,157 downwards.
ACGCTATCCGAGGTACCAGTCATGGCTTGTCCATAAACAAGAAGCTGTTTATGTCTCTGCTGGAAATGTATAATTGCTGTACGGGGACCTTTTACACACCGGTAGGGGAGATGGGACTCGCGCTCCATGAGATGCACGTGGTCTCCAAGCTTCCTTGGGGGGACGAAGCATTTGAAGCATATACTCCCACTAATGAGGAGCTCGAAGATTTGGAACGACGGTATCCTGGCTTCGTGGCTCTTTACCAGGAGATATTGTGCCATTATAACACATGCCATCAAATAACCCAAAAGGATAGTAACTTGGAAGGGAATGCTCCCTATACCAAGGATTGGGTGCACTATCTCTTCCCGGCAGATGCCTCAGGTCGAGTCACCTCTCGTCGCCCTCGATCTCGGAAAGCGGTTAAGGACTTGGTGTCGTCGGCTAAGGGAGTGGCCACTACCAGTGACAGATTCGGGAGCCAGACTGATGCTTTTGGTTACTTTTACCAGGATACTCAAGAGCTGTCCGAGAAAGCGCTTCTGGCGGGATTTTTGACGATCTGGCTACGAAATTGTGTAGTCTTGGGAGGAGCCGGTTCTATTGAGAGAATTAGTTGTAACTTCATCCTTCCGGCTGTGAAGTTAGTTTTACGAATCAGGCTAGCTCTCCTCCCGGCCATGGTGTGTAGCATACACCGCGGCCTTCGTACCTTCACGTCCAAAGTCATTGCTCGCGACGTGACCAAGGATTTTGAACGAACTAAGTTGCCTTATCACTATTTGATGGGGTGGCTGCTGATACATTATCCGTCTTTGATGAGACCGGGCTCTGAAGACGGTGTGACTGATGATGACGCATTTATCTTCCGCTATCGTGATGAGCCTTGGGAATGTGAGACCATGCGGGCTTGCCGGATGGCCTTGGCAATGGCAGATAAGTATCATATTTTCGTATCCGTCCCTCGCTTTACCGCCAAGGACATAGAGGCTGTACATATTGACGGTATCGTGCCCCCTCAGCTTCTGGATGGCCAGATGCTCTTATGGCTGCGTAACATCCATCCCACACATCTGGTGTATCGTAATTGCAATACTGTCTTTCTGGAGCCTTATTTGCCTAGCAGGTTTGCCCGGCAGTTTGGATACAACCAACTTTGTCTGGACAGCCCCAGTTATTGTCTGGGTTATGAAGGTAGCCTTCTTGATGGTATCAGAGCTTGGCAGTATTATGATTCGTTCCATACTCGTAACATTTTCTCGGTCCCTTCCATTAAGGAGTCAGTGGAGATCTTGTATATGGCGGCTTTGTATCATGTCATGGCGAACAAACCCCCGGTCGATTTTAACCCAGGTACCAGCTTTATTGTTGGTACCGGTCTGGAGGAAGGCTCTCAAGGGGCCAAGAAAAGAAAGACTAGAGCCGAAGTGCCAGATTTGGATTTCGCTGCTGAGGGTGGTGTAGGCAATGAGCATGATAAAGATGACTCTGTCCTTCCAATGATAGACGCAGAGGTGGGTCAGTTGCATATTTTAGCAGATGAGATGTTGGGGGCTCAGTCCCTCATTGCGCCTGGTCCTATTCCGAAACGTAGCAGGCAAGTTTCTCCTGTAGGCAGTGTTTCTCGATCCCGGAAGCTGGTTGCGACTAGGCACCGTCCGTTAGTCATAAAAGAAAGTGGAGAAGAAGTCAACCCTGCGTCAGAGGTAACAAAAACTGCTCTCGATCCCTTCTTCCTTCTTTCCTTTCAGTTTCAATCCTAATTGTCTTCGCCCCCTCTTTTAGGTGTCAGGGGAAGAAGAAGAGTCTCATGATGTCGAGGCGGTGACCCGGGATGACGGGGACTCCCATGAGCCTGTTCCTTTTCAAGAGGATGCAGATCAATCTGTATCCCCCTTCGAGGTGACGGGGGCAGAGGACGTGACTGAGTTTAACTCGGGGACCGCGGGTGAGGGGACCATGCCAGTTGTGGATGAGCCGCGGCCTTCATGCCCCTCCCCTGGTAAGATTAGCCGAATCTTAACCTGTGAGGAAGCCTATCTGCTCTATCATCATATCCTTCGGGTTACGTCGATTGATTGTTATTCTGGACATTCAGGTCCTGCCCCTTCAGTACCGAGGATGGACGTCGTTGAGACAACCCCAACCGAAGGGGCATCGGTGGAGAGGGGTGTACCTCCTCACCGCCCGACTCGTCTTGATGGGCCTTCTGGGGGCTCGAGTTTAACGGGCCAGTCCTCGGGGCAGTCGGGGCAGGGAACGATGGTCCTTGCATCATCCTCCGCTCCGATGACTTCGGGAATCGACCTTTTTTCCTTGTCGAGCATCCAAGCTCTCCGGGCGGCGGAAGACGAGTTGGCCGCTATTCATGCATCATTCTACTCGGACTTCGTTCCCCTAGTGGCGAGCTCTAGCGTTACTCCTCCAACATTGCCGCTCCGGCTTCCCCTGACGCCCTCCTCTGCTGAAGTTTTGAACGACGCGTTGCAGGACGTGGTTGCCAGTTTCTATCGTCATTTGAAGAGGGGAATCGAAGCTACTGTAGAAAGAGGGACCTCCTTTACCTTGGCCCGACGATGCGCCCATGGTCAAGTAAACATCCTTAGGGATCTTCCTGATGATGCAGGGATGGCTTCGCTTCTGGAGGCAAAATTGCTGGAGGCTGATCAGCTGGTGGCCGAGCTTCGAGTATTGCGGCAGGTTGATCTGTCTGCTGTTATAAACGAGGAGCGGGGTTTCCTTATCGCTGTTATAGAGAGGGCCAGGGCTGCTCGGGATAAGACCAGACCGGCCATACTGAAGGATCTCAGCGACTTATCTGATCGGTATGATCAATTGAGTTACGTGAATGAAAATGTTGTGGCTCGGAAGGAGTCTGTCTCTCGTGAGATTACCGAGACGCGGGAGCAGATCCTTGCGCTTCAGAAGAAGTTGACTTTCTTGGAGTCTGAACTCGAGACTGCCCGCAATGACAGGGGGCTAATTGTTCAGGAGGCTGACAGGGTTACTCAAGCTTCGACTGACCTGGAAGCTGTCTTGAAGAAATTGGAAGATGACTGTCAGGCGCTCCTGGACTTGGACAATGAGGAGCGGTTACTCCAGGTGGCTGAGCGTCGCGCTCGGCAACGGATTGAGCGGGGGACCACCTCAGTGAGAAACCGCCTCCTAGAATTGAGTAACACTGAAATGTAGTCGGCCTTTTCTTTTCCCTTCTTTTTTTTTAAAGGGACGTGGTCCCGAAATATGTAATACTTCTTTTCTTCCTTCAAATAAAGGGTACTTTCAATTCTACCCTTCATTTGTATTGCCTGCTGTGCCTGTGATATTGTGGTGATGTTCTCCCCTGCATAGGAGATATATTTGTGGACCTGTTACCCATGGCGTACCTTGGTTTTAGGTAGAGATAACAAGTTTTGGTCAGGATACCTGAAACAGCCATAGCAAAGTGGTCATGGGTGCTCTTGGTATTGAGAATAGTAATGCCGTAGAGCAGCTGGGCTCCTGGGGCATGATGAGATGGTAGGTTTGTGTTAAGAAACTTAGCTGAGGGTATTTGTGGGCCTATTATCCTTGGCGTACCCTGGTTTAGGATATGGATAATAGAACGAAGGGGAACCGACATACTTGCTCAGAGGTAACGAGGACATGGCAAGTAGGAAAGTTTTTTAAACGTAGAGTCTTCCCACTCAGAGGTAATGAGTACATGGCAGGAGTGAACTCGACGGAGGGTATGGGTGGTCAACAGAGGACATTTATGGTCAATAGAGGACATTTGTGGCCAACAGAGGACATTTGTGGTCAACAGAGGACATTTGTGGTCAGCAGCGAACATTTGTGGTCAACAGCGGACATTTGTGGACCCATTACCCTTGGCGTACTCCGGTTGTGGGTACAGGTAATAGGTCGAAAGGGGATCATCATACTTACTCAGAGGTAATGAGGACATGGCAAGTATGAAGGTTTCTTCGACGGAGCCTTCCCATTCAGTGGTAATGAGGACATGACAGGAGTGGGCTCAATGAAGGAGGGCACATAGAACTACTCAGAGGTAATGAGGACATGGAAGTTCTACGTAAGGGGTGATTTGTTTTTGGCGGAAATGGGACGACTCAGAGGTGATGAGGACATGGCCGTCTTGGAAGTTTGTGGACCCGTTACCCTTGTTGTGCACTGGGAGTGCAGGTAGTGGATCATGAGGGAGGATCTCTTGTAGGAAGAAAGTTCAGTGGTATGGTTATACATGACTTTCTTTCAAAAGAGTGACCGGGATGTAAGTTCAGGGGTACCAATGGGTACATAACTCGACAATCCATGAATGTTGGAATCAAAGCGTAAGTTCAGAGGTACCAGCGGGTACATGACTTGGTAATTTGGAGAATGTGAGTATGAGTTCAGCGGTACCAGCGGGTACATAACTCGAAAATCTAACAAACTATGAGGGTGAGTTCAGTGGTATCAGTGGATACATGACTCAAAATCTGGAAAATTATAGGGGTGAGTTCAGTGGTACCAGGGGGTACGTGACTCGATGATCTGGAGAATGTTGTTTAGACATAGTATTTCTTCAGGAACTTGCCGTTGACGGGCAACATGAGCAAGTCTCCGTTTTGCTTGGCGAGGCGGTAAGCACCGTTGGAGAACACGGCCTCGATGACAAATGGACCTTCCCATTTTGGCTGGAACTTGCCGGCGGTCTTGTGAGTCATGACTATTGGCCTCCGGACTGCCAGAACAAGTTTGCCCACTTGGAATGTTCTGATTTTGACCTTCTTGTTGAAGGCTCCTGAGATGCGTGCTTGGTATAGCTCGATCCTTTGCTGAGCTAGGAGGCGCTTTTCATCTAAGCCCTCCAACTCTTGTAGTCGACGTCGGTAGTTGTCATCCGTCGTCAATTGATAAGTGAGGGCGATGTGGAGTGAGGGTATTTGAGTCTCTAATGGGAGAACTGCCTCACTCCCGTACACTAGGGAGAATGGTGTATTCCCGGTGGCTGTTCGAACTGTGGTACAATAAGCCCATTAGCATTCGTCGAGCTTCTTATTCCAGTCGCGTTTGTTGGAGGAGACAAACTTCTTGAGGAGTTTGATGATTGTTTTGTTGAATGCCTCTTCCAACCCGTTCGCTGTCGGGTTGTACGGTGTCGAAGCAACATTCTGAATACGGTGCTTATCGCAAAACCAATAGAATGCATGGCTTGCAAACTGTGGACCATTATCATGGATGATCCTTCGGGGCAGTCCAAAGCGGTAGATGACGTGATGCTTAAGGAAGCTGATCATGTTTGAAGTCTTAACTTCTGCGAGTGGGACAGCTTCCGCCCATTTGGAGAAGTAATCAGTGATCGCAAGTATGAAGCGATGTCCTCGGGAGGAACGTGGGGTGATTGGACCAATGATATCCATGTAGGACCGTTGAGCACCTCTAGAGGGGGGGTGAATAGAGTGTGTACGTGTGCAGCGGAAAATAATCACAAATTAAAAATATTAAGCAATTATATATTATGGCAGATAAAAGACGGTAAATAAAATACAGTAAAGTAAGAGTCAAGAATTCAAACTCAGTGACACAGCGATGTATACTGGTATCCCTCTGAGAGGACTAATCCAGTCTCGAGTACTCTTGCTCGATGTTAATCCACTATGGCACAAGCTTTAACTGAGCGCTTGTAACTCTTACAACACCGTGCTTGGCGACAAGTGCACGACCGACTTCACAATACCGTGCTTGGTGACGAGCGCACGACCGGCTCCAGAAGGCAATTGGAAAACTGGAACATTTTCTGAATACAACCTCCGATACAGCTCTTCAACACCAAACTCTAGATTAAAGAGAAACTGTACTGGCTTGGCTAAGAGTCGTAAAGGCTTAGATATGAAAGTAAAAGCTCAGAACACTTTAGATAGAGAAGAGAAGAGATGAAATTGGATTGTTGAAATGAATGGTAATCTCAACTCTATTTATAGTATTTTTGGGGAACCGAACTCGGACAGAGTTCGGGCAGAGTTCGGATGCTAGGATTTCGCATACGAATGTTAGATGCAGATTTAGTGGGAACTGAAATTCAAATAACCTAGACCGAACTCGGGCCGAACTCGGACCAAACTCGGTCAGAGTTCTGTCAGAGTTCTGCTTGTTCAGAACAATAAGGAATAAACCAAATTTGCATAGGTTTTGGGTCTTTTGGAATTGTGGATTTTTGGGATACGTAGGTAGGCTTATATTTGTTTGTGGACTGAGAAAAACCTAAGCTAGTACCGATCCGATCAATCTCATATTTTTCCTAGACTCAATAAAAGGAAAAATACAGAATAAATATGAAAACTAATAGCCCTTTTGATTATGTCTTTTTTCTGACATAGAAGACGTATTTTCTCTTGACGGCAGTCGTCCAAAGAAAAACAGATCTGAAAATAATTCTTTGTTGCATATGGACGAAAACCATTATAAAAGAACAGAACAATTATCGAAGGACCGGACTTTTACTTCACGTTACAAACTCGCTTGTACAAAGAAAGCCTAGGGACGAAAACCTAGGTACAGTAGTCTAAGTAAAATTGTTTATTTTAGATTTTGGGGGGTAACGATAGAGGCTCGGGAAGGCGACGGCAGCCCTGCCTTACTCCTTGGACGATCGGTATGCAGCCTTGGCTCCTGTGAAAAGATGGTTGGCGTTGATGAAGAAATGCTCTTCTTGCTCTCCCTCTTCTTGCTCTTCTGGCTTCTCTCTCTCTGTGTGTATTTTCTCTCTGACTATTGGGGGGTCTCTCTGTATATGCGTATTTCTCTCTGATATTGTATATCTTTACAAGGGAACAACACCTTGCTATTTACAATAGTGGGATGTGATCATTAGGGTTGCCAATGATTAGCTCTTGGAGATGGCGGCGGCCTGTGGATTGGTCAATCCAGGCCGTTCGTTTTTTATTGTGACGAATCCGAGCCATCGAGTGTAGATTACACCAAATCCTCTCAGCAATTAATGCTGATTGGAATAAATCTTCGTCATAATGATCTTCTGATATCTGCGAATAAATTAGATTTATTCTTCTGCCACGTGTCCCAGATTATTAGGATTGGACTCAATCTTTGATTGCAGTAAATTTGAGAAATTAATCGGTTTAGGAAACGTATCCAAGGAGCCACTGGGGGATCTGAACCGCATGACGAGTGAGCCACATATGATTTTGGGCCGCATATGGTTAGGGCCACGTGTCAAGGCTGCCCAGGTAGCGGCCCTCACTTGAGCCCTTGAACCACAGAGAGGTAATCATTGTGAGCCGCATAGGGATACATCCACCTGAGCCGCATGGACATGATCCTCTTGAACCGCATGAGAAGTCCTTATTTGAGCCGCATGAGGCTTTCTCGGCCTGAGCCGCATAGGACGGATTCACTCTGAACTATATGAGAAGTCTTTGCTCGAGCCGCATGAGGCTTTCTCGGCCTGAGCCGCATAGGACGGATTCATTCTGAACCGCATGAGAAGTCTTTGTTCGAGCCGTAAGAGGCTTTCTCGGCCTGAGCCGCATAGGACGGATTCATTCTGAACCACATGACGAGTGAGCCGCATACGAACGCCCACGTAGCAAGGCCACGTGGCATTTTTATGGCTCTCGGGGGATTTGTGTCAGAGATCTCTTTTCCTCTTCCCTAGAAATTCGTCATCATGACAGAGTCATAATTACTTCTTTTTTGTGTCAGGGCTGTCACTTTTTTCAGAGTTGTCAGCCGTCAAATAATTAATACGAGAGGGCAGAGGAGAGGGTTATCCTGCCATGTGTCTTCTGAGCCGCATGGGATGTCTTGGACCGCATAGCCCCTTATGCCGCATGACTCTCTGAGCCGCATGGGCTTTCTGAGCCGCATGGGGTTCTTCGGCCGCATAGCCCCTTATGCCGCAAGACTCTTTGAGCCGCATGGGCTTTCTGAGGCGCATGGGGTTCTTTGGCCGCATGAGTCATTTTCTTTAATATTTTTCATACTTCTACAACGGGAGTCCTTGAAGCGATGGGTATTGAACTCGGAATTGAGTATCGACACCTGCACCTACCTCAGTTGAAGTTAGGATCGAGCCTGCTTAGCAAGATAAAGACCGCCCAGAAGGACGACTCATTCCTGAAGAAGATGCACGAGCTGATTTCAACAGGAAGGGCGACTGACTTTACGGAAGACGAAGACGGGACGATGCGACTAAAGGGAAGGTTCTGCATTCCTGAAACTGCCGAACTCAGAAAAGAAATTCTGACGGAGGCATATTATGCGAAGTACTCGTTACATCCTGGAAGCACCAAGGTGTACAAGCACTTGCACATAAACTTTTGGTGGCACGACATGAAGAAAGATGTGGCTACATTCGTATCGCAGTGGATGGCGTGTCAGCAAGTAAAGGCAGAACACCAAAGGCCAGGCGGAGAGCTACAGAACCTCGCCATTCCCGAGTGGAAGCAGGATAATATCTTGATGGATTTTATTATGGGATTTCCGAAGATGCCACACGAGAATGATGCGATTTGGGTCATTGTTGATATATTGACCAAGTCGGCTCACTTTATCGCAATTAAAGTAGGATGGAGCGTCAATCGGTTAGCACAAATATACATCGACGAGATTGTTCGACTATACGGGGTACCGGCCTCAATAATTTTGGACAGAGACGGGTGATTGCTATCGCATTTTTGGACGAGCCAACAAGCGACGATGGGGACCAAACTAAATTTTAGTTCGGCTTACCACCCCCAAACAGACGGTCAGACGGAGGGGGTAAATCAAATCTTAGAGGATATGTTGCATCTGTGTGCGATCGATCTAAAGACTAGTTAGGATACGCATTTGTCGCTTGTGGAGTTTGCGTATAACAACAGTTATCAGTCGAGCATTCAGATGGCTCCGTATGAAGCGCCCTACGGAAGGAAGTATCGTTCACCAATATACTGGGACGAAGTCGGAGAACGAAAAGTACTTGGACCGGAAATGGTGGAGAAGGCCGTCGAAAAGGTCCGCTTGATTCGAGATAGACTCCGTATTGCGCAAAGTTGACAAAAGAGCTACGTAGATCTTCGCCGACGACCGCTAGAATTTTTGATTAGGGACCACGTATTTCTGAAAGTAACGCCCATGTGTGGTGTGGCGGTTCGGCATTGAAGGCAAGTTGAGCCCGAGATTTATAGGCCCCTTCGAGATCATCGAGCGAGTTACAATGGTTGCTTACCGGATCGCACAACCTCCTGCCTTGGCTGATGTGCACGATGATTTCCATATCTCACAACTTCAAAAATATGTGCACAATCCAAGTCACGTGGTTAGCTTTGATCAGTTGGAGCTACGTACTGACTTGTCTTACTCAAAGAAGCCTATTCAAATTTTGGACCGTAAGGAGAAGGTGTTACGAAATCGGTCGATGTTTTTGGTTCGCGTACTTTGTCGGAACCATTCAGTTGAAGAGTCGACGTGGGAAATGGAGGCGGAGATAAAGGAGAAGTATTCTTCGTTGTTTGTCTAATTTAAGGTCAGACCCTTGTTCTAAAGTTTCTGGACAAAACTTTTTCTTAGTGGTATATTATGTAGTGCCCCGCTTCGATAGGCGACGGACTTTATAGTATGCTAGCACCGAGTCAGATCAGTCGGGAACTTAGATGGCCATTTGACTCGATCGCTGAGCTTGGTAAACAATAACACCTTACGGCATCGATCAAATCGATTTGGACGGATGTTACGAGAATCGATCCAACTAATGGAATGACTTCTGTTGGAATAGTCCTAGATGCAGCGGGCTGCGTCTCAGCGAGTGAGCTCTATATAAGAGTCCCTTCGACGGGACCGGACCGTTGTATGGTTTTCTTGGAGCTTTTGCCGCTGGGTTTTGATGAAGTGCTTTTGCTTCATTTTTCTGGATACAATCTACAAATTTTGAAGCAAGAGGAAAATAAGGAATCCTAATAAAGTGTTGGTGCCATTGCAGGAGCTCGCGTAACTAAAGCTTGAACGTTGTGAAGCGCTTCGACGGTCGGCACGATCAAAGGACTTGGTGGGTGATTCGGCCCCTTCTTTTCTACTCTGTCCTGCAAACGAATTTTCTTTGCCTCGAATTTATTCAAATCGACAATGCCAAGTTAAATGCATGCCAATCCACTAAGGTCAAGAACTCGGGAAAAACAATAATATGAAACGTCGATCGTGGGTTATGATGCCTCGGGCAATTTGGTGCCTACGGACACTAAATCGGGAGTATGGCTTTGGAGAAAATAAATTATTGCATGAGTTGGAAGAAATAATAATGTCACTCAATACTATCCGTGCTATACAAATCTGTCCGCATATATTAAACGGTTCACGCATTGGCATGGTCATGGACAGCTTGTGCACAAGTTGAACTTTCCTCGATGCGGTATCCGGGGCATCGGAACCGAATCGACCTAGGAGGAATAATTAAATTCGTGCTTCGGCGCGAGGCATTGTGGGACCTGCAGCCGGGCTTGCAACCCAAGCTGACAGGCACATCGTAATGCCATATAAAAGTCCCTCGTGATACATAGCATCAATGACTGTACATATAAGATAGAGCATGCTCACCTATTGTCTTATGCAGGTAGTAAATATTATCTGTGTTTTATGCAGGGACGAGCACGGCCGTGGTAAGAAATGTGATAAATCGCTATGTTTTACTGTATGCTCTATTACTTCAAAGATGGCTATCGATATGAACTGAATTCATTTAGTTCTAAATAGAAAGACAACTCTAAAGCATGCCTACCTTAAAAATCAAAGTCAGTTTTGATGAGTGGATTCGTCTCGTCCACTTAGCAAGTATGCTAATCCCCTCCCCCAATTCCTTAGGTGCGGCGGGAGCTCTAAACTGAAGCTGATGGACGAAGAGGCGTTTTGAAGCTCTTCCTATGATGAAGTATTTGTTAGGGTTATATACTAAAACCATCACTTTTGTAGTAACCTTATTTCCTTAAATTTTGAATGAGAATCATATGGGCAAATGTTTGCATATTGTATTTGTTGCAAGTGTTAATGAAAATGTCTGATATTCTATATTGTAGATAATATGGTGTGTGGTGTCACACAGAAGATCATATTATCAGTTCCCTATGGAGTATATAAATAGTTCACAACCTAGATGGACTTGGACAATCTATTGGAAAGGTTGTAGTATAATCTGGTATTAGTCTATCTTGACTATAGGTTTACACTAGTACACTTTGTGTGTATTGAAGAGGACCACTTGAGGTTGTTCTCTTTGTACTGACTACATAAGAGAACAAACACCTATGTTATTATGGATGCTTGTGCTCTTAATCCGGATATAATAAAAGACATGTATATGCAGTGTGCATTACTTTGACTCATAAAGTGTGAGAATCATTATGGATCAACAACCTCTATGAATTGGGTAATAACTTTGTATGTATGATGGGCTGTTGAATATAAATGGAATCCATGTCCTGATACCTCGGGTTGATGATGCCCGCTTAAGGAGCTCATAAGGATTGTCATGTAAACCCTGCAGGTGGATTATATCCGACATGACAAATAAAGTTGAGCGATACTACTTAAGGATAAAAGATGTCGAATCAATATAGTTGTCAGTAACTTAATTTGATCGACGGACATACGATAACTTAACATGGGGAGCCAAACGAGCATATAATAAAAGGAGCCCACAAACATAATTTGGGATTAGGGAGGTAGTGCAATAATTGCTCATTAGTGGACCGGGCAATTGTTAATGGGCTTGGATTGTGTGTTAGGGCTGAACACGGGATATCCAGATCCGTTAGGAGGCCTAACCCTAATTTCTCCTCTTGGTCCCTGCCGTAGCCTATATATATTCTCTATTCTCTGGTCGCCTGATTTCTGATAAAAAATTTGAAACTTTCTCTAAATTCGTGATTCACGTAAGGAGAGAAAGAGAGGGCTGCCAAGGAAAAGAAAAGGTTGGAAGATCGTCGCCCACATGACGTCCAACTCGAGGAAGGAATACGTGCAGAAGATCTTAGGGTCGTCCGCTCGAGATTGCCAGAATTACTTGTCTCCTTTTCGCCGCAAGTATAATTCGTGAACCCTAGTTTCCGCCTATGAAGGGTTAGAACACGTATTAGATCTGTTTAACTTTATATCGATCAATATGCACAACAAAGGAAGGGTCCTGGAAATCCCCAGTTCCAACAATATTTTGAAGCCAATTCAATCGAAGGCTTATGTATAAAGGGGTGAATGTATGGAACGGCAAGTGTTAGTTCAGGCAGCTTATCGAGTATATTTTCTTTTATTTTCAATCAATTAGCTGAAATGCCATCCAATGTAATTACGACTTGCACTTCGTTGCAAGCTATGAATGAAAAAGCATATTTCTATCTTCCTATACTGCATTTTAATTTGATGTGATTTGTGAAGTTTCAACTTGGCATTTTAATATAAGAATCAACGTAACGTTCTTGCCTTGTGTGAGTGAAATTCCAGACTCGTACGATATCACGCCTTAGTGAGGACGATCGATTTGGCAAAATAACACCAGGGACGAACGGTTTGTAGACTCGGGGCGTGATAGGGTCAGGCTTTATACTATAATATACTCTAACTTATTCCTTGGAAAAGTATCTATAAAATTCTACCCACCTTAGCTCTTTACCTAGTCCTGTGAAGCATGGAGTAGTATCCTCTTCAAATGAACAAATTTCATACGATAATGGTTCTATACAGTCTTAGGTCCATCCTTAGGTACAAGACTTACTGTCACGACCCGCTCCCGAATAATCGGACACGAGTCGGACACGCCCAGCCTTCATCGTTAGACACGATGAATTAAGTTATACCAAATATCTAGGGAGAACTATGAATCAATATAAGAATGAAAGTAATCACAACATCTAATATATCAAATCCCAGAATCTCATATACAAATCTAAATGTTATTACATTCCCGTAAATGTAATCTATAATGATGTCTCTAATACAAGTCCAGATAAAGCTAAAGTAGAAAAGACTAGGCTTTCTCCGCCTCTAGGACCTGGGCAATATCAACTGGCTCATAGGTGCCTCCAGGCTCCTGCCCGTAGTAAGTATCACAGATACCCTCCAGCTCACCTGTAACATATCCTAGTCAGGAGCGAAGCTAAGTATATCCAATAAAATAAAAATGAACATCATGGTATGAACAAGAAACAGGAAATATATATACAGTACGAGAAATAAGAACAAGATATGAAACTAAACATGAGAACTAAAAGTAAATACAGTGAACATGATATGAGTCCTGAACATGAAGTATAACTTGAACATGAAATACAACCTGAATCCTGAAATGTGCAATATTGAAATACTTCCAGAGTGTATGATCGGCTTGGGTAGATTCAATGAACATGAAATGGTACGACTTTGGTCCCGCGTGCACAACGCGGGGCCTAAGCTATTCACATGAATAGTAACACGGGTTTGATTAAACATCTGTAGTATTTCCCCTCCCAGACATAAGTAAACTCAAGAACATGAAACAAGGCAATCCCGTGATATATCATGTAAACAAGGTAATACAGGATTGAATATACAAGACATGAGAAAATGAACAAATTCGAGGAGTATACTTGCCTTGCTCAGGGTGATCAAGTGTGGGATGTAAAGCTGGGAATCCTCATGTTTATAATTACAACTTGATAAGTCAACAATTTAAAGGTAGATATTTCTAGTCTAAAAGTTCATTTAACATAACTTAGCTTAAATACTAAACCTATCTTATATACATAACTCTATCATACAATTTATACAACTAAAATAATATGCTAAAGTATGAGATAACCTATCATTAATCTCCTATCATACATTACTAACCCTATGTGCCACGGCTCCTAGAATAGCCAACCATCAATTTGGTACCATGATCTCCTTAATATGGTGGTACAAACTACCCATATTCAACTAAAGGAAAATAGGCATTGACAGTTTAGATTTGTAGGACTGATACAATTTAGTTCAGTTCATCTAATCCAATCCTATTTCATTCAACTGAAAATTCTGCTCAAAGGAAGAAATGTTCAGAAGTTTTATGGATGTTATAGCAGTCTAGGAAAAGAAGCTAAGTATTAGATTCAAGATTGAATCCCAATATTAAACCTGGCACTTTTCCTAACCCATTTGAGGTAACTACCAACATCTTTCTAATTCTCAGGTCTTCAAAGTTAGTTCCTGAACATGACTGAACCGTATCAATCCTCGATTTAGTGATCAGTACAACTTGGGTTATTGAACAATGGTTCAGTTTACACGGCTGATACCACTGTTCAGTTTCACAAATGAGCTGATATCTCAATTCAGTCCATGACATTTTTGAACCAAATCAAGTCCTGGACATGATAGTCCCAATAGTAACTTATGTATTCATAGTATTAGATATAATCAGTACACCCATGACCACAGCCTTAAGTTATTCTAACAATTCACACTCAATCTCAGGTAATTTCTAGAAGTACTACTACAAGATTTCAGAACAATCCCAAAAGTCCAGTTCAGAATTCTGGACTTGCCTAAGCTATCCTAACCAACTGATATGATTCATTCTTAGTTAACATTGCCTTATTTCAGTCCAATTAAGGTACTATTTTAAATCATTGTTAGCTAAGACTGATACAAATCAGTCTTGAATTATACCTATGATACTACTGCCCTGATCCTGACACTACCATGACCTGAGTCCTTCATCGGACTGGTACCTACAGGTTACACACTGTCACTAGAAACCTATAGGCTAGCCTGACTATAGATGCTCTCAGTAACGTAGGCACAATCAAACCAATGTACAGTTTGAAAAGACTCAAGGCTGATACAAGACAATCTCAGTAGAGACATTGGTATACTCTAGTTGAGAACCAATATATACATTCAGTCCTCAACACTACTGCCCTGATACTTACAATCGAAAGCTCTGTGATACAGAACTTCTCTAGGACATAACCCTCTATAACTATTAGATCAGCCTTTCTAAACTAAGAACATCTCTAACTACCTTTCATAAAGAAATCCTTAACTTGAATTGGCCTAAAAGAGAGCACCAATAGTAGGCACAAAATGAGATAATCCTTCTAACCTACTCTTACATACCTCTAACAGTATGCAAAACCACTCAGCTGTCAATCTGAGTTAGTTCTACTATACCTGCAGCAATCTTAGCACTCTTAGTAAAATAAAAGAAATCCAGGAACCAATCTATAGTACCTATCCAACTCTACTGAAAACAAGTCTTCTAATTATCCAAAATTCAGATGTAATCAGGTTGATTTATCGAAACATCCTTAACAAAAACCAAATACAGATCCTATAATTGGAATTTAGCTAACAAGGGAACAACAAGTATTAATAAGGAGACTATAAAATCCTAAGTTCACATAGGCATAAGTTTAAACACTCAGCTCTTGATTATCATAATTTTTATGTTCTTAACTTTCCTTCAAATCTACAGAACTAACATTAACTTCATGCAACAGAAGACTTGCAAGGTTACTTGCTCCAGTCTACATCAATAGCAGGACACTTCTAATTCTCAGGATACATCAAGATAGGGTTCATAAATTAGTTAGAAAAACACATTCTAACTACTTGTTATTGTTCATGGTTCTCTGCTAATATGATAGCTCATCCCAACTCATCATCAAATTTACTAACAGTTAACAGAGCTAACTAATAATATCCCAATACTCTACAGTATATGAAATGTATTCAAATATAAACAACTAATGAAAAGGTTAGGAATACCTTCAAAGAATCGATTTAATTGAGAGTTCTGACACTAATTCCAAGCAATTTTAGATCTTATTCCCCCTGATCCAAATCGAATGGAAAACGAGAAATTTATCACCAAATTTTATTTCATCCTGCACTCAACCGATCCTTGAATTCTCAAAAAATGAATTTTGAAGTAGGATACTCACACTACCCCTGAGTTCAGATCTGAATCGATTTTAGCTCAGGAACAGACGTTCCTAGACATAGATTAAATTGATCTTAAAAGAAGTTTTAGAATTTAAACAACCGAGATGTGATTTGAGGAAGATTTGGTACTTACTACGGATGATCTTCAATCCAGATGATGAACCAAAGAGTAATCGATCAATTTAACAGAGTTCTCAACAATTTCAAAAGGATCTTCGAAAAGGATCTAAAATGTAAGGAGCAACAATTCAGATCTGGATCAGGAATTTGATTAAGAATCAAATCCAAATCAAGGAATTAGATAAAAATTTCTTACCACTAAATCAATCAACCTTCCTGAACGATCAACGAAGAATGAGTTCCTCTGCTGTTGCCAAGACCTTCAAGAGCTACGATCATCTCTTCCTTCATCCACCCACGCCATGGAAGTTTCTTCTTCGAAGGACTACTCAGGAACTTGTTGAAGAAGGAAGCAGCTGTTAGAGCAAAGAATAATGAAGCTCATAACAGAAATGGATCACTGGTTATATAGGCAGTTGGGAAAATTTGAAAGAGAAGAAGAATTGGAGGGAAAATGGAATTGAGTTTGTTATTGCACATGGCTTAGCTGGCCGAGAATGGAAGGAGAAAGAAATTTGTTGAAATTTCGAGAGTTTGTTACAACCAGGGTTCAAGGAGGAATAGAAATGAGCTGTGCTAAGCACATGCTCTCCTCTCTACTTCTAATAAAACCTAGCTGAACAATTAAAACTAAAGTGGTGGGCTGGCTGATAAGGGCCCATGGTTTAAATAAAGGAAACCCATTGGATGAAAACATAAAAAGAAAAAAAATGATATATAATTGCTTCACATAATGTCACTGCCACTTTTCTAGCTTGAGGGTATTTTGGACATTTTCAAATTTTTGGAATTATTTTGGGATTATTATATTTAATTATAATTAATGTGATTTTAGATGATTTTTAGTGATTTGTTTGGTGCTAGTTTTAGACTGTGACCCATGTGGACTAGGAGACTGTCCTATTGGCCAACCTAGGTCCAGACACTTTGGTTAGGTTAAGTAACCCTAGTGTGACTTAAATTAGTCATTTCAAGTTAGATAGAATTGGTTTGGGTTAATTAGAAGTTAGTTTGGCCTAAGAATGGCTTGTGAAGTCACAAGTCAAACCATGACTTAAACTAGATAGGACCTAACTAGCTAGCCAAAACCCTAACCCTAGGGCCTATGGCCAGCCATATAACAGCCCCTCCCCCTATTTATATCCTCCCAAATTTTAGGGCTAGCCTCTTTTCATTAGGGTTCATCAAGTTTTAGGAAGAGGTAAAGTTCCATCTTCTCAAATTCATAGTAAATTCAAATTAGGTCCTTTTTCCTTCAAACAAATTCCTATAGGCTCTAAATATTGTTCTCTTGCTGTTGGGATTGAGTTTTGATAGGGAGCAAACAATTTGGGGAGTTTTTGGTGCCTTGAAGGATCCTCTTCTTTGGAGCTTTTTGGAGCTTTGGACACCTATAGGTATAATCTCTATTAATGCTCCTAAAATCCTGTAAAAATCATTTTTAGGGTCCCCTTGTCCTCACCCAACTGTAGGGAAGACCAACCCTAGGTTTTGAGCTCGTTTCGTGTCCGTATTGGACACGTTTCAGAGCTGTGATGAAGGTGCTCGACGAAATGTCCCAAAGGACTGCTCGATCGAGTTTTCCTAATCTTTTTGAATAGAAATTTAGATCTAAGTGTCGTCTAGGGTTTCCAAGTGTCCTGTGTTGATTTGTGAGTCGTGTCGTGTCGTGGGGACATGCGTGTGCGGGCGTGCGCGCGCGGCACTGTAGCTCCCCTGCTACTCGGGGGCAACTGCGCGCTGGACACGCGTCGTGGACACACGAAAATTGGTCTGTAGCATGGGGTCATGACTGACACAAGGCTCGTCAAGTTTCACGAGTCCTCGTGTCGTGTCGGACACGATTTTTGACGTGCACGGGGAAGGCTGTGTGCGTGCATGTGCAGTGTGTGTTTGTTTATGTTAAAATGTATTTAAATGATTTTTAAATGTTGTTAATGATTAATTAGATCTCAAATTAACATGTTAATTCTCTGCTACACATTGTTTGGGTCTTGTTGATGTTTGGGTTCAAAATTTGCATAGGACAGTGTAGTAAGCTCTGATACTTGTGATACTGTCATTTCCAGTTTTTTCTACAGTTAATTTCCTAATTTCTGTTAATGTTCTCTCATTTTAATTAAACCTACATGTCATAATATAGGTTAGCTTGACTTTGGTATCGAAAATGGGCTTGGGTTTGTGTATAAAGGAATTTGATAGTTGGGTTGATTCTCAATGTGTTAACTGTCATCCTTCAAGATGATTTTTCCTGTTTAATTTGAATTGATTTTCTCCATTTAACCTGTGAATGATTTCTTTCCTGCAAATATTACCTTCACTGAAAACTGAATGTTGTATTTCCAGTTTTACTTCTTTGAACTGATTTCCTTAATTCCAATGATATTCAAGTTTCAATTTAAACCTGTGAATGATTCCTGGAATCCATGTGCAAACCTGAGTAGCTGTACATTCTAACATGATATTTCCCTGTGAAATGAAAACTGGAATTGGATATCCTACAAAAACCTGAGATTAGTTATCAGTTTTTCAAAAATCTGAGAATGCAATGAGAGGGGATCCTTGGTTAACTTCAAACTGATTTCATGCTTATTGTATACTGTTTTGAAACTGAAATTCCATGCTAGTGTAACTATTATTGCACTATGATGATTTAGAACCATTTTCACTGTTAACTGAAAATAGGAGATGAGTTTTGTTCTCAATTTTTATCAATACTGTTACATTGATTCTTCCATTTTTCTTTCCAAGTCTAATTCACTGTTAATTGATAACTGGTCATGGAATTAGGTTTTGGTTGGGGTTAAATCTCTTTAAACCTGTGATACTTGTTAACTGAAATGAAAAGCATTAACCTGGATTTGATGTTCACAAACATGAGATAGGCTTAGTTTCCAGTTTTTATGTAACTTGAGAACTATTGCCTGAGATTGGGTTGGTTTGATCTATGGTGATAACTGGATTCATTCCAGTTTTCCCATTCCCCTGAAATAGCTTCAAACCTGAGAATGAAATACCCATAATGATACTTGATTAATTAAATTCCTGGATATCTTAGCAAACCTGGACTCAATTTCCTGTTTTGGGACTGATGGGGTATTGGTTACTTGTAATTTGTTTTCCTTCTTTTATGTAACTGTCAACTGTATTTGGTTGTTATAAATTGACTTCCTTTCCTTTTCCTGTCACACTGGTTTGCCTATGACACTGTCACACATGCATTATTCTCATGAGTTTCCCTCTCTCTCTCTGTGGATATACATATAAGCCTTGTTATATACATATCCAAGTTCCCTATATATATATGTGTATTGTATTTAAATATGTAATGTATATATGTGTGGGATAGGCTATGTATATATATGGGTTGTCATGTCATGATGTATGGGTTATGTATTATAGATTATGGCATAGAGTATTGGGTGATAGTGTATAGATAGCCTATTGGTTATGTATATAGGCATGGCTTGACATGATATTGCCTAGATTAGCCTAGAAACCTAGAGTAGACTTGTTATAACCTAGAATAGTCTTGCTAGACCTAGATTTGACTAGTTTGACCTAGTTTGACTTCTAGGGTTGACCAGAGTTAACCAAGAGTTGACTTTGGTCTAGATTGACCTAGTTTCATGTAGAATGCATTAATTTGCATTGTATTATCATTGTAGACTCATAGTGACTTGTACTGTTCTATAGGAGACAGACACCCCTCCTCGGACAGTATACCTTCTTCAGATTCTTGGGATACAGGCGAGTACATTCTCTGATCATTTCATATCCTGCATTAGGAGTATAATTCCTGCTGTAGATTACTATACATGATGCTGACACGTTGGAAACACGGATTAGTACTATATGGATCTTGTTCTGCGATGTTATCCCCTTAGCGGATACATCGGGTATTCGTGTTCGTGTACTTTATCATGAGCATCGTGTACTCCTTGTGTTCGTGCTTTTCGTGTACAAATCGTGTGAAATCGTGTATACTCATGTGCTCACATGATCTCGTGTGCGACTATACTTCGTGTGCAATAACATATCAAGCTGGATCCTTGTGTATTGATTGGGGCGGGGGAGTAGAAGTGGTTATGTAATCAATCTAGTAGATTACTCGTGTACAACCTCTGTAGATTACTCGTGTATAACATCGTGCCGTTTACATAACCATCTTGTGCTCTGAATCACTAGACACTGCTAGTTCTCTATATACTGTAGCTATTTATTTACAGTCTTTCCTGTTTATCATATTTCTCCAGTTTCTTGTATTTTACTCTATAAGCATGATTATTTATCCTGACCTGCTATGATTTGGTGAGATGTACTGTGCTCGCTCCTGTCCTGACTGGACCTGTTGAAATATTACAGAGGACGAGGCTGAGGCGTTCTGCCCTACATACTACGGTGCCACACTAGATGAGTGCCTGGACTTGGACCAGCAGCAGGAGCCACTAGCTGTAGATGACACTCCTTTAGATTAGGACTGTCATTTCTATTCTGGATTACTGTATTAGTCTTGAGATATTCGGAGATGTATTTATTTTAGACACTTAGAACTCTGGATTGTATCTCTGTGATTCTCTGTTTTGGATATTGTTATCTTTCATTATCTATCTATCTTACCTGTTCTACCTTAGCTGTGATTGAGTTTTATATTCTGTTATGTCACCCCCGCTCGGGGAGTATAACTGCTATTACCTTCAGTTGTTAGATGTTGTGACCTAGGACAGCGTTTTACCGCCGACACTGCGGCGTAGGCTGGACGTACCCACGTCTCGTGCCCTTACTCCAGGGTGCGGGTCGTGACACATAATTTTAAAGTATATAAAATTTTCTAAATTTTCAAATCAATATTATTATATTAAAACTTAAAAATTTCAATTATCAGGAAGGTTGAGTTACAAATCTCTCCCCCTTGAAAAATTTTGTCCTCGAAATTTGAAGGACATCAAAATTAATCAACGAATATTCAACACAACCCATTTTATTGAAATTAAGATTTCAAGGACAAAAGTATAATTAAATAAACAGACTAGGATAACGCTCTTGTATCTCGTCCTCGCGCTCTTATGTGGACTCTCCTGAAGAGTGGTGCCTCCACATGATGCGGACAAGTGGAATAATCTGGTTCCGCAGGCGCTTCTCCCTCCGATCAAGGATCTCTACTGGCTGCTCCTCGTAGGTCAAGCTCGGACCCACCTCTAACTCTGAGTAATCCACCACATGGCTCGGGTCTGGAATGTAGCGTCGAAGCTGGGACACGTGGAAAATGTCGTGCACTCCCTCCAAGCTAGCTGGAAGCGCTAGTCGATACGCCACCTCGCCAATCCGTGCCGTCACATCGAAGGGCCCGATGTACCTAAGACTGAGCTTCCCGTCTCTGCCGAACCGAATGACGCTCTGGTCGACGAGATCTTTAGGAACACTCTATCTCCAACTGCGAACTCCAGTGGTCGTGTGCTGATATCCGCCCAGTACTTCTGTCGATCATGTGCAACTCTGAGATGCTCCCTGATCAGCCTGATCTTCTCTGCCAAATCTACCACCATCTCTGGTCCAAGCAAAGCCCTCTCGCCAACGTCGTCACATGATAAGGGTGTGCGACATCTCCACCCATATAATGCCTCGAACAGGGTCATCTCGATACTAGCCTGATAACTATTATTATAGGCAAACTCCACTAGATGCAAATGATCCTCCCATGAACCGCCGAAGTCGAGAGCGCAAACCCGCAGCATGTCCTCCAGTGTCTAAATGGTCCTCTCGGACTGCCCGTCCATCTGTGGGTGATAGGCGATGCTGAACTTCAACTGTGAACCCAAGCTCAGCTGTAGACTCCTCCAAAAGTGTGATGTGAAGTGGCTGTCTCTGTCAAAAATGATGCTCACCCCGTGGGTCCACACAATCTGCCGCATGTAGAGATCTACAAGCTTCTCGGTCGACAGCCCAACCTTGAACGAAATGAAATAAGCAGACTTCGTCAGTCTGTCCATCATAACCCAAATAGCATCCTTTCCACTGGGCGTATGCGGTAAAGTAGAAACAAAATCCATGGTGATGTGCTCCCACTTCTATTCCAGAATACGTAAAGGCTGGAGTAATCCTGGTGGTCTCTGGCGCTCTACCTTGACTTGCTGGCACACAAGGCATCTGGAAACAAATCTGGCAACCTCTTTCTTCATCCCATACCACCAACCATACTCTCTCAGATCCTTGTACATCTTAATAGACCCAGGATGTATAGAATACTGTGACTGGTGGGCCTTCTGTATCACCTCCTCCTGCAAATCCTTGGGCACACATAATTGAGTTCCGTGCCTCAAGGATCCATCGTCTGCAATGGTGAAGTCGTCGAGCAATCCTGTCTCTTCCTGGCCTCTGAGACATCAGAGCCCCTCATTTAGAAACTAGGTCTCCTTGATCTTCTCTATCAGTCCTGACTGTATCTGCATGTGCATCAGCTGTCCTCCAACTCCTGGAAGAACAATCTTGATCCCAGACTCTCAAGATCCTCCAAAATATGTCGATCCATATTGAGATACATAGCAACATGATATCGACTGAGAGCATCTGCTACCACATTCTCCTTCCCAGGGTGGTACTACAAATTGATGTCAAAATCCTTCATGAGTTCCAGCCATCTGTGTTGTCTCATATTCAGCTCCTTCTGAGTGAAAACATACTTCAGGCTTTTATGGTCCATGAAGATGTCCACTCTCTCTCCATACAAATAGTGCTTCCACAGTTTTAAGACAAAAATGACTGCTGTAAGCTCCAAGTCATGTGTAGGGTAATTCTTCTCATGAGGCCTCAACTGTCTAGAAGCATAAGCAATGACCCTCATGTTCTGCTCAAGCGCACATCCCAAGCCCTTCCCTGAAGCATCATTGTAGATGACGAATCCTCCTGATCCTGATGGCAAAGCTAGAACTGGCGCTATAGTGAGTCTTCTCTTTAATTCTTCAAATACTGACTGGCAGGCGTCGCTCCAAATGAACTCCTCGTCCTTCCGCGTAAGCTTGGTCATCGGCTCTGCTATCCTGGCAAAATCCTTCACGAACTTCCTATAGTATCCTGCTAGCCCCAGGAAACTACGAATCTTAGCTACTGACTTGGAAGGTGCCCATGCTTCCACTGCCTCAATCTTGGGATCCACAGAAATCGCTTTTCCAGTCACCATATGCCCCAAGAACTCCACTCTGACCAAGAATAACTCGCACTTTGAGAGCTTCCCATACAGCTTCTTCTTTCGCAAAATCTCTAACATGATCCGCAGGTGCTCCACATGCTTCTCCTCGGTCTTTGAATATATCAAAATATCGTCAATGAAGACTATGACAAACTTGTCCAAATACTTATGAAAAATATTATTCATCAAGTTCATAAATACTATTGGGGCATTGGTGAGTCCGAACGACATCACCAAAAATTCATACTGGCCGTAACGGGTGTTGAAAGCTGTCTTCGGAATATCTTGATCCCGAACCTTCATCTGATGATACCCCAATCGAAGGTCAATCTTGGAAAAGACCTTCGCCCCCTCAGCTGATCAAACAACTCATCAATCCGCGGCAACGGGTATATATTCTTGATGGTGATGATATTGAGTGCACGGTAATCGATACACATCCTCACTGTCCCATCCTTCTTAGGCACGAAGAGTACCGGTACTCCCCAGGGTGAGGCACTGGACCAAATAAAACCCTTGCCTTCCAACTCATCAATCTGAGCCTTCAACTCTGCAGCTTCCTTCGGGTTGATCTTGTAACAATGCTAGGACTTCGGCGCTGATCCGGGCACTAGGTCGATGCTGAACTCTACATCTCGATCTGGCGGCAATCCTAGCAACTACTCGGAAAAGACGTCGAGAAACTTTGCAATCAGCGAATGCGACAACTCTTGGGCTTCTACAACTGCTCCGAAGTAGACTCTCTATGGCCTCTCCGCGATCCGTCTTCTGACCTCGAACGACAGAACTCCTGGCGGGCTGAAAGTGACCTTCCCCTCATGGCAGTCTATTACGGTAAACTCCTCGCTCATCAAGTCGATGCCGAGGACTACGTCAAATCCGGGCAATGACATCACTAGAAGTCGAGCCCCAAGCTTCCGTCTGGCTATAGTGATAGGGCAATCCACCATCTCACTAACTGGCACTACCCCTCCTCCTGTCATAATCCGATAGTTCCTCCTAGTGGGCTTAGGTGTGAAGCCGTGTCTATGCAGAAACTCATATGATACAAAGCTATGTGTGGCTCCAGAATCAAACAATGCAATAGCAGAAAATAAATATATGATAACAGAACCTGTGATAATATCTGGAGCTGCCTCCTTCTCCTCAACTACGGCCATGATGTAAGCACGTCCCCGCTATGGTCCTCTCCTCTACTGTTGTTGGTGCTGTGCAAACCTCTGCTGCTAGCGTGGTAGAGCTGGTCCTCCTCTCTGGGATACAGCAGGTAGTGCTCTGGGTGGTGTAGGTTGTGGTCCTCCAGCTCCTCGGGGTCCTTCTGCTAGTCTAGCTGTGGCCTGCTGACAGTCTCTCATCTGATGTGCATCTGACCCGCAGAATAGGCAAAGTCCGAGCCTCTTGCGACAGACCTCCACGTGGTGTGCCGGCCAATGACAGTATATGCAAGTGACCCCTGCTGCCTCTGATGCTGAACTGCTGGAACTCTGGCAGGTCGGTGCTGAACTGCTGCATGCTGGACTGGCCTCGTCTGTGTCTGCATCTGCACCCTCTTCGCCGGTGCCTGGTAACTGTTGCTGCCGATGTTCCTATCCTTCTTGGGCCTCGGGTCCATCTCCTTCTCAACTGCCTGAGCGATCTTCAGGATGCTCGAGTCAGTAGTCGCCTGGCTAATAGCTACTACGTGCCGCAGCTCTCTGGTCAGGCCCTTCTTGAACTCCAGGCCCTCTCCTCCAGCGTACCGACTAGGTTTTCTGCAAACCTGCTGAGTCGAGTAAACTCTGAAGTATACCCTGCTAGTGACATCGTCCCCTGCTGCAAGGCCTCGAACTGCATCTGAAGCTCGTCTCTCTCGATGTCTGGGAAAAACTTCTCCTTGAAAAGAGTTTTGAAATATGCCCAAAGAACCTGCGGTGCTGCCAACTGGGGCTCCTCGCGGTACTAGGCTCTGGCAAGGTCAAACAGTCGCATGCTCGCCACCTCTACCTTCAAGTCATCAGGGATCCTCGCCATCTTCAGCTCTCTCTCCGTATTTTCTAGCCACATGTCTGCGTAGACGATCCCTTCATTGCTCCAAAAGTCCATCGGGCAGAGGTTCTGATAGTCCCTGGCCGTCCCCGGTCTCGATGCTGCTGGTACTGGAGGTGCGACCGGTGTTGGTGCTGCCATCTCCCGAGTCCTGAATGCGTTGACGACGGTCGCTCTGAACTGTACTGCCTGGTGGTTCTCGGCCTCCATAAACTGCTGGAACATAGCCATCACTTAGGCGCCGTCAAACATCATTATCGAGGGCAATAGAGGAAAGATAGGACATGGTGGCGGAAGCTGATCTGCTGGAACGTCTGGTGCGGGCTGATCCGAACTTCCTACAACTTCGGGCTGATCCGCGGTCTTCCTCGTACTGACCATCCTGCAATAGAAAGAAAACTTCGTTGATTGACAAACCCTAAAACTGAATAAACAATGTTTTTATAATATCAATGCACCTGATAAACCTGATATACCCTTATTTCTCGACTTTCCTATGCTGTGATCAAGTTTCTCTAGTGTAATCAAGTCTCCCAATAGTATGCTAAGACCTAGGTACCATTAGGATAGACCTGTATGGGCCACCACTAAAAATATGTCACAACCCGCTCCTGAATAATCGGACACGAGTCGGACACGCCCAGCCTTCGTCGTTAGACATGATGAAGTAAGCTGTACCAATATCTAGGGAGAACTATGCATCAATATAAGAATGAAAGTAATCATAACATCTAATATATCAAATCCTAGAATCTCAGATACAAATCTAAATGTTATTACATTCCAGCAAATGTAATCTATAACGATGTCTCTAATACAAGTCCAGATAAAGCTAAAGTAGAAAAGACTAGACTTCCTCAGCCTCTAGGTCCTGGGCAATATCAACTGGCTCATAGGTGTCTCCAAGCTCCTACCCGTAGTAAGTATCACAGATAGCCTCCAGCTCACCTGCAACATATCCTAGTCAGGAGCGGAGCTAAGTATATCTAAGTAAATGAACATAAACATCATGGTATGAACAAGAAACATGAAATATATATACAGTACGAGAAATGAGAACAAGACATGAAACTAAACATGAGTACTGAAAGTAAATACAGGGAACATGATATGAGTCGTGAACATGAAGTACAACCTGAACATGAAATACAACCTGAATCCTGAAATGTGCAATATTGAAATACTTCCAGAGTGTGTGATCGGCTTGGGTAGATTCAATGAACATAAAATTGTACGACTTTGGTCCCGCGTGCACGATGCGGGGCCTAAGCTATTCACATGAATAGTAACACAGGTTTTATCACACATCTGTAGTATTTCCCCTTCCAGACACAAGTAAACTTAAGAACATAAAATAAGGCAATCCCATGATACATCGTGTCAACAAGGTGATACAAGAATGAATATACAAGACATGAGAAAATGAACAAGTCCGAGGAGTATACTTGCCTTGCTCAGGGTGATCAAGTGTGGGATGTAAAGCTGGGAATCCTCCTATTTACAATTACAACTTGATAAGTCAACAATTTAAAGGTAGATATTTCTAGTCTAAAAGGTCATTTAACATAACTTAGTTTAAACACTAAACCTATGTTATATACATAACTCTATCATACAATTTATACAACTAAAATAATATGCTAAAGTATGAGATAACCTATCATTAATCTCCTATCATACATTATTAACCCTATGTGCCATGGCTCCTAGAATAGCCAACCATCAATTTGGTACCATGATCTCCTTACTATGGTGGTACGAACTACCCATATTCAACTAAAGGAAAATAGGCATTGATAGCTTAGATTTGTAGGACTGATACAATTTAGTTTAGTTCATCTAATCCAATCCTATTTCATTCAACTGAAAATTCTGCTCAAAGGAAGAAATGTTCAGAAGTTTCATGGATGTTATAGCAGTCTAGGAAAAGAAGCTAAGTATTAGATTCAAGATTGAATCCCAATATTAAACCTGGCACTTTCCCTAACCCATTTGAGGTAACTGCCAAAATCCATCTAATTCTCAGGTCTTCAAAGTTAGTTCCTGAACATGATTGAACCGTATCAATCCTCGATTTAGTGATAAGTACAACTTGGGTTACTGAATAATAGTTCAGTTCATAGGGCTGATGCCACTGTTCAGTTTCACAAATGAGCTGATATCTCAATTCAGTCCATGACATTTCTGAACCAAATCAAGTCCTAGACATGATAGTCCCTATAGTAACTTACCTATGTATTCATAGTATTAGATACAATCAGTACACCCATGACTACAGCCTTAAGTTATCCTAACAATTCGCACTCAATCTCAGGTAATTTCTAGAAGTACTACTACATGATTTCAGAATAGTCCCAAAAGTCCAGTTCTGAATTCTGGACTTGCCTAAGCTATCCTAATCAACTGATATGATTCATGCTTAGTTAACATTGCCTTAATTCAGTCCAATTAAGGTACTATTTTAAATCAGTGTTAGCTAAGACTGATACAAATCAGTCTTGAATTATACCTATGACACTACTGCCCTGATCCTGACACTACCATGACCTCAGTCCTTCATAGGACTAGTACCTACAGGTTACCCACTGTCACTAGAAACCTATAGGCTAGCCTAACTATAGATGCTCTCAGTAACATAGGCACAATCAAACCAATGTACAGTCTGAAAAGACTCAAGGCTGATACATGACAATCTCAGTGGAGACATTGGTATACTCTAGTTGAGAACCAACATATACATTCTGTCCTAAACACTAGTGCCCTGATACTTACAATCGAAAGCTCTGTGATACAGAACTTCTCTAGGACATAACTCTCTATAACTATTACATCAGTCTTTCTAAACTAAGAACATCTCTAACTACCTTTCATAAAGAAATCCTTAACTTGAATTGGCCTAAAAGAGAGCACCAATGGTAGGCACAAAATGAGATAATCCTTCTAACGTACTCTTGCATACCTCTAACAGTATGCAAAACCACTCAGCTATCAATATAAGTTAGTTCTACTATACCTGCAGCAATCTTAGCACTCTTAGTAAAATAAAACAAGTCCAGGAACCAATCTACAGTACCTATCCAACTCTACTGAAAATCAGTCTTCCAATTATCCAAATTTCAGATGTAATCAGGTTGATTTATCAAAACATCCTTAACAAAAACCAAATACAGATCCTATAATTGCAATTTAGCTAACAAGGGAACAATACAGTATTAATAAGGAGACTATAAAATCCCAAGTTCACCTAGGCATAAGTTCAAACATTCAGCTCATGATTATCATAATTTTTATGTTCTTAACTTTCCTTCAAATCTGCAGAACTAACATTAACTTCATGCAACAGAAGACTTGCAAGGTTACTTGCTTCTGTCTACATCAATAACAAGACACTTCTAATTCTCAGGATACATCAAGATAGTGTTCATAAATTAGTTAGAAAAACCCATTCTAACTATTTGTTATTGTTCATGGTTCTCTGCTAATATGATAGCTCATCCCAACTCATCATCAAATTTACTAACAGTTAACAGAGCTAACTAATAATATCCCGATACTCTACAGTATATGAAATGTATTCAAATATAAACAACTAAAGAAAATGTTAGGAATACCTTCAAAGAATCGATTTAATTGAGAGTTCTGACACTAATTCCAAGCAATTTGAGATCTCACTCCCCCTGATCTAAATCGAATGGAAAACAAGAAATTTATCACCAAATTTTAATTCATCCTGCACTCAACCGATCCTTGAATTCTCAGAAAATGAATTTTGAAGTAGGATACTCACACTACCCCTGACTTCAGATCTGAATCGATTTTAGCTCAGGAACAGACATTCCTAGACATAGATTAAATTGATTTTAAAAGAAGTTTTAGGATTTAAACAACCGAGATGTGATTTGAGGAAGATTTGGTACTTACTATGGATGATCTTCAATCCAGATGATGAATCAAAGAGTAATCGTTCAATTTAACAGAGTTCTCAACAATTTCTAAAGGATCTTCGAAAAGGATCTAAAATGT
This sequence comes from Iris pallida, assembly GCA_029216955.1. Lineage (NCBI taxonomy): Eukaryota > Viridiplantae > Streptophyta > Magnoliopsida > Asparagales > Iridaceae > Iris > Iris pallida. The sequence continues at coordinate 3,351,897 of JANAVB010042417.1, read as the reverse complement.
AAGGAGCAACAAATTAGACCTGGATCAGGAATTTGATTAAGAATCAAATCCAAATCAAGGAATTAGATGAAAATTTCTTACCACTAAATCGATCAACCTTCCTGAACGATCAACGAAGAATGAGTTCCTCTGCTGTTGCCAGGGCCTTCAAGAGCAACGATCATCTCTTCCTTCATCCACCCACGCCATGGAAGTTTCTTCTTCGAAGGACTGCTCAGGAACTTGTTGAAGAAGGAAGCTGCTGTTAGAGCAAAGAATGATGAAGCTCATAACAGAAATGGATCACTGGTTATATAGGCAGTTGGGAAAATTTGAAAAAAAAAAAGAAGAATTGGAGGGAAAATAGAATTGAGTTTGTTATTGCACATGGCTTAGCTGGCCGAGAATGGAAGGAGAAAGAAATTTGTTGAAATGTTGAGATTTTGTTACAACCAGGGTTCAAGGAGGAATATAAATGAGTTGTGCTAAGCACATGCTCTCCTCTCTACTTCTAATAAAACCTAACTGAACAATTAAAACAATAGTGATGGGCTGGCTGATAAGGGCCCATGGTTTAAATAAAGGAAACCCATTGGATGAAAACATAAAAAGAAAAAAATGATATATAATAGCTTCACATAATTTTAAAATATATAAAATTTTCTAAATTGTTAAATCAATATTATTATATTAAAACTTAAAAAAATTCAATTATCAGGAAGGTGGAGTTACACTTACTAAGCCATTCTATTTATAACAAACTTTCTAAAATCTACCACAAGGGGATCATGTTTTCTTAAGGCGCGATAACTAATACCAAGTTTAACAGCCTGACCTCCAAAACCTTATAGTGGGTCGAAAGGGTTGGGTCGAGGTCGAGCTTCCAATTTAGGTTGGAATGGTCAACGGTAGCGCAAAAGTGGCTAAGGTTGAGACCCTAAACCCCTTCCAACTTAGTCTGCCCCGTGTGACGATCACTTCTAGTTGGAAAACTGTAAGTAATCTCTAAAATCCTACTATATGTTCCCTCTAATTCCTCCAAAACATCTCTATCTAACATAGATAAGGGTAGAAGGGTTGTAATCCATTGATCCTAAAGTCTTTTGCTAAAGTTAAGTTGCCTATGAGAATCCTATATTACCCATCCAAGCTACTCGGTCTACCTAATAGAGGTACATATCCAATACTTCCTTAATAAACATTCCCTTTTGTATTACCCTATCAACTACGTTATATCCAATGATGGAGAAGATGGTTCACCAAATACGTGCGTTCGTCCTTCCAAAAGAGAGAATGACGAGAATCCCAACATGAGGAGGTCAAGAAGGTTGATCGACTTCAATAAAAACATGTAACGACCCAGTCCCAAAATATTTAGGACCAAAATACGTAAACATGTCAGCTATGTATCAAGTGGACACCAGCTAACCTCGAATACGTATATGCTATCTAAGTTAGGTAGTTATATCTCTATATTACTATGATAAATATATCTCAATCCATAGAGGACAATTCCTTTGTAAGACCAAGTATACTAATATTGGTCAGACATTAATACACTGGATCCCACAGACAAAGACAATATGTAATAAAGTGGACCAAATTCTACTACAATTGTCTGAACAAGCTTATAACAAAGAATAAAGCATACAAAACTAGGCCATGTCAGCAGAATAAAATGACAAAAAATTAAATATAATGCTGGAGGAATATAATGAAGATATCAACCACATATATACCTGAGACGAATACAGCAACACCCTTGGATCAGCGAACGTTTTCTGCAGAAGCGACTACCTGGAGAGATCACCAGGTCTCAGGGGACATAGCAAGGGACATAATATGCACGCGAAGTAACAGTAAAGAGAATATGTAATATGAAAGGTAACTACCATAGCCATCTAAGTGCACATATGCAGTTGAGATCAATCCTAATACCAGGCCCAGCCAAACCGACAATCACCCATGGCACCGTATCGTGATACCAATGAGTGAACACGAAACAACTCCAAGGCTCTGATACATAGACCCTGGCATACAAAAATAACCAAACCCTAAATAAGGAGACATGGTCACAAGTCATGACAGTCGGGTACTTCGGTAGGGTCCTCCCCACCCAATGCTCTAGAACTATCCAGTAAAGTGAAGTATGAATCATGTATAAGTAACAAGTCATGCGAACTAGTACTACATGCTATCACAGAGTCCATAGCCATGAATATCTTATGTCAGACTCTGTATCATATCATCATCATCCATCTTGTCCGTGTCATGTGGTCCATCGTGTCATTAGACACAAATTTAACAAATCGTCATACCTAGTGTCGATACTCGATATCGATAAATAGACATCGACATCAGAATGCTAATCCGACCCTAAGTACCAACTATTTCTACAACATGATATATATGAAGATAGAAACAAGAGAACAAAGTAAAGAAAGAAATATGTACTGAAAACTTGGCAAGATAAACTTGCATGTATCCTGCAGCTGGTTTTGCAAAAGAGATGTTGTTGTCCCTTCGATCTCCTTGCCATGAAATCCTATGTCACATCAACAACCACAATTAACTATTGGTATCAATGGACACCACTTCTATGGTCTAACTGTCTCACATAACTCATCCTAGAAGTCGTCATAGCTATGCATCCATTAAGTACCAAATTATTCTAATAAAATATAATATCTACAATTACTAAATATCGAAAATAAATTCTAGAAAAATAATGGTAAATACTTTAAATATAATAGGATATTTATAAGAAAAACTTATGAACTAGTTACTAGTTCGATTGGTTCACACAACTTGCCAATTTTTCGACAAAACAAGTCGACTCGATTATAACAAAGATATGTTTGTATATTTTGCAATAATTGATTTAAATTCCCCATGTCCAAAAATTACTCCAAGGGTTTTTTGGGTTTTTCACCGAGAAGTTCAATAACAATATGACACACAATCAAGAACATTGATTTTCTAGCAATCGGCCGATTACGACAACAACCATAGCAAAGTTTGATATCAAAACAACACGAAACTTTGCCACAAGATTATGTAAATAGAGAGGGATCAAATGCGGGTTATTTGGGTGCTTACCAATGGTCTTGGAACCGTCGAATAGCTCCGCAAAGGCTTGCAAACATCAGCTATTTCCGATAGAGTCGAATCTGGACACCTTGTCGTAAAATAGACGCCACGGGCAAACCGTTGTGAACTAGGTGCTGAAATTTTGAGAGATGATAGAGGACACATAAATATTTGCGTTAGTTTTTGTTTTGCATCAACCGAACAAAAAAAAAGTGGATGAAACCCACTCAAAAAAATAGCATACCTGCAGTGAGGTTTCAACCCACTTCGATCGACTTTGGGTTGCCTTTTCGGTTTGGTGCCGACCAAACCAAGGCTGTGGTGTAATGCCCTACTCCGTACGGTGCATTATGTTGAGTCATTAACATAAAGAGTTGTATTGACCCTATTAAGTATTGAATGCAAATTGATACAAGAGTACGTTGACCCAATAAATGCATCGAGTTGGATCGATACAAAGAGTTACATTGACCCGAGGAACGCATCGAGTAATATCGATGCAAGTGTTTAGTTGGCCTGAGAGAAAGCATTAAGTTGGTTCGAAGATTCTAAGGAATCGAATCGACGCAAGGCATTAGTCCGATTCGAACAAGTATTGATTTTAGTTGGTTTCGTGTGCAGGCTATACGTTTACGGTAAAATATAAGAGGTCGACATTTTGCCTTATTTGCAATGGCGTCCGCAAAACCAAATCTTTGCCTTTCCACGGACTGAAGCATAGGCACGATAGGCCAAATCGCTTGTATAATTCAATATAGCTCAATGTGTTGGAATAGCCAAGTCAGAAGATTTGGCCATGCAAATAAAGTTATATAATCGATCTGCATCGGCTCGGCAAAATGACAAGCCATATCGGCTAAGATGGGGGGGACTTTTGTCATACTCGCTCTCGTAGGAGCGATCGTCCTCGCTAAGGCGCGATGCCGCGTGAGCCTAGATTGCGCTCACGCAAGGCAGGTCCATAACGGCTGATTATAGGCTAAGCGACGGGGATTGTCGCACAGAAGTCCCAAGCAGAAACATTGAAATATCAGCAGCAAAAATTTGAAAGCAAAACACAAGTCATGCAAAATACTCTTTTATTAATATTGAACAAAGATTACAATGTGGACACGAGGCCAAATTACAAGTCTCTCATGCTCACTTTTCTCTCATATTATAAATCACTCTGCTCTCTCTCATTTCTCAATACAAGCCTCAAGCGACGAGTGGCAGATTCTTTGAAATGGCGATGTCCATACATTATGTCCCATATAAGTTCTGACTCTATGCGGCCGCACGCCTCAAAATGCCAAGGAACTCCGTGCCTTGACTCATCCAAGCGAGCTCCGTGCCATCGGGCTTCTACCTATGCCTGTACATGGAAACTGTGTGGGTGTTAGTACTCAACTGTACTGGTGGAGAGAGCTCCTCGCCCACCCATACAAAACCGACACATTCATTTACTTTATGCAGCTTAATCCCTTTTTTGATTGTCTTTCTAGTCTTGTCTTATGATCGATTTTAGGACATAGACTTGGGCCTATTTATGTCTCTAGACCGTCACCGTGCCAATGTACCGATAACTTGCTTCCACTTGCCTCTAGACCCTTTTTATGCCAACGACATTAGAGTGCCGTCTCGTGCTTGTCTTTTCGACTCATACTTTGGAATGCACAACTTGTTTTGTGTCATCGACTTGGTCCGTGCTTCAAATATCGAGGTCGTGCCTCACATAGCAACAAGACTTAAGCAAAATTGCCATACGGCCCTTTCTGACTTAACTTCAAGACGACTCGATGATGATGCCACATTCATGCTGAAGCATGTGTCCTTGCTATAGACAAATATTTGGCTCCAGAATGATGTTGTAACCGTGCACAACTAACCCGCGCCGATTCAAGGTTAGCGCTTGCTATAATTATACCTTATTAACCAAACTCGTAACTTGCTAGTACTCGACGCAATCCAAAGGCAAACACGCGGATAGCCCCTCTTATGTCGACACATATATATGAGTGGTCACTAGCAATGTCAATCTATATTGGATCTTTGTATATAGTGACCATTTGTGTACGAGGTACGAGCTCCCACCGAATGACCCATAGCCTATATTGTAACGGTTCACTTCAATCGAGTCGTACCATCGATAAAGGTCGTACAATATCTGCTCTTCTTTCTAGGCCGACACGAACCCGGTGCCCCGGGATCGTTCGAGAAATTCCTCTTGCACACAAGTTGTCCAATAACCATACAAGACTCAACCCGATCTACCAAGTCCTTCCTTAATCATGATCATGCTTTCCAACTTTCTATCGAAACTACCAAGTAGCGAGACCGATCTTGTGATCTTCCTTATCGAGACTTCCATGTAGCGGGACCGATCTCGGCGACAACCAGTCGCATGGACTTTCTTATCGAGACTCCTAAGTAGCGGGACCGATCTCATGAACTTCTATCCTTTGAAATCCATGGAATGACTACTAAGTTGTCTTCCATATTAACTTGAACATAACTTGTTCCTTTGTCCGTGGCATGCTTTTTCCTAAACCAACCGTAGCTCGTGCCTTAGCCTGACTTATTCTTTAGGCGACACTATCGCTTAAGTCATATACTTTATATGATGAGCCTTGAGATCGTGGCACTATGTGACTTGACAAACATAAATAACAGGGGACAGTGCTTGCTATGACTTTGATAGCCAAACAAAACTCTTGTTTAACTTGTTCGTGCAACGACTTGACGAGCAAGGGCTCCATCAAACCTTGCATCGAGGGAACGTGCTGTGTGTAGTGCCCCGTCCCGCTCAGTCAATCGAAGAAATCGAAATGTCGGCAGCGTTCGGACTTAGCATGCAACGGCGACTTGAAGGCTCGCTCGGTCGAGGCGACTCCTCGCTTAGGTGGGGTTGTTTCGGTGAACTTGCCTCATCTTAGCCTTCACATAATAAATCATGTGTTTTCAACATGCACAAGTAGGCTTGATAATAAAAGAGACGAATCCACATAGCTAAGAGAATAATCCCGACGGATCGAATCGAGTTAGAATATGGAAAGGTCCAACGGTCGGCTTAGAGTTGGTGCACGACGTGCTTTGAAAATGACACTCGGTCCTTCGTACCGTGGCTTGGGAGAAGGAAAAGTTGGTCTTCGGCAAAAGTTGTGAATTGGCCTTGTAGAAGCATGAAAAAGAAGAGAAAAATGATCCATGCGGCCAAGGAGCCTCATGCGGCTCAGGAGTCCCATGCGGCTCAAACGTATAAGCAGTTCGAGTGAACTCCATACGGCCCGCAGAGAAAAGCCACGTGCCTCTTCAAAACAGCTGTACCCAGCGGCGTTCGACACAATTAATGCTCTGACGGCTAACAGCTGACAGCTGACAGCCCTGACGTAAAGAAGTCATGATGACTGACATAAGAGCACTATCTTTTTAGGGAACTGGAGAAAATCCTCACAACATCGAGGCAAGTTTATGCGGCCAAGCTAGACGAGTTCATACGGCCAGTGCAGAGAAACCTGTGTTGTTCAACCATGAAGGTCCCCCATGCGGCTCAGCCATGAAGAAACCCATGCGGCTCGGCCATGAAGACTCTCATGCGGCTCGGCCATGAAGACCCCCATGCGGCTCGGTCATGAACATATTCATGCGGCTCGGTCATGACAACCTTCATGCGGTTCGAGAATAGAGACTATTCATACGGCCCGGTCGTAAAATCTTTCATGCGGCTCGGTCATGACGACCTTCATGCGGCCCAAATATGAACACTCCTCATGCAGCTCAATAATGATGCCAGGACACGTGTCCTAAAGATAATCAAATTTTGGGTCAGATCCCAATAATTTGTGATACGTGGCAAGAGAATGAATTAAATTGATTCATTTGGATTTGCGGACATCAGCAAATCATCATGATGGAGATTTATTGCAATCAACATTTATTGTTGATGTGATTGGGCATAATCCACATTAATGGTCCAGATCCTTCACGCTCAAGACTAATGGCCAAGATTGATCAATCGCCAGGCCGCCGCCACTTTGAGAATGGGCAATCAGTGCAAACCCTAATGATGCCACCCACAATTATAAATAGCAAGGTGCCATTCCCTTGCAAAAGAGGCTCCCCCGATAATCAGAGAGAAAATACAGAGAGATCAATCCAGAAAGAGAGAAGCCAGAAGAGCAATACGAGGAGAGCAAGAAGAGCGTTTCTTCGTCCACGCCAAGCATCTCGTCACAAGAGCCAAGGCTACGTCCGATCGTCCAAGGAGTAAGGCAGAGCTGCCGTAGCTTTCCCGAGCCTCTACCGTCACCCCCCAGAATCAAAAATAAATAATTGTACTTAGATTGTTGTACCTAGGTTTTCGTCCCTAGGCTTTCTTTGTACAAGCGAGTTTGTAACGTGAAGTAAAAGTCCAGTCCTCCCATAAAATTGTTCTGCTCTTTTATATTTCATGGCAAACATGATGGCGACTCTGCTGGGGACAAACTTCTCCACGGCTGAGGAGTTGGTAACGCAATCGGATGCAGCCAAACTTGGCTCCACTCAACAGATGCTGGTTGTCCGGTTCGACCAACAGGCGTTTGAAGAAATGCTTTCCGACAAGAGCGCTGGCCCGGTCCAGAAGTGAGCCCGCACAAAGAAGGCCCGTAAAGAGTGGAGACCCAGATCGTTCGCTCCTACTGAAGCTCTTGCAGAGATACCCTCTGTTGTTCAAGACGGCGAGGAAGACTCTCCCGCGGCCCCACTTCAGACCGTAGACAACTCTACTGTCCCCAAGTCCGGCAGAAGAAAACACTATGATGCTGGACTTGCAGGGCAAAGAGGAACTCTATGCGATCCGAGCCGCATAAGGATGCTAGCCGCATGAAGAAAGCTCATGCAGCTACATCCACCAGCCGCATGAAGAAAACTCACACGGCCACATCTGTCGGCCGCATAGCTTATGCGGCTACAGTTGCCAACCACATGGATGAAACTTATGCGGTTACTGAAGTCAATCACTTACAGAAAACCCATGCGGCCACAGTTGCCAACCGCATGCGGCCAGCCTGCACGGTCGTGACTCCTAGTCGCACAAGAATAACTCATCCGGCAGCTAAAGACAGCCGCATGCAGACAGCCTGCACGGTTTCCAATCCTAGCCGCATAGCATCGGTTCCACGCTTCTCTCGATCAGTCTTCGACCGTCTCTTATGCGGTCCTGACCCTGATGCCTTTCTGGATGATAAGCCAGACTCCGGGGAATTCAACTTGGACTCTTCCTATTACGCACCAGCAAGTGCTAAAAGGAAGAAGTCTAGGGCAGCACGGGCTCACCAAGCCCAGTCAGCTGCCCCAGCCTCTGACCATCGGGGCATCCCGCTGATTATCATACGGGCCTCTGATAGGAAGTTGTACAGAACCACTCGAATCCAGCCCCCGGCGGCGAACGGACAAAGTGGTTCCTCTGACCTACGTGAGGCTATCCTCCACAAACGCAAGGAAAAAGAAGGGGTCTCGATGTGCAAAGAATCCTCACACGGACGTCACTGCACCCAGATCACCGTCAACTGCTGTTGCAACAACGCGGCAGTAAAAGAAGAACGGCCATCCGTCTTCCAAAGGCTACAACACCCGATCTCAGAGGACGAGGCGCCTCCAGTTGTCTCTTGCAACTCTACTCCTAAAAACTCCGCCAAGGGGAGAGGGAAGAAGACAAGTATCTCCAGCCTGAAGATATCAACCACTACCACTAAAAGACTTTCTTCTAAACGGTTGGCCACCACCGAAGTTTTCCAACGCACCCGTTCAAAAACGAAATCTGCTACAATGGGAGATTCATCATCCACATCGCTTGGGGTCGTGGGAACTGGGGGTAGTACTCCTCCGAACATCCACGACAATCCGGTATTCCAAGAAGACGAGCCCGGGGAAACAACTCTCCCAACAAATGCTGATGTCCCCGAGGAGATCCATGACTCTCAAGATGAATCAAGCTCCGAAGCTGGGGGTACTATTCCCTCTGAGTCCGAACCCGAAGAGAACATTCCCACATACCCCGATGACTTCTCGGTGCATGGGTATGACTCGGAGGGCACATCCTCGACCGTTCCTTCTATCACTCCTCATTTAAGGACGGTGTTCATGACGGACAACAATCAAGGTGGTTCCAGTGATCGCCAACGCATCGACACTTTAGAGGCCATACTGCACGCCTTGGTCAAGTCTGTAGACGAGATCAAAGCGGCTCTTCCTACTCTGCAAGGAGGGACACCTGGCCAAACAAGCACGGGTCCCGCGGTCAATGCGGACTCGAACTCAGCGGCACCGAACCCGGGCAATAATCCTCCTGAAACAACGGCTCCAACCGCTGTGGATGAGGCCAGGTAAGTAAGAAGAGAGGTCCAGGAGCTCCGAGCCATGTTCCATGCCCGAGAAAACTCTCAAGACCTCAGAATGCGGCAACCATACCCTGCTGAATGGAGGGATGTTCCATTCCCACCAAGATATAAGCCGTTCAATATCAACCCGTATGATGGCAAGACCTCAGCAAGTCAATACATCACTTACTTCGAGGTCACCACCGACCATTTGTCCCATGATGAAGCTATCCTCACGCGATTATTCATTGGGGCATTGGAAGGAGTCGCCTTCGACTGGTACCACAACCTGCCAGACAACTGCATCCACTCCTTCGCTGGCTTCAAGCGCTTGTTTTTTGAGAGATTCTACAAGGTAGGATAGGACGTCACAATGTCTACCCTCATGGACGTCGTCCACGGAGAGAAAGAGCTGACAAGGAATTATATTGAGCGTTTTCGTCAAACCGTAATGAAGTTACCATCTGGTAATCTGGATTCCTCCTTGATTGAAATTTGCCAAAAGAGATTGCTCCCAACAATTAGTCTCTGGATGGGCGAGAGTCAATTCAAGGACTGGAAGGCATTTATCATCAGTGCCACAAGTGCCGAAGAACGGTTGAAGAAGGCTCGCCAACTGGGGTTGCACATCTCGGAGGGAGAGAACAAGGGCAAGCGTTCCAACGCCAACAACGACAATGGGAGTAGCCCCTCCAACAATCGAGACAATAAGGAAAAGCAGGCTATGGTGGCTGATACAACCCAAAAACCTAAGTCAAAACCGGCGGACAAACAATGGCCGCAAATCACTTACTCTTTCGAAGACGGCCACGTCAAGCCTATCTTGGACATGCTCATGCAATGAGACAGAATTCAGCTTCCTCCGCCAAGATGGGAACCTCGGCCAGCAGATCTGGAGAACCCAAAGTTTTGCCATTACCATCGCTACGTCCACCATGCTACACATGACTGCTACCAACTGAAACGATACATCCAAAACCTCATCGATTTAAACGCTCTGGCCATCAACTTCGAGGAGGTAACCGTAGCAGCCAACATGGTGTCTGTACAATTCGGCATCTTCCCTCTAACGGAGACTCAAGACGGTGTCATACCTATCCCTCTGGCGACGATAGAAATTGCTAATCTTCCGCCTGCTCGAGATCAAGCTGCTGGTCTAATACCCCTCACCATATCACGAGAGGAAATCATGTGGGTCCATCCGGACCTAGTCCACGAGGTGACTCAGTCCACGCCGCCTCCTATTCACAAGAAGAGAAGTAGAAAAGTCAGATCCTGTCGCACCGTCTCGACAGATGGGGAAGAAGTTACGGCCGTCGTTACTCGATCTGGAGCATAATCCCAACCTGTGGCTGAGAACTCGACTGATGATCACCCACCAGCTACCACTGACACTCCAGGGCCTCCTCAACCTCCGACGACCGACAAGCCTAGGTCGAAGGAGACTTGCTTCGACAAATCCCTCCGAAAAGAGACACCTCAGGGGCTGGAGAGGCCCTACAACTTCGACATCTTGGCGCAATTGGCCAATACACCGGCCAAATTGTCCTTATATGAACTCCTGAGGCTCTCGAAGGATGTCTGCACGGCTTTGAGCGATGCACTCCAAAATGCCGATGTATACTTGGCTCAAGTCAACCTTACGGGAGAAAATCAGCCCGCAGATCTCCAAGACAGTGCGTGTACGGGAGCGATACCTAATATCGTCTTCACTCCGCAGGATATGCTCATTAAAACCAACCTGCACGATCGCCCGTTATACTACACCGGATACGTCGGCGGCGTAAAGGTGGACCGGATGTACATTGATCCGGGGTCTTCCATAAGCATCATTTCGAAGGGTCTGCTTCATCATCTTCGCATTTCGATGCATCGCCTGACGCCTACAAGCACCGCCATCAGCGGTTTCAATTCGGGCAGGAGCTACCCAATTGGGAAGATTCGTCTGAAGTGTCAGATTGGCGATCTCCAATCAGAAGTCATCTGCTACGTCGTAGATGCCGACACTTCTTACAACATCCTTTTGGGGCGCCCCTAGATACACGATTATATGATCGTGCCTTCCACGCTGCACCAATGCTTCAAATATGTCGATAAGCATGGATTCATGAGGACAGAATTTGCTGATATCGATCCCTTCAAGGGGGTCGAATCCTATTACTCAGACTCCTACCTGTACGAAAAATCAAAGAAGCATCTTAGTGAAGAAGATGTGCAAGCTCATACCAAGACAGCCACAGGATCAGAAGAACCTCTGACGATCCACATCCAGGCTCGCAAACCAGGCAAGTCTGCACCCCTTACGGACACTTTACGTAAGGACGCGATCAGTCTCTCGGCGCAAGAAGAACAGGTGATAATCCGACTGCCGAGGTTGGGCTAAATGTCGAGACCTACAACGGAGCCACTGACAATCAGGCTGCCAAAAATCGGCCAGCCGCAAACAGAGAAGCTCAATCCCTCCGATAAACCAATGACGATACGTCTTTCCAAGAAGAGTCGTCACCCCGATGCAAGGCCTGGGACTTCTAGCGAACCAACCACTCCCCGCCCAGCATCAAGTACCAAGCTGGGGGTTGCTAGTCTGCCGACAACTCCACGCTCTGCTCCACCAGTTGAACCTCTGACGATCAAGTTGACCAGGTCGTCCTCTCAGTCTTCACTTATACAGGGGGTAGCCGAAGAGGAACCGGAGCTAGCCAAGTATGTGGCTGCCCACACTGATGTTCCCTCCGCAGATGATATAATTCCCCTAGAAAAGATACCTTATTTCATCAATAAAGGGCTATCTTTGAACTACATCGAGCTTAGTAAGCTTTGTACAATGTACGCTATGGAACATGGTATAGGCACCCACCTATACACACAGGTGACAAATGTGCACACCGTAATCCAGCTTATTCCAGCAGAAGACGCTTACCGTATAATCAAGGGAGGGGATCATCCAATCATCTTCGGCCGGAAGGACGATCCACGTCCCTTCACCATAAAAGAAGTCGATCTTGGGTCAGATGCCGGGAGATTGCCTCTGTATCTTTATAGCCCCCAGTCCAAATATCTCATGCAAAAATAGGGATATGATCTGGAGACTACACCAAGCTTGAACTACGGCACCGGACGGCGACTACCTTTGAATCCACCAGTCCCGGCTGGCAAGCCACGGGACTACTATAGCAAAACTCGATGTGGACTAGGGTATGTAACTCCCACGACGACCCCTGAGAGTTCGGATGAAGAGTGTGACTGGCAGTCGCATTCAACCGGGTCACCAACCTCCGACTCGGATACCAGCATCGGGGACATATTTAGACAAGTCCTGTCAGTAAATATGGCATTCGCCGACGCTTACGAAGAAGACGAAGACATCCCTGAAATCCTCGAGCTAGAGCCGTAGGCCCAACAGCTGGATGCACAATCGGAAAAGCGGTTCTAGCAGAGAGAACCTCCTACCGAAGATGAGGTTATGCAGGTCGACCTCGACAGCGAATCCTCTCCAAAGCCAATCTTCGTCAGTAAAAGCTTAACAGACGAAGAGCGAGAATCGCTGCTGGAACTGGTCAGAGAATATATTGATGTATTCGCATGGAGTTATGAAGACATGGCGGGGTTAGATCCTGATATTGCTCTTCCCAAGCTCAACATACGGCCAGATGCAAAGCCAGTCAAGCAGCAACAACGACGCTTCCGCCCAGGCGTCATAGATGCGATCGAAGCCAAAGTCAACAAACTAATAGCCAGCGGCTTCATTCGTGAGGAGCAACATCCTGACTAGGTCGCCAACATAGTTTCGGTCCTCAAGAAGAATGGGAAGATCCGAATCTGCATCGACTTTCGCAATCTGAATGAGGCATGTCCGAAAGACGAATTCCCCCTCCCTATCACAGACATCATGATTGACAACACATGCGGCTTCGAATGTATGTCATTCATGGATGGATTCTCGGGGTACAACCAAATCAAGATGTCCCCTGACGACAAAAAGCATACATCATTTCGAACACCGATTGGCACCTACTGTTACACAGTCATGCCTTTCGGTTTAAAGAATGCTGGCGCCACGTATCAACGAGCCATGAGCATCATCTTTAGAGAACACCTGTGCAAGACGGTGGAATGCTATGTCGATGACATCGCCGTCAAGAGTCGCTGTAAGGGAGATCATCTGCAGGACCTGAGGACGGTATTCGACCTGATGCGAGCCCACAATTTGAAAATGAACCCTACGAAATCTTTCTTGGGCGTATCCAGCGGAAAGTTCTTAGGATTTATTATCATCGCCCAGGGTATTCATGTAGACCCTGAGAAAACGAAGGCAATTATGGAGATGGCTCCCCCGAGAAATCTTCGCAAACTCAGAGGCCTTCAAGGGAGGCTAGCTTACATCAGGAGGTTCATTTCTAACCTCTCCGGGCGATGCCGACCGTTCACCCACCTTATGAAGAAAGGCATCTCATTCGTATGGGACGAGGAATGTCAGCGTGCCTTCGACAGCATCAAAGAATATTTGTCAAATCCTCCAGTCCTGGTGGCCCCGGTTGCTGGAAAACTATTCCTGCTCTACGTACGAGCAATAGAACACTCCCTTGGTGCTCTGTTGGCACAAAATAACGATGCAGGTCATGAACAAGCTATATACTACCTCAGCTGAATGATGATTGGGCCAGAGCACCGATACACCGCGGTAGAGAAGGAATGCCTCGCTTGGTGTTCGCCATTCAGAAGACGCGGCACTATGTCACAGGGCAAACCATACATCTAATCTCACAAGTCAACCCTCTCAGAGTCCTCATGACTAAACCAGGGGCACTCAGCTCTCGCCTCGCTACATGGGCAATATTGCTGCCCCCCCATCATATGATCTTCGTCCCGCAGAAGGCTGTCAAAGGTCAAGCCCTGGCAGACTTTTTGGCAGCCCACCCAGGATCGGAGTCATCCAGAATATATGAAGAGATCCTAGATGAGGTCGCCGACTCGAATACAACCACTCACGATAGCATATGGCGGATGTTCTTCGACGGCGCTTCAAGAACTGGACCCAAGAGAAACATCGTCGTTGGAGTCGGAGTGGTATTGATTTCTCTTACCGGGCTGGTGATCAATCGCGCCTACTCTCTCACGAAACCCTGTTCTAACAATGTGGCCGAGTACAATGCTTTAGTCATCGGTCTCCAACTTGCAAAAGAGCTGGGGGTAGAATATCTTGAAGCATACGGCGATTCACAATTAATCGTCAATTAGATTCGGGGGTCATACGAAGTCCGCCATGAAGACATGATCCCCTATCACCAAATAGCGATCAACATCATCTCATCATTCGAGGGATTCTTCATCGAGCACGTCCCCAGACTCCAAAATATCGAAGCCGATGCCCTAGCGGGCCTTGCCGCTTCCTTAGCAGTGCCGAACCACACTCATCATTCGGTTGACATGATAGGACACGAACTTGTCTGCCCCAAGAACAACGTTCAATTTGCGACGAGCTATTCCGCCCAGGCGGTCGACGAAGCACCAGACTGGAGACTGCCGTTCATCGACTTCATCGTCTACGACATCCTTCCAGAGAATCCAAAGGAAGCCACCTCCATCAGACGACGTTCTCTCAGATTCTTCTACGATACAGAGACAAAAATGCTGTATCGACGATCCTACGACGGGTTGTTGCTCCTGTGCTTGTCAAACGCAGAAGCCAAAGAAGCCGTACGAGAAGCTCATGATGGTGTCTATGGGGCCCATCAGCCTGGCCCTAAATTGCAAGACCGCCTTCGCCGAATGGGCTACTACTGGCCCACATTGGTGGCAGATGCGATAGACTATGCCAGGAAATGTAAAGCTTGCCAAGTCCACGCAGACTTCATTCACCAACCATCGGAGTTTCTACGTCCGACAGTGGCGTCCTGGCCATTTGAAGCATGGGAAATGGATATCATCGGTCCAGTTGCTCCGCCTTCCTCCCGAGGACACCGATTCATACTAGCCATTACAGATTATTTCTCCAAATGGGCAGAAGCTGTCCCACTTGCGGAAGTAAAGACGTCAAACGTGATCAGCTTCCTAAAGCATCACATCATATATCGTTTTGGACTTCTCCGAAGGATCATCCACGATAATGGTCCGCAGTTCGCTAGCCATGCCTTCTACCGGTTCTGTGATAAGCACCGCATCCAGAACATTGCTTCAACGCCATACAATCCGGCAGCAAACGGGTTGGCCGAAGCATTCAACAAAACCATCATCAAGTTGCTCAAGAAGTTCGTATCATCCGACAAACGCGACTAGAACGAGAAGCTTGGCGAATGCTTATGGGCGTATCGTACCACAGTTCGAACAGCCACCGGGAATACACCATTTTCCCTGGTGTACAGAAGTGAGGCAGTCCTCCCATTAGAGACTCAGATCCCCTCACTCTGCGCCGCCATCACACATCAGTTGACGACAGACGAAAACTACCATCGTCGACTACAGGAATTGGAGGCCCTAGATGAAAAACGCCTGTTAGTTCAACAGCGAATCGAGCTATATCAGGCCAGAATCTCTGGAGCTTTCAACAAGAAGGTCAAGATCAGAACATTCCAAGTAGGCGATTTCGTTCTGGCGGTTCGGAGACCGATGGTTATGACGCATAAAACTGCCGGTAAATTCCAACCAAAATGGGAAGGTCCGTTCATCATCGAGGCTGTATTCTCCAACGACGCCTACCGCCTCGCAAAGCAAAATGGAGACTTGCTCATGTTGCCCATCAACGGCAAGATCCTGAAGAAGTATTATGTCTGGAAAAAAATCTTCGAGACATCTCAGAGTGTCGAATTATGTACCTCCCTGTACCGCTGAACTTATATTCTGGTCCCAATCGTGCGAGTCATGTACCCGCTGGTACCTCTGAACCCATTCCCAAATTATTCCATACATAGAGTCATGTACCTGATGGTACCTCTGAACTCATTCCCATATTTTTCCAATCATAAGAGTCACGTGCCCGCTGGTACCGCTGAACTCATATTCACATTTTCTAGATCATCGAGTCATGTACCCGCTGGTACCGCTGAACTCGTACCCACAAAATTTAAGATTACCGAGTTATGTTCCCGCTGGTACCGCTGAACTCACCTGATCTACTACCCGCATTCTCAATGCACAAAAAAGGGTAACAGATCCACAAAATTCCTATGCAACCATGTCGAAGTTACCTCTGAGTTGTTCCACTTCCACCAAAAACAAACCGCCCCCTCGCATAGAACTTCCACGTCCTCCTACCTCTGAGTCGTTCTATGTATCCTTCATTGAGCCCACTCCTGCCATGTCCCCATGACCTCTGAGTGGGAAGGCTCCGTCGAAGAAACCATTCATGCTTGCCATGTCCTTACACCTCTGAGTAAGTATGATGGTTACCCCTCGACCTATTATCCGTACCCACGACCGGAGTATGCCAAGGATAGTAGGTCCACAAATATCCTCCGTTGAATCCACACCTGCTATGTCCTCACTACCTCTGAGCAGGAAGATCCCACGGTAAAGAAATCCCCATACTTGCCATGTCCTCACTATCTCTGAGTAAGTATGATGGTCCTCCCTCCACTTATTATCTGTACCCACGATCTGAGTACGCCCAAAGATAATAGGTCCACAAACGTCTTTCGATGACCACAATTGTCCGCAGTCGACCACAGATGCTGTACTGGGTCTCCAGTACACACCCATCCCTTCCCTATCATGCTTGGGAGCCCAGTTGCTCCTAGCATTCTCTCGAATACCAAAAACTTCTATAGTTGTCTTATCGCGAAGTTGTTCTAGGTGTTCCTCTCCAAAACTTGTTACTCGTACCTAAAACCAAGGTACGCCCAGGGTGACAGGTCCACAAATAATCCCCAGCAGGTCCAATTCCACAAATACCACAAGTACAAGAAAGAGAAGATGAGTTGAAACATGCTCACTTATTCAAAATTCAAAGTGCTACATCATTTGGATCACATCCCTTACAAAATAAAAACAAAAAGAAAAAACAGCAAAAGAAAACAGAAAACTAATCACTGCTCCGGGGCACATAACGCCGTGTGACGGTCCATCAGCAAGGCAACCGACCGCTCAAACCTCTGTTTGGCTCGACGCTCTGCCTCTTAGGTCAGCACCGCCGCGTCCTCCAGATGAGCATGAGCTTGCCAGTTGTCCTCGAATTTCTTGAAAGCCCGCTCCAGGTTAGTAGAAGATCGGGAAACCTTATCGGCCTCCAGAACGATTGACTCCTGTTCCGCACGAGCAGCCTTCAGTTCCGACTCTAGGAAGGCCAATTCCCTCTGAAGTGCGAGAATCCGTTCCTTCGTGTCAGCTATTCCACGAGAAGCAGCCTCTTTCCGAGCCCTACAAGCTTGATATCGATGACCCAGCCTGTCACACGAAGCGGAAAGCTCGTCAAGGTCCCCCTTCACAACGGGCCCGGCAATATCTCGAGCAAGCTTTATCCTGTCCTGAGCATCAATAAAGAAGCCCCACTCCCGTTCAATCGCAGTAGGCAAGTCAGCCTGCCGTATCGCCAGCAATTGGGTCACGAGCTGATCAGCCTCTGCCAACTTGGGCTCCAGGAGCGCGGCCAACCCCATCCCGCCAGGAAGAGACTTCAAAGTTTCAATCTCACCCCGAGCGCACCGCAGAGACAGAGTAAAAGGGATCCCCCGCTCTACGGCAGCATCTACGCCCCTCTTTAAGTGGCGATAGAAGCTGTCGACCACATCCGCGACACCTCATCCAGAGCCTCCGAAGAAGCCGGCGTCAACGGGAGTGTAGCTGGCAACACTGAAGAAGACGTAACAGAATCTGCCGCTCCTGCCACAAGGGAAACAAACTCCGTGCGGAAGGACGCATGAACAGCGGCCAACTCCTTTTCAGCAGCCCGCAGAACTTGAATGCTCGGCAGGGTCGAAAAGTCAATCTCCGAAGCCGTATAAGCAGCAGAGGATGAGGCGGAGACCATCGCTCCCGGAACAAGCTCCACTCCCATCTGCCCGGAGCTGGTGGGAGGCCCCTCGACGTAAGTCGGTGAAGGAGAGGAAACGCTCCTTTCTCCCAGATCACGGCAGGCCGAGCCTTCCCCAAGAACATCCACTGTGGGAAGTAAAGGGTCAGGACCTGTAGGGCCAAGACAACCATGAATCGATTTGACCTGGAGGATATATTGATAGAGCAAATAAGCCCCCTCACTAGTCAATATTTGGCTTATCTTACCAGCGGAAGAGTGTAGAGGCTGAGGTTCGATTACAGCCACCGCAGCCTCTTCACCAGCAGCCTCCGAATCAAATATGATAGGCTCCTCCGCCCCAGCACCCTCGGGAGGGGATGTGACGAGATCGACATCGCCTTGCGGAAATTTAGCAATCTCAGAGACAGGCCCGAGGAAACCTTCGTCACCCCGGACTGGGGCCTCAGCGACTTGGGAGTCCTCAGCCACCGCTGAGAGAGCCCCCGCAAAAAGGACCGTGGCACACATGCCACTAATCAAAGCAGCAAGGGCCGGATCAACCTCAGAAGCGGCAGACAGTTCATGAAAGTCCGGTTCGTCAGACACCTACAAAGAAAAATGATTAGGTCATATCCCAAGAGAAAGAAAACCACAACAAGGAGATGGCTCCAACATAGTCTTACCTCCGGGACATCGTCAGCATCTTCACCCCTCTCGGTAATAAGTAACCTACGAGACCTAACGGCGGCTCTTTTCACAGAAAAGGTCGCTCTGCCGTCAGAAGACTCATGTCTGACTCGTTTACGTGACGGACCAGGCACAACAGGCGGCTGTCCTTCCCTCACTACTTCCTCTTGTGTAGCAAGCGACGGATCCTCCGCCAGTTCGTCTGGTGTGGCAAGCGGTTGATCCGCTACTTCTTCACCCCTAGAAGAAAGAGAGTCTTCGCTATCATGATCGTCATCCTCCCCAGCCGCCTCGGAGGATTCTGATTCAGGGAGGGGAGTCTGGAGCGCTAGCTGCTTTCTAGCCTTAGCACCCTTGGGCTTTTCCTGTAAACCGGTACCTACGATGAAACTAGTACTCAGATCGAAATTGATAGGAGCCTTGTTCGCCATAACATGATACAAGGCAGCCACGTACAAAATTTCCATCGACGCCTTAGTATCAGGGACTAAGAAGCTGGCCCGGGTATGATAGGCGTTATAATAATTCCACGCCCTGGCACCATCAAGAACGCTACCTTCAAAGCCCAAGCAAGGGCTGGGACAGTCGAGGAATAACTGACTATAGCCAAATTGGCGGGAAAACCAACTAGGCAGGTAGGGCTCCAAGTACACATCGTCGCGGTTACGACAAACCAGATGCGCGGGGCGAATGTTGCGCAACCAGGTGAGCATCTTCGGAGACAGAAAGTGAGGAGGTCCGGTACCATCAAGGTGTACATCCCTCACTTCCTCATCAAAAAAATGAGGAACAGACACAAAAAAGCCACACCCATCCACCCTCGCCAGCGCCCTCCGACAAGCTGGCATAGTACTGTATTCCCAAGGTTGGTGATGGAATTTGAAAAAGAAAGCGTCTTCATCTGTAGCATCTTTCGCTGTTCCAGATCCCATCAAGGACTTGTAGTGCATCAACAACCACCCCATCAAATAGTGGTAAGGTAGCTCTATGCGTTCAAAGTCCAGCGTCTTTTTGCGGGCAATGACCTTGGACGAGAATGCTCGAAGACCATGGTGTATGCTACATACCATAGCCAGGAGAAGAGCCAGTCTAACTCCAAATACCAGTTTAACGGCAGGGAGAATGAAGTGGCGGCTGATCCTCTCGATAGAACCTGCCCCCCCGAGACTACACAGTTCCGTAGCCATATCATCAAAAATCCAGCCAGGAGCACTTTTTCAGACATCTGCCTGGTACCGTAGTAAAAATAGCTAAGAGAGTCAGTTTGACTCCCGAATATGTCGATATTGGACCGTGACTTCTTGACGCTCAACATCAGGTCCTTTATCTCTCCCTGGGTTTGAGGGGTTCGAGGAATAACCTCGCCAGAAGGGCCAACTTTAAAGAGATAATTGACCCAGGATGTGGTGTGGGGAGCGTTCCCTTCTGAGCTATCCTCCTTTTTTATAGCCATCTGGTGACAAGTACTATGATGGCATAGCAACTCCTGGTACACCACGACAAAACCTGGGAGTCGTCGGTTCCGGTCCTCGAACTCCTCGTTCGACGGGGTGTACACCTCGAAAGGCTCGTCCCCCCACGGAAGCTTGGAGACAGTATACATCTCATGGAGAGTGAGCCCCAACTCCCCTCCGGATGCGAAGAACGTCCCCGTTCGCCGGTTATACATCTCCAGGAGTGCCATGAACAATGGCTTATTGATAGGAAGCCCGTGACAGGTTCCTTGGATGGCATGATAGAGGCCTACCTCCCGCAGGAACGTCCCGTAGGTCTGTAGAACCCAAGTGGTCAAGTGGGCCCACGTAGAAGTGGGGTTTATCCAGTTTAGCAATGCCAATCTGCCAACTGGATAAGATTTTTTACGAACAAGCCGATTCAGGAAAGTATCAGCTTGAGTGAATATAAAGTTGGGGCCATATACGTTCATGAAAGTGCCTGGGGCCAGTCCCATCATGTACCGGCTGACGGAATCCTTACCCGCGTACGCTGACCCAATGTTCGGGTTATAATGGATGTTACCCATCAACGTCCCCGATTGGGTAGGAGTTAAGGTATCCACCATCGTCCTGTCCAATAATACCATATTGAACCACGACAGAGGATAATGACGCTCCATGAGAGGAATATGGATCGCCATCCCATCCAAAGTAAAATCCCAGTTCTTAGAGATCTCTAATACTCAGGGATTCTTTATGATTAAAGCGTCCCCGAAGAGGAATGAGGGCTTCAGGTATGATCCATCCAACTTTCCAGAATTCATCATGGCACGGAGATAATGGAGGGTCTGATTCTCGATGGCGTTCAACCTCCCCGAAGGCTCATTAGCCGAAAATTGATTCAGCACGTACTTAACTAAGTCATCAAGACGCACGCCCAAGGCAAACTGATTCGAGCCAACCAGAAGTTCCCCCGCAGGATTTACTGGCAGATTCACTGAAGGAAAACGAAAGAAATAAGATTAGAAGTTAGTCAAAACAAGAAGCGTTTGAAAAATCATTTGAGTCTATGCGGCTCGCATCGTCACAGCCTTTTGCGGCTCAGAACCAGATGAGTCCATGCGGTTCTGTTCATCATAGCCTCATGCGGCTCCGAGTCAGCCGAGTCCATGCAAATCAAATTCATATGAGCTTATGAGCTTATGAGCTTCTGCGGTTTAGGTTCAGAAGGGACTATGCGGTTCAAAGTCCACGCAGATTCATGCGGCCCTAAACAAACAGACTCATGCAGTTCAAATTAAGTGTGCTTATGCGATCCAGATTCATATGAGCTGATGCGGCTACAAGCAGATGAGCTTATGCGGTTCAAAAGTGAACTACGCTCATGCGGCCCAAACCGAAAATATATATGCGGTTCAGATCGAGTATGACAAGCCCATGCGGCCCCCTGGGCGAAGCGCTTATGCGGTCATATCGACGAACCTCGTACAAGCGGCTTGTGCATAAATTATGCAACAGAGCCATGGCAGTTAGGGTTCTAAGGCAACGTTCTTACCAGCAATAGGTGGGTGAACGTCGGAGTGAACAGCGGCCGGCGGAGGAGTGGCCACGTTCGTCGTCGCAGTCGCCGTAGAAGCGACCGCCTTGCCCTTCGCAGCCTTCGACGCAGCAACCTTCTTAGGAGCCATAGATGCTTGGGAAAGAAAGGAGTTAGACAGCAAAAAAATCGAAGAGAGCAAAGGAGATTTCCCAAAACGAGAGTGTTTCTATTTATAGATAAGGAAGGAACGCCTCAATCCGCGTGCAACATGATGACCGACTCTTCGGTCATCGAAGCGAAATGGCTGAATAATAGCCTGACTCTTGGGATCCTGACCCAAAAAGTGGCTCTTAAAATCTGACGGCAAATCAAGAGCATTAAATGCAGAAGATTTACAAAAGATTTGCACACGTGGCAGGAAGACGTGGCAAGAAACTCATGCGGCCAAACAGCCCATGCGACTCAGAGAGTTATGCGGCTGGGGTAATCATGCGGCTAGACAAATCCATGCGGCTAGGACAGAATACATCTATGCGGCTCTGGCATGATCATGCTCCTTATTCAAAGTATTTCAATTTTGTAAATTGAAAACTTTGAAGGGGGTCTTGTAGAAGCATGAAAAAGAAAAGAAAAATGATCCATGCGGCCAAGGAGCCTCATGCGGCTCAGGAGTCCCATGCGGCTCAAACGTATAAGCAGTTCGAGTGAACTCCATGCGGCCTACAGAGAAAAGCCACGTGCCTCTTCAAAACAGCTGTACCTAGCGGCGTTCGACACAATTAATGCTCTGACGGCTAACAGCTGACAGCTGACAGCCCTGACGTAAGGAAGTCATGACGACTGACATAAGAGCACTATCTTTCTAGGGAACTGAAGAAAATCCTCACAACTTCGAGGCAAGTTTATGCGGCCAGACTAGACGAGTTCATGCGGCCAGTGTAGAGAAACCTGTGCGGTTCAACCATGAAGGTCCCCCATGCGGCTCAGCCATGAAGAAACCCATGCGGCTCGGCCATGAAGACTCTCATGCGGCTCGGCCATGAAGACCCCCATGCGGCTCGGTCATGAACATATTCATGCGGCTCGGTCATGACAACCTTCATGCGGTTCGAGTATAGAGACTATTCATGCGGCTCGGTCATGACGACCTTCATACGGCCCAAATATGAATACTCCTCATACGACTCAATAATGATGCCAGGACACGTGTCCTAAAGATAATCAAATTTTGGGTCAGATCCCATTAATTTGGGACACGTGGCAAGAGAATGAATTAAATTGATTCATTTGGATTTACGGACATCAGCAAATCATCATGACGGAGATTTATTGCAATCAACATTTATTATTGATGGGACTGGGCATAATCCACATTAATGGTCCAGATCCTTCACACTCAAGACTAATGGCCCAGATTGATCAATCACCAGGCTGCCGCCACTTTGAGAATGGGCAATCAGTGTAAACCCTAATGATGCCCCCCCACTATTATAAATAGCAAGGTGCCATTCCCTTGCAAAAGAGGCTCCCCCGATAATCAGAGAGAAAATACAGAGAGATCAATCTAGAAAGAGAGAAGCCAGAAGAGCAATACGAGGAGAGCAAGAAGAGCGTTTCTTCGTCGACGCCAAGCATCTCGTCACAAGAGCCAAGGCTACGTCCGATCGTCCAAGGAGTAAGGCAGAGTTGCCGTAGCTTTCCCGAGCCTCAACCGTCACCCCCCAAAATCAAAAATAAACAATTGTACTTAGATTGCTGTACCTAGGTTTTCGTCCCTAGGCTTTCTTTGTACAAGCGAGTTTGTAACGTGATGTAAAAGTCCAGTCCTCCCATAAAACTGTTCTGTTCTTTTATATTTTATGGCAAACAGGCCTAAGTCATAGGCGTCGTTCGCGTAAATGCTCGATAAAGCATGCACGCTTCCACAGTGCAAGGCTTGGCATAGCCTTTGCTCGTCTTCCGGGTTAAGTTGCAGGCTCGATTAAGTTAGGCAAGGTAATGCTAGGCTATCGAAGTCGTAGCAAGCACTGTCCCGCTCATTCTGCGGTTGTCAAGTTATTCAGTCCCACGATCTCATGGCCCGTCATATAAAT
The DNA here is from genome assembly GCA_029216955.1 of Iris pallida. Taxonomy (NCBI): domain Eukaryota; kingdom Viridiplantae; phylum Streptophyta; class Magnoliopsida; order Asparagales; family Iridaceae; genus Iris; species Iris pallida. The sequence goes on along the minus strand of JANAVB010042417.1, from coordinate 3,327,787 downwards.
TATGACTTGGGCGATAGCATCGCGTAGAATATAAGTCGGTTTAAGGCACGAGCCATGGTTGGCACTATGTAAAGTTAGCCACGGTCTATGGCACTTTAGGAACATGTTTGGTGCAAGTTAAATTGGAAGGCTATACGATAGTCGTTCCCTGGGTTTCAAAAGAAAAGAAAGTACACGCGACCGTTTGTCGCCGAGGCAGCCCCACGTTTTGGGAGTCTATAAGGATGCACGTTTTGCAGCATATGGTTTCAATGCACATTTTGCATAGTATGAGGCAGTCCCTCGGTTGGTAGTCTAATGGTTCTGACGCATGAGTTGCTATGTATGGGTCAGATTATACCACAAATTAGGCCATGCATTTACGTGAGTCTAGATGTCTCGTAGGTGCGTGGTCATGGATAACTTGTCGACAAGGATTTCTTTCTCGACTGGTATTATGCCGGAGCGCTGGGGCCAGTCGACCTAGGGGGAAGACGTTATAGCAGCGCTGGAACTTACTGCGTGGGTAGTCGGGGGCTTTCCATGGGGCTAGTTACCTTGCATTGAAGGACCCGTCGCCTACCCGAACTATGTCTACGATGGCTTCTCGTGCCAGTGGCCTTTCATATAGATAATTGGCGTGCTAAGCGGCGAATCCGCATGCACTGTGTCGGTCGTAACAAAGGAAGTGTAAGCACGGTATGACTTGAGTTATTAAATGTGTGCTCGGTTTGCACCCAAAGTATTATGAAGCCTATGATTTGGCTAAGCGTAAGACATATGCTTCAGCATACGATATGGCATCATACTTGAGTTCTCAACACGAGTTCCACAAGTTGGGTTAGACGTTGCGAGTTAAGTCGAGAAGGGACGTAGGACAAGTTTGGTTAAGTAATATTGAGTTGCAGGGCACGACCTCGAAATATGAGGCACAATCGCGTTGTCACAATACGAGTATAGACAATATTAAGCGAGGAGGCACTGCCTCAGAGATATTGAAGCATGAATCGAGTTTATGGCACGACCGAGGTGTTACGTCACAGAGAATGACACGAAAGACAAGTATGAGTCGGTACGTTGATATTGCAAGCACGAGAAAGGTCTAGAGGCAAGGATAAGGAAGTTATCAGTGCGATAGCACAATGACGGTCTAGAGGCACTAAATAGGCCGAGAGTCTATGTCCTGAAACTGATTATAAGGCAAGAGTAGAAAGACAATCGTAAAGGGTTTATGTTGCATAAAGTAAATAAACATGTTGGTTTTGTATAGGTGGGCGAGAAGCTCATTCCACCAGTACAGTTGAGTACTGACACCCACATAGTTTTTATGTGCAAGCACAGGTAGAAGCTCGTAGCGCGGAGCTCGCTTAGATGCGTCGAGGCACGGAGTTCCTTGGCGATTCGAAGCGTGCGGCCGCATGGAGTTAAGACTTATACGGGACATAATGTATGGATGTCGCCTTCCGAAGCATCCGCTGGTTCAAGACTTGTATTGGGAGATGAGAGAGAGCTGAGTGATTTGTAATGTGAGAAGAGTGAGCTTGAGTGACTTATAATCTTGGCCTTACACCCCTTTGTAATCTTTGTTTCAATATCAATAAAATGCATCTTTTGAATGACTTGTATTTTGTTCTAAATTTCCTCTGCTACCATTCAATGTCTCTGCTTGGGACTTTTGTGCGATGATACCGTCGCAGCCACTGTAATCGGCCGTTATGGAACCCGCTTTGCACGAGCGCAATCTAGGCTCGTACGGCATCATGCCTTAGCGAGAAAGATCGCTCCTACGGGAGCGGGGCATGACATAATGGTATCACAGCACGGCTTTATGTCCTTGGACTATCGATTGAATTCTTTAACTCCGATGTTTCCGTAAACTCTAAATTGTTGCTTCCGTAAGTTGATATCGTTGGTGCGCTCTCTCTCAAATGTCCCACGGGATGTCCATACAATAAGTCTATCTATTTTACAAAATGTAGGAGAATAGTTTTTGATAAAACAAAAAGGATGGTTTACGTAGCACGGTTGGCTAAGTCGGGATGGATATATACACCAAAGTTGCGTTGACCTTAGAAGAGTCGAGTACGGGATTCGTAATGTTTCGAGCAAAAATGAGTTGAACTTGAGTGAGTAAAGTAAAATGACTATCGATAGGTGTGCTATCGAGCGACGATAACGTCGGTACGATATAGATAAGCGTGCTTGAAATTCGAAGAATAGTTCGAACGGAAGATTGAAGAAGTCGATTTTGATTCGAACGATAGTTTTGTGGATTTGTTGAATGACTTCATCCTAGAGTGGTGTATGCGATAGCCTCAGGGATGTCGATCGATCGATTGAGGATACAGGATATCGATGAGTCTATCAGCAAGCGTCATGTTATGCAAAGCCGTAGATTGATAGCATTAAATAAGTTATAGTCTTGAGATTTGACGAGTTGGTTCGAACAACCTAGGAATTGACACGCACGGAACGTGCACGGGATTGAGGATGGCACGAGTATAAAACGCAAAAAGGATTAAGTATATGAAACTGAATCGAAGAAAATTTAGGGTGTACGAATGGATGACTTGATAGAGTAAATTAATACAGATCGTATACGAAAAGTTAGCACGACGGAAAGGTAGCGTGTATGAAAAGTTTGATTTGAATGTTTAAAAATGACTAAGGATTGGAATGGATGTTGCTCGATGATTTGAGTTAGCAACGAATGATGCGATTTTAGAAAATACGTTGGTCGATGACTTAAGATAGACGGATGAATAATATACGAATTTGGGTTTGAGGAAATTAATATTGTGAATGATTCGAGGGATAATGATCGAACTTGAATTTGAATATCAAGGAGATTATCCAGTCGGACTATAACATCATTCACACGACTCAAAATTCGTTGCAAAGGAAGATCGTCAGGTTACGCATATCATCGATGATATTAAGGCGTATTAAAGATCGATATGCGATAACTCAGGGACACTCTAATTCGAGGAATGACGATCGTGCAAGTATTATTGTTCTGACGGATACTATACCTAGGATTTAGTTGAGATGAATGTTGGACAAAAATGATCGTGTCTTGATGGTTACCTTGATAACCACAACGTCGACGATCTTGTCTTACGCGAGTGCAACTCTAGCCTCGCACATACGTCACGTCAAATTTGGGGTGATCGTTCCGTATGAGCGCTGACATGGTGATTCATGTTGCGGGAATAATCGAACCCAGAAAATTAGGATGCGGCAACTTTGATTGTCTCGACTTGTTAGTTTGATGCTAAGGAAAATTCGACGATGTTTGGACTTGCGATTGATGATTGAGCAAACTTGAGGGTTGAATAGATCCAATCTACGTATCGAGAATAAATTAGTCTAGACACAAAACAAGAGTTACGTCCCGATGAGGATGATTATCCCGCGGGCGCGTGCATGGTGATTCAAGACCACCGTGGATAATCTGAATCGCGTGAGATCGGGGCGCAACCTATTGTCAAACTAGACGACCTTACGATCGAATACGTGAATTGAGATGAATGACTTAGGAAATGTAAAATATGAATTATGGTTTAGCGATGAAACGTGTCGTAGCGTGCTCGACATGAGAAGAAGTGATAAGTGGATTATGTCGAACGTGTTCAAAGAGATAGACTATACGAAATGGCTTGTTGGTCGAGCAATGTTGATGTGTCAAAGATTTGGTTGAGTGAACTTACGATAGGATGGCTTTGCTGAATGACTCAGACCTCGTGCGACGAAATGTTGGGATGTGTGTAGGGAATCGATGCTCGATGTTTAAAAATTGGAGTGATGCGAGCTTGGGTAGAAAACCCCGTACTTTCAACTTTGTTTGACCTTAGGATGGGGTCAGTATTGATATCATTATTTGGGAACTATGATTCCAATACTGACGGAAAGACATAGCCTAGCGGTTAGGCAAACGTCCGAGTGTGAAGTGGTAGGATTTATGGAGGCACTACTCGCAAGTCTCGGTTGACATGCACGTATATCAGGGACGCCCGAATGTGTGTACGATCCGACTCGAGTGGTGATGACAGATTCTCTATCACAAGGCTTGGCTGAAATACGTGCATGTCAACCGAGACTCGCGAGTGGTGTGCCCTACGACTAAGTTAGCGATAAGCACGAGCGTGGCTCGAATTGAGGGAACGTATAGGAGTAGCGTGTGTGAGAGTCCTTGAATGTGTAATCGAATTATAAGTTGATAAGTGTACTCAGTTAGTTTCGAGGAAGAAACTTTTCTGAGTGGTGTATGATGTAGTGCCCCGTCCCGCTCAGTCAATCGGAGGAATCAAAATGCCAACGACGTTCAGACTTAACATGCAACGGCGACTTGAAGGCCCGCTCAGTCGAGGCGACTCCTCGCTCAGGTAGGGTAATTTCGGTGAACTTGCCTCATCTTAGCCTTCACATAATAAATCATGTGTTTTCAACTTGCACAAGTAGGCTTGATAATAAAATAGACGAATCCACATAGCTAAGAGAATAATTCCGACGGGTCGAATTGAGTTAGAATATGGAAAGATCCAACAGTCGGCTTAGAGTTGGTGCACGGCGTGCTTTGAAAATGACACTTGGCCCTTCGTCCCGTGGCTTGGGAGAAGGAAAAGTTGGTCTTCGGAAAAAGTTATGAATTGGCCTAAGTCATAGGCGTCGTCCGCATAAATGCTCGATAAAGTAAGCACGCTTCCACAGCGCAAGGCTTGGCATAGCCTTTGCTCGTCCCCCGGGTTAAGTTGTAGGCTCGATTAAGTTAGGCAAGGTAATGCTAGGCTATCGAAGTCATAGCAACCACAGTCCCGCTCTTTCTGCAGTTGTCAAGTTATTCGGTCCCACGATATCAAGGCCTGTCATATAAAGTATGACTTGGGCGATAGTGTCACGTAGAATGTAAGTCGGTTTAAGGCACGAGCCACGGTCGGCACTATGAAAAGTTAGCTACGTTCTATGGCACTTAAGGAACACGTTTGGTGCAAGTCTAATTAGAAGGCTATACGATAGTCATTCCCTGGGTTTCAAAAGAAAAGAAAGTACATGCGACCATTTGTCGTCGAGGCAGTCCCACATTTTGGGAGTCTCTTAGTACGCACATTTTATAGCGTATGGTTTCAATGCATATTTTGCATAGTATGAGGCAGTCCCTCGGTTGCTAGTCTCATGGTTCTGACTCACGAGTTGCTATGTATGGGTCGGGTTATACCACAAATTAGGCCATGCATTTACCTGAGTCTCGATGTCTCGTAGGTGCGTGGTCATGAACAACTTGTCGACAAAGATTTCTTCCTCGACTGGTATTACGTCGGGGCGCCGGGGCCAGTCGACCTTGGGGGAAGACGTTATAGCAGTGCTGGAACTTACCGCGTGGGTAGTCGGGGGCTTTCCATGGGGCTAGCTACCTTGCATTGAAGGATTCGTCGCCTACCCGAGCTATATCCACGATGGCTTGTCGTGCCAGTGGCCTTTCATATAGATAATTGGCGTGCTAAGCGGCAAATCCGCATGCACGGTGTCGGTCGTAACAAAGGAAGTGTAAGCACGGTATGACTTGAGTTATGAAATGTGTGCTCGATTTGCACCCAAAGTATTATGAAGCCTAAGATTTGGCTATGCGTAAGACACATGCTTCGGCATACGATGTGGCATCGTACTTGAGTTCTCAATACGAGTTCCACAAGTTGGGTTAGACATTACGAGTTAAGTCTGTTAGGGTTATATACTAAAAGCATCACTTTTGTAGCAACCTTATTTCCTTAAATTTTGAATGAGAATCATATGGGCAAATGTTTGCATATTGTATTTGTTGCAAGTGTTAATGCAAATGTCTGATATTCTATATTGTAGATAATATGGTGTGTGGTGTCACACAGAAGATCATATTATCAGTTTTCTATGGAGTATATAAATAGTTCACAACCTAGATGGACGTGGACAATCTATTGGAAAGGTTGTAGTCTAATCTGGTATTAGTCTATCTTGACTATAGGTTTACACTAGTACACTTTGTGTGTATTGAACAGGACCACTTGAGGTTGTTCTCTTTGTACTGACTAAATAAGAGAACAAACACCTCTGTTATTATGGATGCTTGTACTCTTAATCCGGATATAATAACGGACATGTATATGCAATGTGCATTACTTTGACTCATAAATGAGTGAGATTCATTATTGATCAACAACCTCTATGAATTGGGTAATAACATTGTATGTATGATGGGCTGTTGATTATAAATGAAATCCATATCCCGATATATCGGGTTGATGATGTCCTCTTAAGGAGCTCATAAGGATTGTCATGTAAACCCTGCAGGTGGATTACATCCGACATGACAAATAAAGTTGAGCGGTACTACTTAAGGATAAAAGATGTCGAATCAATATAGTTGTCAGTAACTTAATTTGATCGACGGACATACGATATCTTAACATGGGGAGCCAAACGAGCATATAATAAAAGGAGCCCACAAACATAATTTGGGATTAGGGAGGTAGTGCAACAATAGCTCATTAGTGGACCGAGCTATTATTAATGGGCCTGGATTGTGTGTTTGGGCTGAACACGGGATATCCAGATCCGTTAGGAGGCCTAACCCTAATTTCTCCTCATGGTCCCTGCCGTAGTCTATATATATCCTCTATTCTCTGGCCGCCAGATTACTGACTAGAAATCTGAAATTTTCTCTAAATTCGTGATTCACGTAAGGAGAGAAAGAGAGTGCTGCCAAGGAGAAGAAAAGGTTGGGAGATCGTCGCCCACACGATGTCCAACTCGAGGAAGGAATAGGTGCAGAAGATCTTGGGGTCATCCGCTCGAGATTGCCAGGAATTACTTGTCTTCTTTCAGCCGCAGGTATAATTCGTGAACCCTAGTTTCCGCCTATGAAGGGTTAGAACACGTATTTGATCTGTTTAACTTTCTATCGATCAATACGCACACCAAAAGAAGGGTCCTGGGAATCCTCAGTTCTATCAATTGGTATCATAGCCACTTTGGATCTACGTATTGATTGATACGTCCATGTTGTCCAATAAAACTTGCGTTATGTAATAGTCGGTAGATGTAGATCTGTTCTAACTCGGTTTTGCAGGCATCTTAGATCCAACTATTATGGTCTAATGTTTGTTTTTGATTGTGTTGTTTAAACTACGGACATGTCGTGGATGTTGTTGTTGCTGTGGATGTAATTAAAATCACGAGGGTTGATCGTGCTTATTAATTTAATTTTTCAATCTAGATTATGTGTGAACTCCTTCGGGAGGCATAGGATTGATATAATTTTAATTATTTTTGATCAATTGTGATGGCGGTGGTGGCTGTTTCTGACGTCGGACGAGATGCTGGTTTTGAGCAATCCAGAGGCCGACAGATGATTTTCGATGAAGGAATCGACAGCCAAAACCTAAAAAAAAAAAATTAGGGCGCTGCCCCGAACCCGGCGACCTGACCGGGCAGGTCGAACCCCGTATAGATCTGCGCAGCGCCAGATTTTGGATTCGGATAGTTGAGGACGGAGCAGCAAAGATGACCATAATAGTTGGATATTTTCTCTTATTTTTGTCATTTTGCTTTTTCTAATTATGCATGTTTATTATTGTGTGGTTGTTTTTTTTTTGAAAAACCAAGCCTACATTAATAATGGACAACATGGACATAATATCAACTAGTAAAAAAACCCTCATTGTTAAATAACTAAGTGGAAGAAGATTTTTATTTAGTATAAATCCTATGGTCTCCATTACTGGTTTGTAGGTGATGTAATTATACTTGCGTGTTGGCTTTAGTGCTTTCCTCCATATCGGATGAGTATAATTATGGATCACCAGTACAAACTTCCTTAGGGATAATTGTAGAAAGTTACCTATTATGTGTTCACTTCTCCATCTGAAGGAACTCATTACAAGGTAATGGACTTAGTATTAAGTAATAGTATACACTTAGATACAAATAATGGTATCCTTCCCATCGGAGTCACTGCTATTATTTGTATGACCAGAGCAAGACCAGCATATTAATTTTATTTGTCATAAAGTTATATTGACATGATAGTAAAATTAATAAGAAAAATCTACTTGAACAAAGTTGAATTTGTATACGTCCACACTATCGTGGCATGCTAAATTCATGGTGTTCAAGGTGTTGGTGAATTTCTTATTATTGTTTTGAGGGAATCAATATTTAGTTAATTCAAAAAGTTTTTTTTGCCCTACATAATTTTATTTATGTGATTATGAGGATTTCAAAAATGGGTTCTTTCAGTCCACTTATGGTGATTCTTAAAGAAAATAAACTTACTGGACCTAATTATATTGACTGGAAACGTAATTTGGACATTGTTCTGACTGCTGAGGAGTACAAATATGTACTTGTTGAGGAATGCCCACCTAAGTCTGATGCTAACTCTGATGAAGAGGTCAAAGAGGCTTATAAGAAGTGGAAAAAGGCAGATGAGATGGCGCGGTGTTACATTCTGGCATCTATGTCAAATGTACTTCAACATCAGCATCAGGCCATGGCCACAGCTTATGACATGATGTATAACCTCAAGGAACTCTTCGGACATCAGAGTAGAGCAGCTAGGCAGTTTGCTATGAAATGTTTGATGAATACAAAAATGGCTGAGGGCACACCAGTAAGAGATCATGTTCTCAAGATGATGGGTCATCTGAATGAGATGGAGATCCTTGGAGCTGAAATTGATGGGGAAACCCAGGTCGATATCATTCTCAGGACTCTGCCTAAAAGTTTTGACAATTTCTGCCTTAATTACAACATGAACAAAAGGTTGTATAGTTTGGCAGAACTTGCAAAAGAGCTACAGGATGCTGAATCTCTCTTTAGGCAGAGTGGTCATATTTTTGTTTCTGAAAAGGCTTCTACTTCTAAGCTAAAAGGCGGTAAGAAGAAGAATAACATTCAGAAATAGGCAAACTTAGCAAAGAAGGGCATGGGACCTCAAGGCGCGGTGAAAAAGCCGAAAGGCAAATGTTTCAAGTGCAAAGGGTCAGGACATTGGAAGACTGATTGTCCACTTCTCAAACAAGGGAACAAAGAAGGTATATCTCATTTATTAGTAGTTGAAACATGTTTAGCGATGTTATCTACCGGCACCTGGTGTGTAGATACAGGAGCCACTAATCATGTCTGCAATACATTGCAGGGGTTCCAGGAAACCAGACGGCTCAGTGATGGTGAGATATGCTTGTTTATGGATGATGCTACAAAAGTATCGGTCATTACATTAGGAGATGTTACTTTATCTTTTGGTAGAAATAAGTCTTTGACATTGAGAGATTGTCTTTATGCACCTTCACTTAGAAGGAATTTAGTTTCTGTTTTTATGTTAGTTAAGGATGGATATTCAGTTTATTTTAATGACAATATTGTTATTAGAAAGAATAAACATTTTATCTGTTCTGGTGTATTGGTTGATAATTTGTATGTCATTAATCCTATTTTGCCCACAATGCAACTTATGGAAATGAATAATATGTCATCTAACTTAAATAAGAGAAAAGAACCTTCTTGTATGAACCAAACATATCTTTGGCACTTACGATTGGGGCATATTAACCTAAGAAGGATTCAAAGACTGGTTGAAGATGGACCTTTGAGTTTATTGGAAGTGGAGGCACTACCAGTCTGTGAATCCTGCTTGGAAGGTAAAATGACCAAAAGGCCTTTTACGGCAAAGGGGTATAGGGCCAAAGATGTGTTGGAATTGGTTCATTCTGATTTGTGTGGACCCATGACTATCCAAGCTAGAGGTGGCTTTGAATATTTTGTCACATTTATTGACGATTATTCAAGGTATGGATACATTTATTTGATGCGCCGTAAGTCTGAGTGCTTTGAGAAATTCAAAGAGTACAAGGCTGAAACGGAGAAACGTCATAAAAAATGTATCAAGTCATTACGATCAGATCGTGGTGGCGAGTACCTCTTTGGAGAGTTTAGGGATTATTTATCAGAGGCTGGGATTGCATCCCAATTGACTGCACCTGGAATGCCCCAACAGAATGGTGTAGCCGAAAGAAGGAATAGAACTCTTATGGAGATGGTTAGATCAATGATGAGTTATTCGGATTTGCCAGATTCGTTTTGGGGATATGCCTTAGAGACTGCAGCTTATATTTTGAACTTGGTTCCTTCTAAGTCAGTACCTCTTACTCCCACAGAGCTGTGGATTGGGCGTAAGCCTAGTCTGAAACATGTTCGTATTTGGGGTAGTCCAGCACATGTGCTGAATGGGAAAGTAGATAAGTTGGAATCTCGTACCGAAGTACGCTTGTTTGTAGGCTATCCAAGAGGAACGAAAGGAGGTTTATTTTATAGTCCTAAGGATCAGAAGGTCATTGTTAGCACCAATGCCTGATTCTTAGAGGAAGACTATGTGATGAACCATAAACCCACAAGTAGAGTTATTCTAGAAGAACTGAGACGTGAGACATCAAGTACTTCAGTACCAACAGTACAAGAGGATGAACCACAAATAACTGCACAACGTGTCACAAATGTTACACCACAACCGATAGTACCTCGTCGTAGTGGGAGGGTTGTGATACAACCTGATAGATATATGTTCTTGGGAGAGTCGTCAGACTTTGTCCCTGAGGAACAAGATTATGATCCCTGTACCTATAATAAAGCACTCCAAGATAAAGATTCAGAATCTTGGCAAAAAGCAATGATATCTGAAATAGAATCTATGGATTCTAATCAGGTCTGGGAGCTTGTAGAACCACCCGTTGGTGTAAAAGCCATTGGATGCAAGTGGGTCTATAAGAGAAAAAGAGGATCAGACGGTAAGGTTGAAACCTTTAAAGCTGGACTTGTAGCAAAAGGTTTTACTCAAAGAGAGGGTATCGATTATGAGAAAACCTTTTCTCCTGTAGCCATGCTTAAGTCTATTCGGATTCTTTTATCTATTGCAGCTCATCTCGATTATGAGATTTGGCAAATGGATGTCAAGACAGCTTTTCTTAATGGAAGTCTTGAGGAAGACATCTATATGAAGCAACCAGACGGGTTCATTGAAAAGGACCAGGAGCATCTTGTTTGTACGCTCAAAAAGTCCATTTATGGACTTAAGCAAGCTTCCAGATCTTGGAACATCTGTTTTGATCAGGTGATAAAATCCTATGGATTTGATCAATGTCAGGATGAATCATGTGTATACAGAAAGTGTGACGGAAACGTGGTGGTGTTCCTAGTACTTTATGTGGATGACATCTTGCTCATTGGAAACAATATGAAGGTATTATCTGATGTAAGGGTATAGTTATCCAAACAGTTTGATATGAAGGACTTGGGAGAAGTAGGTCACATCCTTGGGATCAAAGTTCTACGAGATCGCAAGAAAAAGATGTTGGGCTTATCCCAAGCTTCCTATATCGATACTGTAAGTTTTAGTATGCAAAATTCTAAGAAAGGTTTCTTACCTTTTAGACATGGAATTGCTCTATCAAAGGAGTAGTGTCCGAGGACACCTAAAGAGATAGAGAACATGAAGGCAGTTCCTTATGCTTCAGCAGTAGGAAGCTTAATGTATGCAATGCTATGTACGAGACCAGACATCTGCTTTGCCGTAGGCATGGTCAGCAGATATCAGTCTAACCCAGGACAAGAGCACTGGACTGCTGTAAAGCATATTTTGAAGTACCTGAAAAGGACTAAAGAGTATATGCTGGTTTACCAGGCAGATAGTTTAGTTCCCTTGGGGTATACAGACTCAGATTTTCAGTCAGATAGGGATTCCAGGAAATCTACCTCAGGTTATGTGTTTACTTTGGGAGGTGGAGCCATTGTGTGGAGGAGTATCAAGCAAAAATATATTACTGATTCCACCATGGAAGCCGAGTATGTGGCAGCCTCCGAGGCAGCCAAAGAAGCGGTTTGGCTCAGAAACTTTCTGTTGGACTTGGTGTGGTACCTAGTTTGCCTAAGTCTATTACAATTTATTGTAATAATAGTGGTGCAGTTGCAAACTCGAAGGAACCACGAGACCATAAGACAGGCAAACACATTGAGCGCAAGTACCATCTGATATGAGATTTCGTAAAGAAAGGAAAAGTTGCTGTGATCAAGATAGCATCAGCCGACAACCTAGCTGATCCCTTTACAAAGAGCTTACCAGCTAAGGCATTTGACAGTCATGTTGAGGGAATGGGAGTCAGATGTGTAGCAGCATGGCTTTAAGTATAAGTGGGAGATTTGTAACAGTATACTGAAAAGCAATGCTTTGAGTATAAGTGGAAGATTGTTAGGGTTATATACTAAAAGCATCACTTTTGTAGTAACCTTATTTCCTTAAATTTTGAATAAGAATCATATGGGCAAATGTTTGCATATTGTATTTGTTGCAAGTGTTAATACAAATGTCTGATATTCTATATTATAGATAATATGGTGTGTGGTGTCACACAGAAGATCATATTATCAGTTTTCTATAGAGTATATAAATAGTTCACAACCTAGATGGACTTGGACAATCTATTGGAAAGGTTGTAGTGTAATCTGGTATTAGTCTATCTTGACTATAGGTTTACACTAGTACACTTTGTGTGTATTGAACAGGACCACTTGAGGTTGTTCTCTTTGTACTGACTACATAAGAGAACAAACACCTCTGTTATTATGGATGCTTGTACTCTTAATTCGGATATAATAACGGACATGTATATGCAATGTGTATTACTTTGACTCATAAAAGAGTGAGATTCATTATGGATCAACAACCTCTATGAATTGGGTAATAACATTGTATGTATGATGGACTATTGATTATAAATGGAATCCATGTCCCGATATATCGGGTTGATGATGTCCTCTTAAGGAGCTCATAAGGATTGTCATGTAAACCCTGCAGGTGGATTACATCCGACGTGACAGATAAAGTTGAGCGGTACTACTTAAGGATAAAAGATGTCGAATCAATATAGTTGTCAGTAACTTAATTTGATCGACGGACATACGATATCTTAACATGGGGAGCCAAACGAGCATATAATAAAAGGAGCCCACAAACATAATTTGGGATTAGGGAGGTAGTGCAACAATAGCTCATTAGTGGACCGAGCTATTGTTAATGGGCCTAGATTGTATGTTCGGGCTGAACACGGGATATCCAGATCCGTTAGGAGGCCTAACCCTAATTTCTTCTCATGGTCCCTGCCGTAGTCTATATATCCTCTATTCTCTGGCCGCCAGATTACTGATTAGAAATCTGAAATTTTCTCTAAATTCGTGATTCACGTAAGGAGAGAAAGAGAGTGCTGCCAAGGAGAAGAAAAGGTTGGGAGATCGTCGCCCACACGACGTCCAACTCAAGGAAGGAATACGTGCAGAAGATCTTGGGGTCGTCCGCTCGAGATTGCCAGGAATTACTTGTCTTCTTTCCGCCGCAGGTATAATTCGTGAACCCTAGTTTCCGTCTATGAAGGGTTAGAACACGTATTTGATCTGTTTAACTTTCTATCGATCAATACGCACACCAAAGGAAGGGTCCTGGGAATCCCCGGTTCTATCAAAGTCGAGAAGGGCCGTAGGACAAGTTTGGTTAAGTTATGTTGAGTTGCAGGGCATGACGTCGAAATGTGAGACACGACCGCGTTATCAAAACACGAGTATAGGCAAGACTAAGCGAGGAGGCACTGCCTCAGAGATATTGAAGCACGAATCGAGTTCATGGCACGACCGAGTCATTACGTCACAGAGTATGGCACGAAAGACAAGTATGAGTCGGTGCGTTGATATTGCAAGCACGAGAAAGGTCTAGAGCCAAGGATAAGGAAGTTATCGATGCGATAGCACGGTGACGTTCTAGAGGCACTAAATAGGCCGAGAGTCTATGTCCTAAAATTGATCCTAAGACAAGAGTAGAAAGACAATCGTAAAGGGTTTATGTTGCATAAAGTAAATGAACGTATTGGTTTTGTATGGGTGGGCGAGGAGCTCATTCCACCAGTACAGTTGAGTACTGACACCCACATAGTTTTCATGTGCAGGTATAGGTAGAAGTGTAAACCCCCTAATTTATTAAATTATTTAATATTAGTTTTGTGTAAATTTTTGCTAAAATATATGTATGTATAATACTAGGAGTGTAATGCATAGTATGGGTGTAAGTTTATATATTATATTTATGGGTTTATATGTATGTGTGTATGTGTAGATTTATTAAGATGTATATATTTATATATACATATATGTGGAAATATATGTGTATATAAGTATATCTAAATTATTGAATTATTGATAAGATCTTTTTAATTAGAAATAATAAATAAAATAGAATTTAGATATTTAAATATAGTAATAATAGAAAAATAGAAAATAGTTTTAAAAAAAGAAGAAAAAGAAATGAAAAAGAAAGAAAGAAAAAGAAATGAAAAAGAAATGAAAAAGAAAACAAAAAAGGAAAAAAAAGAAAAGGAAAGGAAAAAAAGAAATAATAAACTAAGCAACCCCCCACTTAAAGGGGCGGGCTCCACCCCTCTCCATGGTTTCTGCGTACAGCAGCAACCCAACGCAAATTCCTGAGCCCGTGGGCCATTGGATTAGTATTAGTAATAATAGTAGTATTAGGATTTTTGCCCCACTTGTTATATATATAACTTCCTCCATAGACCTCAAAACCCTAGGCTCCCAAAACGAAAATTATGGCAGAATATACCCTCTTTGCCTACGAGTCTGTTTCACCTGCGACGGAGTTGTGTGCATGACGAACGGAGCATCGAAAGTCAGCCCTTCGTCATCCACGGAGCAGTTTTTCCACTCAAGGTACCCTACTTCCCGACGACGTAACTTTTTACTCGTAACACCAATTTTCGATCTGTAAGATTTTCTGGAAAGTAGACTTGACCCTCTTCGAGATCCTCTAGGTGGATTTCAAAACAACCCATCGACTTGATCGTAAAATCGAGACAAAGTTGAAGAAAAATCTATTTTCTGTAATACTAAAAACTGTTTTAAAACGACAACTTGTCGGCCAATTTTCTTGCGGTGCATTAAAGATTTATAGAAACTAATTAAAAATAGTAAAAGAAAACATAATCGAGATCGTAATGCATCTTCTGGATCGTCGTTTTGATTAACGTGTAAAAAGTAAATTGATGTTGAAGTTGGAGGAAAACCTGTGTTAATTTATACAAAATTTTTGAAATTTTTTCTATACGGCGTGCGCCCTGACAAACCGGGCGACGTGGTCGTGCGCTATATGCATCGAAAGGCGTGTATGGACGTTGCTGACGTGTTGGAACTGACAGAACTAAATTTCGTCGCGTGTGTGCGACGAAATCAGTCCGTATCAGTCAAGATACCCCCGTACCGCCAATTTGCAAACTTTGCCCAAACTTCGTGTACAGTCGTCAAATCGAGACAAAACTTGTGTCAACAGGTTCGAATCAAAATTTTGGTCCTGTGTGCCAAGTTCGGTTCGATTCTGAGACGGTCGACTGGAACCCCTTTTTGGCGGGGTCGTGACCTACTCAAACGGGCGATTTTGTACGCGGCTCATCAGAATCCAAAACTGGACATACCGTTGAGTTCCTCTCCTCAAACAGAATCTGTAGACATGTAGTTTGACGACTTTAGAGACTATAAACTTTGGTACGTGTTTCGGTGCAAAGCGAGTCCAACGACGGACATCGTTTTGACCTAAGATTGCAATTTTGCCCCTATTCAAGAATTAGACTTTTGGACAGGCGTTTCCTAGGTATATCTTATACACCGAGTATGTTTTTGATGTTTGTTTCATCGTCCGGAGTTCTTTGGAGATTGTGATGTTTCTTGGCTGACAATATAATTTTCTGGACTTGCCACTTTGCACCATCAGGCAAGATACCTTGCCACCTTACTCTGTGATTTACATATTCTTATTTTCAATTTTTATTTTCAGCATTTCTTATTTATTATTATAAAACTGTGCGTCCAAGTCACACTTGGGTGCAAGCGACTCTATCGGTCGTTTTCTTGCTTTTATTTATCTCTCTTGCATCGACTTAGCCTAGTGACCACCCATTGTTGATGAGGTATTGGTATATCTCATACGGCCTTGATACTTAATTTACCACGTATTGTGAGTCACATATAGGACACGTACTTTCGTAGTCGGTCGACCACCGATACGTATGAGGCGTGCGACGGTTAGGAGTAACTGCCAATAGAATTGCATGCTAGTGGACTTGGCAGTTACTAGAGGGTCATTTGAGTCATGGATGTGACTACACTAGGCATGGGGTGGGAAGAACAGTTCCTTGATGTATGGGCCACATATTAATTTCTATTGTACCTGAAGCTCCGCTGGAGACGCAGGTTCACCTTACTATTACTGATTCCCTCTGACGTTCATGGAGCATTATGGACATTTTTTTACTGATTCCCTCTGACGTTCGCCGAACGTTATGGACGGAGACGACTGGTTCCCGAATGAAGGGACGATGCCACTGCTATACAGCCCGAGTGCCCATATATGAAGGATTGTTCATTATTGTATATTCACTATAGTACGGTTAGGTACCCTATTGCATGCATCCCTTATTTTCTATTATATATCATAGTTTATATGGTATGGTATTTACTTGTATCTTAATACGTCCCTCTGAGGACCTGTTTATCTCTCCATGATTAGACGACTTTCTGCTGGTACGGAGCGGCTCTGTATCCATCCTACATCGATGACGAGGCAGTTTCTACTGACTTCTAGTCTATTCTTTATTGAGACATTAGTGGATATTATTTTTACATCTTTTTTCTTTCTATTTTGCGAAGGTTGGGCTCCGATCTTGTGAGACTATTTTCATAGCTGTTTGGAGTGAGCATGTTCACCCGGCTATCTTTTGATACACATATTTATTTATTTAGACTCTATTATCTTCAGTGTTGAGCTGTGATGAGATTATATTATTCTGGCCTGTGATTATTTTATTTACAGCTTATGTGCATATATGAGGATTTCATATATTGGAGTATTCTTCGTACATGTGTGCAGCTGGCATGTTTACGTACTTGGTCCTATATATTTTGGGACTAGAGCGTTACAAGAAGCTCGTGGCGCGGAGCTCGCTTGGATGCGTCGAGGCACGGAGTTCCTTGGCGATTTGAAGCGTACGGCCGCATGGAGTCAATACTTATACAGAACATAATGTATGGACGTCGCTTTCCGAAGAATCTGCTGGTTCAATACTTGTATTGAGAGATAAGAGAGAGATGAGTAATTTGTAATGTGAGAAGAGTGAGCTTGAGTGACTTGTAATCTTGGCCGTGCGCCCTTTTGTAATCTGTGTTTCAATATCAATAAAATGCATCTTTTGAATGACTTGTATTTTGTTCTAAATTTTGCAATGCTATCATTCAATGTCTCTGCTTGGGACTTTTGTGCGACGACTCCGTCGCAGCTGCTATAATCGATCATTATGGAACCCGCCTTGCACGAGCGCAATCTAGGCTCGTGCGACATCACGCCTTAGCGAGGACGATCGCTCCTACGGGAGCGAGGTATGATACTGTGCATGCATTCGACTTAAAAACCAAGTTCTTTGGGTGCCTAGACTTACGCCACAAGCCGTGCTATGCAACGTGCACTGTAACTTAACCCGAGGGACGAGCGAGGCAATGCTAAGCCCTGAACGATGGGGCCGTGCATGCTTTATCAAGCATTCATGCGGGCGATGCCTATGACTTAGGCTAAGTTTTTAACTTTATGGCAACTTAAACCAGCTTTCCTTCTCCCAAGTCATGGGACGAAGGATCGAGTGTCATTTTAAAAGCACGCTGAGCAAACTTCTTAGCCGACCGTGGGATCTTTCCATATTCTAACTCAGTCTGACCCAAGTTGGGATTATTCCCTTAGCTATGTGGATGTTTATCTTTTATTATCAAGCCTACTTCTATATTTGAAAACTTTTGTTTTATTAGTGTGAAGGCCAAGCTGAGGCAAGTTCACCAAAGCCACCCACATGAGTGAGTCTTCGAGCAAGTCGTTATGTGGCTAAGTCCGAACACCGTCGGCATTTCGATTCCTTCGATTGACTGAATGGGACGGGGCACTACATCATACACCACTCAGAAAAAGTTTTGTCCTCGAAACTAACTGAGTACTTACTCATCGACTTATCACTTTATTCAATATTCTACAACTCTCGCACACACTACGCCTATGCGTTTCTTCAATCCGAGCCACGCTCGCACTACCATCAATCTATCCTTTAAAACATGATTTCAAAATCCTTGACACTTTTCCATTTCTCAAGTCTCTCTTGATTTCAACGTATCACTTGGTTGAATCGTGTACATATTCCAGGAGTCTCCTAAATACATGCGTTTCAGCCAAGCTACGTAATAGAGAATTCGTCATTCTCACTCGAGTCGCATCATGCACATATTCAGGCGTCCCTGAAATATATGCATGTCAGCCGAGTCTCGTGAGTGGGTATTTCATACTCTTGAATCATTCCATTCATCAACACCAATATTCTCTTTCGAAACATGGACGTCTCGTCTAACACGCTAGGCCATCTCGGTAGACTAACGTCAATTGTTAGGATTAAATCATAGTTCCCCAACAATAATACTAATACTGACCCTAATCCTAGGGTCAAATCAAGTTGATAGTACAGAATTTTCTACCCAAGCTTGTATCACTCAGATTTCTAAACATCGAGCATATATATATATATATATATATATATATATATATATATATATATATATATCCTATTCGTACGTGCAATACTTAGTCCAAGGGGTCTGAGTCATTCAGCAAAGCCATCCTACACTGAGTCATGTTCAACCATTTCCTCGACATATCAATATCATTCATCCAATAAGCAACTTGCATAGTCTTTCTTTTCAAAAATATTTAATATAATCTGCCTATCTATTCCTTCCAAGTCAAGCGCGCTAAACCATGATTCTCATTTCATATTCCTTAAGTTATTTATCTCAATTCACATAATCGATCACAAGGTCGTCTGACATTAACAATATGTCACGACCCAATCTCACACGAGTCCGATTATCCACGGTCGGCATGAAATCACCATGCAACGCTCCTGCAGACTAATCGTTCTCATCAGAGCGTAACTCTTATTTTAAGTCTAGACTAATTCATTCTCGATACACAGATTGGATGTCCTTAATCCTTAAGTTTACTCAATCATCAATTAGAAGTCCGATCAATCCTCGAATCCACCTTCACCTCAAACCACAAGTTGAAGCAATCTAAATTGCCACATCTTGATTTCTTGCGTTTGATTATTCCCGCAACATGAATCACCATGTCCGCGCTCACGCGGAACGATCATCTCCAAATCTGATGTGATGCATGGGCGAGGCTGGAGTTGCGCTCGTGTAAGACAAGAACGTCGATATTATGGTTATCGATGTAACCATCAAGACACGATCATTTTCATCCAACATTCATTTCATCAAAATCCCAAGCATAACATCCATTAGAACAATAATATTTTGTACGATCGTCATTCCTCGTATCAGAGTACCCCTGAGTTATCGCATATCGATCTTTGATATGCCTCAATACCATCGATGATATACGTAACATGACGATCATTATTTGCAACAAATTTCGAGTCGTACGACTGATGCTATCGTACGAACTGGATTATCTCCTCGACAGATCAAGTTCGATCATTATCTTCCAAACCTATTGCATGTTCAATTCGTCCAAAATCAAAATCACATATATTTGTCCGACTATCTTAAGTCATCCAGCAACATATTTCTTTAATTCACGTTGTCTTATTTCTAACACAAGTCATCGAGCAACATCAATTCACATCCTTAGAGTCATTCTCGAATATTCGAATCATTTTCATGCACGCTATCATCAAATCGTGCTAACTTTTCGTATACGATTCACATATCGATATCCTCGATCAAGTCATCTGTTCGTTACACCTAAACTTTTTCTTCGATTCAATTTATCATTTTCTTATCACTTGTATTTTGCGCTCAGTCCAATTCCAATCCCATGTGCGTCATTTCTAATTCTGTTTGAATTAACTCGTTAAAATCGTCAAAATTATCAAAATCACAACTTTACTCAATGATACTCAATCTATGGCTTTGCATGCATACGACGCTTGCTGATAGACTCATTGGCACCCCGTATCCTCAATCGTTCGACATCCACGAAGCTATCTCATACGCCACTCAGGGATAAAGTCATTCAACAAATCCTCGAAACAAGTTTCGAATCATACTTCGGATTTTCGTTCAAGCCCAAGCATGCTCATCTATATCACATCAACGATAACATCGTCTGATGGCACCCCTATCGATAGTCATCCCGTATACTCAATCGATTCTAACTCATTATCGTCCGACACAATTTGAATCTCGCACTCGACTTTGCTAAGGTCAATACGATTCTTGGTATATATGCCTAGCCCGACTTAGCCAACTATACTTGTTTAAAGTTAACTTGTTCAACCAATTTTTTCTCTTTCTTGATACTTTTAAAAAAATTTGGACATATTGTATAGACATCTCGTGGGGCATTTAAGAGAGAGCATCAATATATCAATCGCAACGACAACATCAGTGTTTACGGAACCAACATCGAAGTTAAAGAATTCAATCGAAGTCCAAGGATGTAAAGTCGTGTTCTGATACCATTATGTCATGCCCCGCTCCCATCGGAGCGATCGTCCTCGCTAAGGCATGATGCCGCATGAGCCTAGATTGCGCTCACACAAGGAAGGTCCATAACGGTCGATTACAGGCTAAGCGACGCGGGTCATTGCACAAAAGTCCCAAACAGAAACATTGAATAGTCAGCAGCAAAAATTTGAAAGCAAAACATAAGTCATGCAAAATACTCTTTTATTGATATTGAACAAAGATTACAATATGGACACGAGGCAAATTACAAGTCTCTCAAGCTCACTTTTCTCTCATATTATAAGTCACTCTGCTCTCTCTCATTTCCTAATACAAGCCTCAAGCGACAAGTGGCAGATTCTTCGGAATGGCGATGTCCATACATTATGTCTCGTATAAGTTCTGACTCCATACGGCCGTACGCCTCGAAACATAAAGAAACTCCGTGCCTCGACGCATCCAAGCGAGCTCCGCACCATTGGGCTTTTACCTGTGCCTGCACATGCAAGTTGTGTGGGTGTCAGTACTCAACTGTACTGGTGGAGTGAGCTCCTCGCCTACCCATACAAAATGGACACGTTCATTTACTTTGTGCAGCTTAATCCTCTTTTTGATTGTCTTTCTAGTCTTGCCTTAGGATCGATTTTAGGACATAGACTTAGGCCTATGTCTCTAGACCATCACCATGCCAATGCACCGATAACTTGCTTACACTTGCCGCTAGACCCTTCTCGTGCCAACGACATCAGTGTCGTCTCGTGCTTGTCTTTTCGACTCATACTTTGGAACGCATAACTTGTTTTGTGCTATTGATTTGGTCTGTGCTTCAAATATCGATGTTGTGCCTCACATATCAACAAGACTTAAGCAAACTTGCCTTACGGCCCTTTCTGACTTAACTTCGAGACGACTCGTTGACGATGCCACATTCATGCCGAAGCATGTGTCCTTGCTATAGCCAAATCTTAGGCTCCAGAATGATGTTGCAACCGTGCACACCTAACCCGTGCCGATTCAAGGTTAACGCATGCTATAATTATACCTTTCTAACCCAACTCGTAACTTGCTAGTACTCAACGCAATCTAAAGGCATGCACACGGATAGCCGCTCTTACGCCGATACATTTATATGAGTGGTCACTAGCAATATCAAGCTATACTGGATCTTTGCATACGGTGACCATTCTCGTGTGAGGTACGAACTGCCACCGAATGACCCGTAGCCTATATTGTAACGGTTTACTTAAACCGAGTCATACCGTCGATGAAGGTCATACAATATCTGCTCTTCCTCCTAGACAGACACGAATCTGGTGCCCTGATATCGTTCGAGGAATTCCCCTTGCTTGCAAGTTGTCCAATGACCATGCAAGACTCAACTCGATCTACCAAGTCCTTTCTTAATCATGACCATGCTTTCCAAATTTCTATCGAGACTCCCAAGTAGCGGAACCGATCTCGTGATCTTTCTTATCGAGACTCCCAAGTAGCGGGATCGATCTCGACGACAACCAGTAGCGTGGACTTCCTTATCGAGACTCCCAAGTAGAGGGACCGATCTCGAGAACTTATATCCTTTGAAATCTAGGGTACGACTACTAAGTTGTCTTCCATCTTAACTTGAACATAAAGTATTCCTTTGTTCGTGGCATGCTTTTCCCTAAGACAACCGTAGCTCGTGCCTTAGACTGACTTGTTCTCTAGGCGACACTATCGCTCAAGTCACATACTTTATATGACGAGCCTTGAGATCGTAGGACTATGTGACTTGACAACCACAAACAACAGGGGACAGTGCTTGCTATGACTTTGATAGCCCAGCAAAATTCTTGTCTAACTTGTTCGTGCAACGACTTGACGAGCAAGGGATGCATCAAGCCTTGCATCGAGGGAACGTGTTGTGCACGCGTTCGACTTGAACAACCAAGTTCTCTGGGAAAGTGTGACGATGGAGATCGAGCACTGCAGCGGCTCCTTTACTCCGTTGACGATCTGACGACGAATCAACCTTGCTATGGCTCTCTGGTGCCTTTGATAGGACTCTGGGGTCACCGATCAAGAGGCTGTCTGGAGGAGAAGATCCCTTGAAAATGGTTGGTTGGTTGGTTCTTTGGTTGATTGGTGGATGAGGGTGGTCGACTCTTCGTGGATAGAGATTGCTGATCCTTTGATGATTGTCGATTGTCAATTTTTTCTCTGTCGATGCTTTGGTGGAATAAGAAGAACATCTATTTATAGAGAATCGAGCACATATGCGATGTGTATTAGGGTTCCTGAGATATGAAAGAATCTGCTGTCAATGTACGATGGGGCTTCTGCGACGCTGACACGAGGCAGACATCGAGATTTCCCTTAAACGAGACATCTGGTGGTTATAAACATAACCGAAGGAGGTGATATATGGCACATGCCGATTTGCTTGCTTGGATACAGCCGAGTAAATCTTGGGATTTCATCCTAGATTTGGAGTCTAATTGATCCTCGTCTAAGATTTAAATTAATCTGATATGATATCAATTATTATTTAATCCCAATCTTCTCTGCAAAAGGCGGTTTAAACAAACCAATTGGGGTGGACCTATGCTTCCTGCGCCTCTGGTGAGGATTAAGTATTACTGTGCTTCTGGGGCGACGAGTAGACCGTGCTTCTGGAGACGACGGAACCTTTGTGCTTTCAGGCGACGAGTGGACTTGGCTTCGAATGACGATGAGACTTCTGTACATATAGAGCAACTTATGAAGCCGTATTTTGGAATACTGGAGTCACTGTGTTGTAGGCGACAAGTAGGCTTGTGCTTCAGGTTGGTGAGGTTACTGTACTTTTGGAGCGACATGCTAACTTGCATTGGTTGCGATGGGAGTTCCCAAGTCTCTTGTAGTGAATTGACTTAAGCTTCTGAACCAGAGTAGACGATTATGCTGTAGGAATAGAGATGGTGTGAGCATATCACCATCTTGTGCCTCATGCGAACTCATGTAAGTAGCTACACCTCTGAATAGTGAAGGCGTTGGCTGCGAAGGGAAGGGTATGACACTCTTGTGCATCTGAGATTGGTACAGGTAGGTAGCTGCACCTCTAGAGTGAAGATACTGGCTTCTGAACTAAAAAAGGGGGTCTACCATCATCTTGCTTCTGAGGATGGCCCAGGCAGGTGGCTGCGCCTCTGGCTTGAAGGCTTTGGCTTCTGACGCAAAGAGCAATAAATATCCGCTCTTTAAGTAACTTTCCATTTAATTGTCACCGTAATATAGGAAATTCCAAGGGTCTAAGACTAACATTCAAAGTGCCGAGTCTTAGGTTCGTCCCATTATTGCGAGAATTCTGATCGTCGGCCATGTGGCGTGCACTTTGGGCCATTCTCGGTCCTATAAAAAGGGAAGTTCTCCTCTGAAGAGTCGTTGTCTTCTTCTCGGCATCCTTTACCACCATGCGAGATCCAAACTTAACTTTGAGCGGCGATCGACCTTGTGTAAGTTGGCTACTGGTTGAGACTTTTCTTATTTGTAGGAGCCATGTTCTTGCAGAAGAACTCTGTGTAGAAGGAGTCATCGCTGCCCTTGACAAGTATGCAAATGTCCTTCTTAGGGAGTTCGATTCTGAGCCTCAGTCTTTTGCATCTTCTGTACTTTGGCAAAGGGATGTCTTCAGCTCAGATTTTTTATGCTTCTACAAGACCCCTTTCAAAGTGTCCCGAACTTGAGTCAAGCTCGGGATACGTTGAACAAAAGCATGAATATGTGTCAGGACTGTACGAGCTGGGTGATGGCTGGTGTCATGCCTAGCTCTTAGCATTAATTATCCTGAGTCGTCATTTCAGAGCATGGGCTCCTGATGGATTCTTGATATTGGAGCCTCTTGCGTCTTTGCAGGGATTACGAATCTCTTTAGCAGAGGAGGTTCGGAGTCACGTTCCTTCGGTGACTCACAGTACTGTCATCTGTCATGGAGTGGAGATTTAGCTTAACTTGTAAGATTCCTTTTGACCAATGTCTATCTCGTGCTTTGACCATGCGAACAGCCTATACAAAGGACTATCCCCTTCAAGTGAAGGCTCAGCTACTTCAACAATGGCCATCGATGGTAAATCTTTTCATCCAAAGAAGCTGTAGTAGAACTACTACTAGATCTCGAGATGTCCCCCATCCGGGATGTCGTGGGCATCAATGGTGTCTCGAACCCTTGCTTCATGAATTCGTATTGGTTGCCATGCCGACCGAGGAATGACAAGGCCTGCTGTTGTGGTTGCTTTCTCCGGCTAGCTTGGGAGATAGGGAAGTCCTGTGCTGGTCTTCATCCCTGGCTCGGGCCAGTAGAAGCTTCAGGCAGTGGCTTCCTTTTAACCAGGAAGTGATTGGCTCTGTCACCGCCTCGCCCGTGCTATTGAGAGCTTGTACAACAATTTTAGCTTTTTTTTTGCTTCCGTGTATGTAATTACGAAGAGTCTGTAATAGGTCTTTGCAGCCACATATTTTTATATGTAGAAGCTTTCTTGTTCCATTTGCTTTTGTCTCCAGAATAAAGAGGGAATCTTCATAATGGATTTGCCTGACCAGAGGTAATATGGACATGGTAGGCTTGATCTTTGCCGGGATATAGAACAACAATCCAGAGGTAATATGGACGTGAACTGTTTCTAGACCGCCGGGATAATCATAAAACTGATGCGAGAAGAGCGACTACTCAGAGGTAATGTGGACATGGTAGTCGTGTCTTCCCGGCGTAGAGGAGCAATCCAAAGATAATGTGGACGTGAAGTGCTTTATCTACTTGAGAGAATATATAGGAGGGAGGGAGAGAGATCCCCTAACAAGAACTCATGGGCACCCCTTTCAGGGGATATGGGTGCATATGCTGGTTCTATCTTCAGACGTAATACTTCATTAGGAACTTGTCGTTGATGGGCATCATTTGCAAGTCACCATTAGGCTTACCTAGACGATAAGCACCATTGGAGTATACCGTTCCTATGACGAACGGTCCTTCCCTGTAACACCTAGTTTTCTAAATAAGGGTAATTTTGAAATTTGTGATTTTAATTATTTATTTATGATATTTAAATCGTAATATAATTTTTGGTGATTTTTAATCATTTTAAAAACTATTTAAAAACTACGACCTGTGATTTTGATGTGCTGCTAGTGAAACCGTAGAGACTGTCTGACCTAGAGCCTAACCATGTGATTGGGATATTTATTTATCATTTTTAGCCTAGGATAATTTGGTCATTTTGACTCATTGGAATTATTTGATTAATTATTGGATTGATGGTTGTTAATTTGACTTTTACTAGTTGCGACTTAAGAGACTAATCTAGATGTTGACTCTAGCTATAGTAGCTTGAATAGCATGGTGGGACCCTAGTCTAACTTAAGTCAACCCAAGTTAAGTCATTTAGAATCAAGTTTCATATAGGAGAACAAATGATTAGGTTCATGGACTTTTGACTTGAGTGATTTCCTTTATCCTTAGAACTTGGCCTAAGCCCATTAGTCATAACCCTAACCCTAATTTTATCCTTTATTGGCCAGCTACATAGGGATCCCCACCCTATATAATCTCTCTTCCTATTGTTCTTGCCTCTTTTGTATCAAATCAACTCTTGGAAATGAAAGGTATTTGTCCATCTTTCCAAATTCATAACTAATTCATTTTAATTCCTTTTTGACTCTAGTTTCTTGCTTTAGAGTCTAATCCCACTCTATTTTCTGTTCATGGAAAGAAATCTCAGTTTTGGTAGAATTTGGAGCTTTTGGCTAGCAAGGGGAATCATTCTATTTGGGGAATTTTCTTGTCATTGACACACTATAGGTAAACCCTCTAAATTATGTTTTAATTCTGATTTCTTTGCATGGGTTTGTATATCTAGGTGTCCCCTAGCTGTCCCTCAAGTTTGGTAAGAAACCGTGTCAATTTCGTGTCCGTATCGGACACGTATCAATGTGTTTTTGCATGTGTTTGATGAAATGACTAAACCAGTAAATTGTTCACTAATTTCAAAACTAATTCATATAATTGTAGCCTTATATCTGTTCTTGGATTCTCGTGAGGACTGGGAGTGGTTCGTGTCGGTTATCGTGTCCAAAACTTGACACAAACCCGTGTACGACATATTGTGCACTATGTCCTGACACTCGGGTATCCTAGCAGACACGACACAGCATGGTCTGACACGAAAATTTGTGGACACCTAGGCCATGTGTCTGACACTACACTGACAAAATTTCATAGGATATTATCGAGTAGATTGGAAGAAATCCCACCCGCATTAATTTTATACTGACTGTGTACAGTCGATATTTCGACACTGATACGCCTTGATAACTTTCAACACAATACATGTGGACACGATGCAGACACATGTGCACATAGTCATACACCTCGTAAACACGTGGATACGTGCATGAAGTGTATCGTGTCACGTGTCATGTCCTAGACCAACTCACACACGTGCACGAGGCTGTGTGTGCCTATGTGTGTTTGTGCGTGTTCGTGAGTGTCTGGATACGTTGTATCATATTGTATGGACACCACATGACTCGTGGGACACACTGACACATGTACGATGCATTACCAACCCTTTAATTTGATATTTAATTGTATTTTGAATTCGAAAATCAGGTTTCCCCAATATTTTTGATACTAGACTGATTATTTTATTTTTCTGAGATTAATTGTATTTTTAAACTGTTTCAAATGATAAAATTTGCAATGTTGGTGCACTTATATGTATCTAAGTTTTAGCTATGTGTTAGGGATCAAGTTAACATGGAATTGTTAGGTTTTCCTCTGTCGATTTGGGTTTTCTATATATTTTCTGATACATGTTGATTCGAGTACCTTCTTAGGTTTAAATGGAATTTGTGGATTTGATTATAGCTAGATGTTTGTGTATGTGTATAACATGTCTGTGATGTATGAATGCATGTATCTATCTATGCAAGTATGTAATGTAACATATAGTGTAATGTAAAATATAGTATAATATTATATACATAAAGTATGCATGAATAATAGTAGTTAATGGTATACAAAACTGAAATATATAATGCAATGCATGAATAAATGGATGAAATGAAAACCTGTAGGTAATGATATACATGCATGTTATGTATTCATGTAGATATATGTATGAATGTATTATAGGCTATGTTGGCAACCCTTAAATTGACCTACATGTCATCCCCTTTCATTTCTCTGTGTGAATATATATATATATATATATATATATATATATATATATATATATAATGTAATGTTAATTTGTATGCCATGTCACTTTGACACTAAACAAGTTTACACATATATCACTTGTTAACACACTACATGAGACACCTCACATTGACACCTTCCATGTACACCCTGACACATGTACACTTGACCCTCGTTTCAAACCTACTTGTGGTTTTAACCCTCACCTCCTCTACTTGTTGGTCACATACACACATGTACACTCAAGCCTGGGACTGAAAACTGTTGTACTGATTTTCTCTATGGTACACACACACACATCATTACACACATTCCCCTTCCTCCCTTATAGGAGAATGCATGATATGTATACAAAATATAATGTATGATGCATATAGAAGTGCAAGATAATGATTGAATGCATAAATGGAAATATATATATATATATATATACGTAAGCATCAATGTAAAAAATGATTGAAAACATGCAAGTTTGTGTGTAAGACTAATGAATGCAAGCATGAATGTAATGTAATAATGGATGGAATGTATACAATATACAAGTTAATGAGATGCAATGTTCTATGTTAACACAAATCCTATATTACCTCATGTACCCCCTTACACTATGTTTACACTATCACTATGACACAAGTTCACATTGATGCATGTTGCACTTGGCACATACCTACATGTTCACTCACCCCTTATCCCTATATATATATATATATATATATATATATATATATATATATATATATATATATATATTGTGTATGATTAGCTTAGCTTGGTTTGGCTTGTGCTTGTATTCGATTGCTAGTCTAGGCTTGGTTAGGCTTAGTGAGACTTGCTGGGTTAGGACTTGACCTAGTTTGACTAGTGTGCTTGACTAGAGTTGACCAAGTGTTGACTATAGTCTCGTTTGACCTAGACAGCATGCAGATGCATTGTACATTTCATTTATCAACCCCGTATACATCTTTACTTGTGTTGCTCTGAATAGGAGTCAGATACCTAATCTCGGATAGTATATTCACTTCAGACATTCAGATACCAGACGAGTACATTCTCTGATCATTTCATAACTTGCTTATGTAAAACCCCTAAATTTCTACTATATTCTTTTATCGATTTTGGTACTGATTTAAAATTTTGTATTGTACGTCGCGTAGTCGTATTGTACGTCGCACACGAAATTTTATTTTTCGTAATTGCTTGACGAGTGCGAATATATGCGAGCGTACATATTTTTAAAAACATTTTTCCTATTTTTATAGTTTCAAGATAATATATATAATAATTATTTTTAGCTATAATTTTTTTTAAATATATGAGTTATTTATGAAAAGCCTTTTTTAGACAGTTATAATAAATAATATTCTTATAAAATGGTATACTAGAAAAGTATATATTTGTAAATATTATTTGTGCATACATATATATTTTGTAATTATTTATTAGTTTATTTTTAAATAATAATGTAATTTTTGAAATTAATATTATTTGTGTTTTTGGAAAACATATTTTGAAATTATTGTGGCAATTTAAATCTTGATTTGATTTTTGATTTATTTAAATAGATTAAATTAATATCTATATTTGGAATTTGAATTATATTATTTGATTTTAAACTAAAGGATGGAAATTTATTTGATTTAAACTGATTTCGATTGGATTTGATTGAATTAATTTATTTAAATTAATATGGTATTTATCTATTGGGGTTTTAAATCTATTCTAATCCTTATCCAAATAGGAATTCCCACATCCTATAAATAGGCAGGTACTCATCCATATATTTCTATTCACCAAATTCCACAACCAAACGTGCGTGCATCGTGCCCGTGTTCTCCGTCCAAATTCTTATTCCATATTTACAAATACATTATTTAACTCTTTCGGGTCGGACACACCCCGACATCATCAATCCTTAAACCTAACCTAAACCTACCCGAGCCATCTACCCACCACGTCCCTCGTCGTTCCAACCACCATCAGGACGACCCACATCACCCCGCTGCCATTATTCCACTCCGATTACCACCATTAGCCATCCCACATCTATCGCCATCACCAACATCATCAGTAACACAACTGCCACCCATCCCGAACCAACAACACCATCAATTCCGGTCACTCCATCGCTTCTCCCAACTACCGGTCACCACAATCATGAATGCGAACAACCACGACCACCTTCCACAACACCCGTCTCCACCTCGAGCCCGCCTGTACCCACATAAACTCGACCAGCAACATGCCTTCACGTCAGCCCCGCTGCTTCCGACAAACATCCGACTTCCCTGCTACTCGAAACCACCACCGCCACCTCAATTAACCACCACACCACAGTAAAAGCCACCGCGACCGACGTCGCCTAAACCCATCGCCCATCACCACCACCGCCTCAGCCAAACCAACCACCACCACCATCATCAAGAAGTAGAAGGGAATTAAAACCATAACCCTACATACCTGACCGCCACGACGCCACGTCGAGCCGACGAGCGGCCACAACGTACCGCCTCACCCTCGTCTCCGCCGCTCTTCGTCGCGCCAGCCATGGCCGACTGGTCGGGCCGCGCGTGCATCCACTCCCCGCTTCTTCCTCTCCCACTGGCGACTTCCTCCGTCGCCGGCCGACCCAGCCGCTGGTACCGATCGCCGATCGCGTCCCCTTCGGTGAGCGGAGCTCCTCCGCCGCATCAGCCGCAGTCGACCGACGAATCCCCTCCACCGTTTTCCCCTATTCCTCGCCTCGCCGGACCCTCTCTCGAGCCTGCCGACCTCCGCCTCACCGCGTGCGGGGAACACCGCCGGAGCAGCGCCCCGCCACGTCGAGCCTTCGCGACCTTCCCCGCGCGTCGCCTGCTCCCTCGCGCCGCCCTGCATCAGCCTTCCTACGCCCTCATCTCCCCTTCCCGAGCAACCCTCCACCGCCGCCATCGCGCCGTCCTCGAGCGCCGACCGTCGCTCCGCTGCTGCGCGCACCCTCTACCGCCGAAAAAAACCCCATCCTCCCTCCGATCCCGTCTCCCTCTCTCCCCGATCGTTCCCCGAGCCCCGCTCCCTCCGCCGTGGCCTACTCCCTCTCCTCCCACGATCGCCGCGACCAACCGCCGACGACCTCCGATCTCCTTTCCCTCTATCCCCTTGCTTTTTCCTTCTCACTCTCTCTCTCCCTCCTTCCTTTCAGCTCTGTTCGATTTTTTTTTGTTTCATTTTATTTCATTATTATTATTATTATTATTATTATTATTAGTAGTAGTATTACTATTATTATTATTATTATTTGAGTAACAACATTATACTTTATAATAGTATTGATATTAATAAATTTTATAAGGTATACTTTGTAAAACAATATATAATTTTTTTTGGGGACTTGACCCTATATAAATAGTACAAGATGGGGCTTAATAGCCCTAAAAATATTATTGTTATTTTGTTATGGCATTTTGCCTAAAATATGTATATCCTTTGTATTGCTAAAAATACTGTATGATTATTATCCTGTATTTTGTTTCCAAGACGGATTAGAAAACTCTAAATATATTATTGATTATTTCCTTCTATTTAAAGCTTTGACCAAAATAATTACTTTTGACTAGCCCTGAAATATTTTCTTGATTTTTATATAAAATGTAGTTCCAAATTTTCATATATAGTTTCAAGTATTATATAAAATATTTTAATGAGCAAATTATAGTTTTTCGACTTAAAATGATTTTCACTACTTATAAATATCTCGGGATAGTAAAATATAGTTTTCAAGGATTATGAATAGTTTTTCCAAATCATATATATTTATTTTTACCTATTTTTCTTTGAATTTCCTCCTTTCAATGACCAATCCCATTATTCCTACTCTTCGTCAATTTCGTACTACCTTATGACTGCCCTAACAAATTTGACCCTTCTGAACCCAATAGAACTGTCTGTGCCATCAACAGAGGTCCCCTTGTGTAGTTGTTACCCAAGGTCGCAGTTCGTGCCACATTGATCATTACAGTACACCAGGTGTCCTACGAGGCAAGACACCTTGCCATTCGCTGTTTATTTATTTTAACTCATATTTCATGCATTGTTCATTATTTTCTTTATACAAAATAAACTGTGATACATGGCATAACCTGTTAGAACTTACTGTTCATTTATAATTCCTGCTATGTATTAGTTTTTCTTACACATTAAACCTAGATTAAGGGACCACCTTGTGTATTGCATTCAATGGCCTTGACACGTTGTACCACGAAGTTGTGTGTCGCATGTAGAACACGGACATGCGTGACTGGCTGGCCACCGGTGCGTATAAGCCGTGCAATAGGAATAACCGCTAATAGAGGTTGCATGCTTAGTTTGACTTAGCGGTTAATAGAGGTTTTGTGTTGTGGATACAACATAGTAAGCATTGGGCGGGGAGGATAATTCCTTAGCGTATGGTCTTCGATGCACTTTCCCTTTTGTAACCCGTGAGCACCGCCGGAGACGCGGGTCAGATTACCCATGATTACTGACGGCCACTGACGTTCTGCAAAACGTTATGCTCTTACTGATTGGGCCTCTGGTGCCCTAATGGGGGACTATACCGATCCTATTAAGCCAGAGCCCATGCGTAGGAAGGATTGTTCTTAACTACATTTCACTTATAACGGTTAGGCACCTTTATCCGTTAGGTACGAGTACTTTTGGTTTGGGTACTTGTATCTGACCGTGGCTTGGAACAATAACTTGTCGTGGATTAGTTCGTCACATCTTGTCCTTGTATGGTTGTAGGTGTGACTTACTACTTCGATGAGAAGGTATTGAACCTTGTTAGGGTCCGGATACCATATTGGATTCATAGCATGGAAAGATACATCACCGTGAATTAGTTTACCATCTCATGTCCTTGTTTGGTTGGGGGGATGGTACGCTAGTTCAATAGGTGTGTATTGGACCATATTATAATTTAATTGACTTATTTATTTGAGCAATATTTATTCAGTTTATATGGCATAATATTATGTGTCTTGTTACGTCCCTCTAAGGACCTGGTTATCTCGCCAGGTGTATGCTCTTGTCTTTCGCAGGTGTTCTAGCTTTAGCCGTGACCATCTCCATTTCTTCGAGGATGATTGCGCTTGGATCGTCTTTGCTTCGCTCGCCAAAATTATTTCTTTTCTCATGTATTTTCCTTTACTTGTTGGTAGTGGATTTGTCTCCGCCCAATATATTGTATCAAGACAACTCATTATCATTATATGATATCTTTTATTCATTTATTTTTGTGTGGATGAGATTAGTTATGGTTCTACTGCATTTTACAGCTTATGCATTCATACGAGGTTTCCATATATTGGAGTATACTTCGTATGATTACAGCTGGCATGTCTACGTTCCTAGTCCTACGTATTTTGGGACTGGGTCGTTACATGTTTTTGTGGTGGCCCATACAAGTCAAGATAAATTATTTGGTTACTTTACGTACCAAGCAAGCCTGTGTATAGGATTAGAGTCTAGGATCTCATCCACATACTTGACTACTTTCTTCGATCTACCGTTTGACTCATCGATTGCATCTTGTTTGATTCCTTCTATCATTATCCTTATCTTTCCTTCGTGCTTGCTAGAGATTGACCCTACTAGTTAGACATGTTTCTTTTCCCCAAAACACCATTAGTTTAATTTTTAAGTTGGGTAGAATGCCTTATGACCTAGCAATCCCTTTGTACTTGTGACCTATATTCACAAGTTTACTTAGATTCTAGAATTTAGAGGACCCTAACCCATTTAGCCAACCAAGGACTTGGACAAGAAGACTATAGGACGACTGTATAAAGACCAACACAGGATATGACTTAGAATCATTCTGCTTTCTTTCAATCTTAATCTCGCGTGCCTATATTTTTACTATCTAGACTAATGATGCTAATATAGCCTAGCTTTTGCAAGCTCAATTCTTTATCAAGCTTGTTCATGACGTATGTTATTGGAGGCCTCCACTAACAGATTGTCTACTCAGAACCGGTGCATGATGGTCTGATCAACCTAGTGCACTTTGGTTCGCTTTTATCTATCATTCTACGTGGACGGGGACATAGCTAAACTTTTCCTCTAGAGTCCCATCCGCGACTGCCTTGGTAACTCCTTTTGAATTATTCGGTCGCTTTTGAAACCACGTATTCGTATTCGATAAAGCCTCCTTCGAACGCTATATTGCGTTTGCCTTCACCTATTTTAGAAGAACGAAAACATTGTACTAAAACTTCTTCCAGCCTTCCTATCGATTGTGACCATTATCAATCGATGTTGCTATATCTTCATCCTAAACTACTCGTCCTTTTTTGGGCCCTATATTTACTATCATGACCTTCTAATCGCTTAATTTAGGAGTAAATCAAATTCGTTCTCTTAATCGTGCTCTCAACCTACTCTCAAGAAATCATATCGTTTAGGTCTCTAATACCATACAATTCCCTATTGCAAGTTATCTTTTATTAAAAACCTTGATCATTTTCATTCTTGCATTAATTAGCCATACTCAAGAATATTTTCGTATTTATCTAAATCACGAGTCCTAATGCCTCTTTTGTTGAACATTGTGAATCGATTTTTTCTCATCACTACCCCGTTGTACCTTCTCACCCCTACTAATTCTTAATTTCGAGGACGAAATTCTTTTAAGGTGGGTAGGATGTAAAACCCCTAAATTTCTACTATATTTTTTTATCGATTTTGGTACTGATTTAAAATTTTGTATTGTACGTCGCGTAGTCGTATTGTACGTCGCGCATGAAATTTTATTTTTCGTAATTGCTCGGCGAGTGCGAATATGTGCGAGCGTACATATTTTTAGAAAAACATTTATCCTATTTTTATAGTTTCAAGATAATATATATAATAATTATTTTTAGCTATCAAAATTTCTAAATATATGTGTTATTTATGAAAAGCCTTTTTTAGACAGTTATAATAAATAGTATTCTTATAAAATGGTATACTAGAAAAGTATATATTTATAAATATTATTTTTGCATACATATATATTTTGTAATTATTTATTAGTTTATTTTTAAATAATAATGTAATTTTCAAAATTATTATTATTAGTGTTTTTGGAAAACATATTTTAAAATTATTGTGGCAATTTAAATCTTGATTTAATTTTTGATTTACTTAAATAGATTAAATTAATATCTATATTTGGAATTTGAATTATCTAATTTGATTTTAAACTAAAGGATGGAAATTTATTTGATTTAAACTGGTTTCAATTGGATTTGATTGAATTAATTTATTTAAATTAATATGGTATTTATCTATTAGGGTTTTAAATCTATTCTAATCCTTATCCAACTGGAAATTCCCACATCCTATAAATAGGCAGGTACTCATCCATATATTTCTATTCTCCAAATTCCACAACCAAACGTGCGTGCATCGTGTCCGTGTTCCCCGTTCAAATTCTTATTCCATCTTTATAAATATATTATTTAACTCTTCCGTGTCGGACACACCCCGACATCATCAATCCCTAAACCTAACCTAATCCTACCCGAGCCATCTACCCACCACGCTACTTCCGACAAACATTCGACTTCCCTGCTACTCGAAACCACCACCGCCACCTCAATTAACCACCACACCACAGTAAAAGCCACTGCGGTCGACGTGGCCCAAACCCATCGCCCGTCACCACCACCGCCTCAGCCAAACCAACCACCACCACCATCATCAAGAAGTAGAAGGAAATTAAAACCAAAACCCTATATACCTGACCGCCACGACGCCACGTCGAGCCAGCGAGCGGCCACAGCGGACCGCCTCGCCCGCGTCTCCGCCGTTCTCTGCCGTTCCAGCCATGGCCGACTGGTCGGGCCACACGTCCCACTCCCCGCTTCTTCCTCTCCCAGTGGCGACTTCCTCCGTCGTCGGCCGACCCAGTCGCCGGCGTCGATCACCGATCGCGTCCCCTCCGGTGAGCGAGCTCCTCCGCTGCATCAGCCGCAGTTGACCAACGAATCCCCTCTACCGGTTTCCTCACTTCCTCGCCTCGTCGGACCCTCTCTCGAGCCTGCCGACCTCCGTCTCACCACGTGCGGGGAACACCGCCGGAGCAGCGCCCCTCCGCGTTGAGCCTCCGCGACCTTCTCCGCGCGTTGTCTGCTCCCTTGTGCCGCCTGCTCCCTCGCGTCGCCCTGCGTCAGCCACCCTCCGCCCTCATCTCCCCTTCCCGAGCAACCCGCCACCGCCGCCATCGCACCGTCCGCGAGTGCCGACCGCCGCTGCGCGCACCCTCTGCCGCCGAAAAAAACCCCATCCTCCCTCCGATCCCGTCTCCCTCTCTCCCCGATCGTTCCCCGAGCCCCGCTCCCTCCACCGTGGCCTACTCCCTCTCCTCCCACGATCGCCGCGACCAACCGCCGACGACCTTTGATCTCCTTTCCCTCTCTCCCCTTGCTTTTTTCCTTCTCACTCTCTCTCTCATTCCTTTCAGCTCTGTTTGATTTATTATTTTTTTGGTTTTATTTTACTTCACTATTATTATTATTATTATTATTATTATTATTATTATTTGAGTAACAACAGTATACTTTATAATACTATTGATATTAATAAATTTTATAAGGTATACTTTGTAGAACAATATATTTTTTTTGGGACTTGACCCTATATAAATAGTACATGATGGGGCTTAAAAGCCCTAAAAATATTATTGTTATTTTGTTATGGCATTTTGCCTAAAATATGTATACCCTTTGTATTGCTAAAAATACTGTATGATTATTATCCTGCATTTTGTTTCAAAGGCGGATTAGAAGACTCTAAATATATTATTGATTATTTCCTTCTATTTAAAGCTTTGACCAAAATAATTTCTTTTGACTAGCCCTAAAATATTTTCTTGATTTTTATATAAAATGTAGTTTCAAATTTTCGTATATAGTTTCAAGTATTATATAAAATATTTTAATGAGCAAATTATAGTTTTTCGACTTAAAACAATTTTCACTACTTATAAATATCTCGGGAGAGTAAAATATAGTTTTCAAGGATTATGAATAGTTTTTCCAAATCATATATATTTATTTTTATCTATTTTTCTTTGAATTTCCTCTTTTCCATGACCAATCCCATTATTCATACTCATCATCAATTTCGTACTACCTTATGTCCGCCCTAACTAATTTGACCCTTCTGAACCCAATGGAACTGTCCGTGCCATCAACAGAGGTCCCCTTGTGTAGTTGTTACCCAAGGTCACAGTTCGTGCCACATTGATCATTGTAGTACACCAGGCGTCCTACCAGGCAAGACACCTTGCCATTCGCTGTTTATTTATTTTAGCTCATATTTCATGCATTGTTCATTATTTTCTTTATGCAAAATAAACTGTGATACATGGCATAACCTGTTAGAACTTACTGTTCATTTATAATTCCTGCTATGTATTAGTTTTTCTTACATATTAGACCTAGATTAAGGGACCACCTTGTGTGTTGCACTCATTGGCCTTGACACGTTGTACCACGAAGTTGTGTGTCGCATGTAGAACACGAACATGCGTGATTGGCTGTCCACCGGTGCGTATAAGCCGTGCAATAGGAATAACCGCTAACAGAGGTTGCATGCTTAGTTTGTCTTAGCGGTTAATAGAGATTTTGTGTTGTGGATACAACATAGTAGGCATTGGGTGGGGAGGATAATTCCTTAGCGTATGGGCTTCGATGCACTATCCCTTTTGTAACCCGTGAGCTCCGCCGGAGATGCGGGTCAGATTACCCGTGATTACTGATGGCCACTGACGTTCTACGAAACGTTATACTCTTACTGCTTGGGCCTCTAGTGCCCCAAGGGAGGACTATGCCGATCCTATTTAGCCAGGGCCCATGAGTAGGAAGGATTGTTCTTAACTACATTTCACTTAGAACGGTTAGGCACCTTTATCCGTTAGGTACGAGTACTTTTGGTTTGGGTACTTGTATCTGACCGTGGCTTGGAACAATAACTTGTCGCGGATTAGTTCATCACATCTTGTCCTTGTTTGGTTGTAGGTGTGACTTACTACTTCGATAAGAAGGTATTGAACCTTGTTGGGGTCCGGATACCATATTGGATTCATAGCATGGAAAGATACGTCACCGTAAATTAGTTTACCATCTCCTGTCCTTGTTTGGTTGGGGGATGGTACGCTAGTTCAATAGGTGTGTATTGGACCATGTTATAATTCAATTGACTTATTTATTTGAGCAATATTTATTCAGTTTATATGGCATGATATTATGTGTCTTGTTACATCCCTCTGAGGACCTGGTTATCCCGTCAGGTGTGTGCTCTTGTCTTTCGCAGGTGCTTTAGCTTTAGCCGTGACCATGTCCATTTCTTCGAGGATGATTGCGCTTGGATCGTCTTCGCTTCACTCGCCAAAATCATTTCTTTTCTCATGTATTTTCCTTTACTTGTTGGTAGTGGATTTATCTTCGCCCAACATATTGTATCAAGACAACTCATTATCATTATATGATATCTTTTATTTATTTATTTTTATGTGGATGAGATTAATTATGGTTCTACTGCATTTTATAGCTTATGTATTCATACGAGGTTTCCATATATTGGAGTTTACTTCATATGAATACAGCTGGCATATCTATGT
Source organism: Iris pallida (assembly GCA_029216955.1). Lineage (NCBI taxonomy): Eukaryota > Viridiplantae > Streptophyta > Magnoliopsida > Asparagales > Iridaceae > Iris > Iris pallida. The sequence continues at coordinate 3,289,343 of JANAVB010042417.1, read as the reverse complement.
TCCTAGTCCTACGTATTTTAGGACTGGGGCGTTACAACTTAGGATTATATTACTGCTCTAGATTACCTTATTTGATGCTGTCACGATATTATCATGGATTAGTACTATATGGATCCCTACATTGAGATGTTACCCCCTCGGAAGCATCAGATACTTCATGTCATGTGTTTTATGTACATCAATTATTCTTCGCGCTCATATTATTAATGTATACTCATGTGCTTCATGTACGTTCATGTACGCTCGTGTACTCTCATGTGGTCTTATGTACGGCCATGTTTCTCATGTGCTTCAGTGTAACCTATACTTCATGTGTACCCCTTCATGGGCCTTTATATGGAATTCATGTGCACTCAGTTCTGAGCCCTCATGTATACTTCATGTACACCCATCTATGGGCTTTCATGTGTAAATCATGTGCGTAACATAACTTGTCTAGATCCATGTGTATTGATTGGGGTATGTGGGAGTATAAATAGTCATGTGAATAATTCCAAAGTAGTATAACCATGTGAGCCTCTTTAGTATATTCATGTGCAAATCTAGCCGTTCATATGTCGACTTTGTACTCTACATTACTAGTCACTGATAGTTCTCTACTTATAGTAGATATTTCCATTATAGTTCTCCCTTTTACATCATGTACATTCTTTCAGTTTTCATGTATTGTACTCTCTTGCATGTTTATATTTTCTAACCTGTTATGATCTACGTGAAATGTATTGTGCTCGCTCCTGTCCTGACTGGACCTGTTGAAAATATTATAGAGGATGATAAGGAACCTGGCACCCCTTACTATGGAGCTTGCCTAGATGACACTCGCGACCTGGACCCTTGGGAGGTTCAAGCAGCTGCTGAGGATGATACCCATGCATGGTATAGATAGTTTAGACTGTTCTTTCTTTTCATGATAGTTATTGTCCTTGATTTTAGAGTTGTATCATTATGGAGATGTTGAGACTTGTGTTTGCTAACTTTAATTTATTTCACTTCTGTTTGTACCTTAGTTTTGAGGATTTCTTTATCTATTCTATCGTGCTATATTCTACCTCTAGATTGTGATTGAGTTGTACCTTCTGTCACTTGGCCTCCAGTTGGAGTATATTTCATATTATGTTAGTTATGTTTAATAACCTAGAACAGCGTTATACTGCCGATACTGCGGTGTAGGCTGGACGTACCCACTTCTCGTACCCCTATACTGGGTGCGGGTCGTGAAACGTTTTTAGTGGTGGCCCATGCAGGTCGAATTTGTGTAGTGGTATTCGAACTAGAGTATCACTACAGCCTGCAGTAGGATTAGGATTATTCTTGAGGTACTCAATCACATTAGAAAACACTCTTAACTGAATTTCTGTCATCTAAATTCTTGTTGAATATTACTTCCTTGAAATAACTATCCTCCCTTATATTATCGTTTCTATCTCAGTATAGATTCCTTGTTGATCTGTCTCCAGGATGGTGATTGAGATACGATCACATCGCTTTGGCCCAGCAACCGTTGGTGAGAGGTCTGTCACCCCTCGCCCGATTGTTGACGCTGGGACCATAGCACCTCCTATTTCTGTTCATATAGGAGCGTTTGCAGCTTTTGGGAGTGCACCTCCACCTGTCTGGAGGTCTTCCTCCGTCATTCCGGATATGTTCTAGTAGCAGTTACCTTCAGAGACAGTGGATGCGGCTCAGATGTTTACCCTTTTCCAGCGATTCCTGGAGACTCAACAGCAGATGCAGCAGAGCAGTCTGCTGATTTCCGACAGAGCATACACGATACCCACCAGTTGGTCAGGACGACAGTAGAGTTGGTGACTGCCCAGCCACTGGGAGGACAGATGCAGCAGTATCAACCGAAGACTCCAGACATCCAATCCTTTAAGAAGATGGGACCCCGAGACTTCAAAGGTACAGAGGGCATCATATACGCTGACGATTGGATAGAGCATTATGAGGAGATATTTCGATTGGCGTAGATACCAATTGGGTTACAGATAGAGGCAGCAGCCAGTCAGATGCAGGACTTAGCCCGTACTTGGTACCAGGCGGACCCGAGGGTTGGTACAGCCGGTCAGACTTGGGCAACTTTTAAGAAACTGTTCAAGGAAAAATTCTTTCCCGATACAGCACTCGGTGCCTTGGAGGCGCAGTTCGAGAGTTTGGTTCAAGGGAACCAGACCATTGAGGAGCACGTCGGAGAGTTATGTCGTTTGAGTAGATTCATTGAGGATCTTACAGAGGCCGGAAAGGCGAGGAGGTTTCACAGGGGCTTGATCAAGGAGATCAGGTCGTATACCATGAGCAGCCGCGACACTACTTTCGAGCCGATTCTGGTAGGAGCCATGGTAGTAGAGGACAATCTTGGGCTGAAGGAGAAGAGGACGTCATACACTCAGGGAGCTAGCGGTAGTGCAGGCCCGGCCAAGAGGCCCTACTTACAGATTCAGCAGCAGTATCCGCAGCAGAGGCCCCACTTAAAAATTTAGCAGCAGTATCCGCAACAGAGGTCCCACTTACAGATTCGGCAGTAGTATCCACAGCAAAGGCCCCACTTGCGGATTCAGCAGCAGTATCTGTAATGACCCGTATCGTCCTAGCGGAATGCCGATTCAAATGGCAAGTGCAACGACTCAAACGAGCCGTCGACCCGAAGAGTTGGCATCGACCTGATGACGAATCGATGCAAGGCTTACATTGGTCCGTCAAGAGGAATCCAGACTTAGACTTTCAAAGGCGCGCTCGGAGTATCGCTCGGCCGATGCAAACATCGCTAAGGTGGGTGGCTCCGATGAACCCGTCTTTGCTTAGCCTAGACACATAACAATACGGAGACTATTGCTAGAATTGCTAGGCGATAACACCCGCATGCTAATAAATGACTCAAAGCACCTAGCTAAGGGAATAATCCCATCTTGTATGCCTATAAAGAATATAGAAAAGAGCATGGAAAAATATGAGAACTCTCGCACCGTGCTTTACGCTCGTGCTAAAGCACAAGCTTACATTCAAGTTTCCTATGCGTCCAACAATGAAACAATAAACGGTTTACAACAAAGAAACGGAAGACTATCGACATAGTCGTTCCGAGTAGAGTATAGCAACATTAGAAGACTTCGGGACCGATGGGTCGCCAAGGCGACTCCCGCACGGGAAGTTGCATAATGAATGAATGAATGAAAGAATAAGTGAATGAATGAATGAATGAACGAATAAGTGAATAAATGAATCAACGAATGAATGAACGAACAAGTTAAAGAAAGAAATAAAAGAGTGAATAAAAGATAATAAAGGAAAGAATGGTTAGCGACAGGTATGACGGACACTTACAACGGGGCTTGCTACCCGCGCTGCACGGACGCCAACCTGGTCGATAACGCATTATGGCTCAGAGACAGCCTATGGCTCAAAGACAGCCGTTAAGTTAAATGACAAGTCAATACGAAATGGCCGTGGACAAACGACACAGGCGATGAGGGGAATACCGTGGCCGTAAAGAAGAAGGAATTCGCGGCACGATCGATGGGGGGTATATCATGGCCGGCCTAGGCGGAATCAGACATGGGGCTTACGGGCTGCTTGAGTGGGGGCTCGGCCACTCAAGGAAATGTAAGGCCAGGCATTTCAAGAGACTATCAAGGTGTACCAGCCATCACGCTTCGATAGGTGAGAATGCCCAAGAGAATATGTCCAAAATGGCTTGTGATGCCAGCGACCCATGCTTGTAGATTAAGTGGGCTATGCTGGTGGCAATCCACGTGCAAGTCCTTACATTGAAACAAGTAGTCCAAGTTAACTAAATAAAGTGTCTCCTGAACATGCTTGAAATGTAACACTCTGAACATGCTTAAAATGTAACACACCAAATGATAAGAGTACTTTATGCAAATGAGTTAGAGAACGTGCCTACGATGTGCTAGAACCTGAGACAGGGACATGCACTTGACATTGAAAGTTTATATTGAATTGTTGACTAACTTGGTTTACTTGGATAGGAAAGACCGGACGGTAAGTATGGGTAAGTCGTGCATGTATTTCCATGCAAACACTTGAATTCGGCAACACAAGATAAGCTATAAAATATGCCATGAAATTGACCCTAAGTCAAGATTAGTAAGACAATGAATGATAGACGGTGCATAGAAGTAAATAGAACATGTTTGGTAATGATAGCATTGTGGGCGAGCTAGCCTCCCTACCAGTGCATAACAATGTACTGATAACCCCACAGTCTGCTTGCAGGATGTAGGAGACGTCATCGGGTGTGAAGCTTCCCTCGAACGTGCTAAGGCGCGGAGCTATCTCTCGAGCCTTGGAGCATTGCAAGGAGCTAGAGCATCATATACAAGACATAATATATCTGAACATCGTCATGAATCATTCCATCTTGTAAGCCACTTGGCACACCTTTTATGTTTTATAGAGAGAGAGCATGAGAGACCTATAAACTCGGCCTAGCGCCGCTTGTAAACTTTTTGAATATCAATAAAGAGTTTGAATTTGCTTCAACTTACGTTCATTTACTTTCTGCTACAAATGGGGACACTCTGTGCGACTCTGTGGCCTAGTTCAAATCGACCGTTTCTGGGATTAGCCTTACACGAGCGCAACCTAGGCCCGTACGGCATCACGCCTTAGCGATGACGTTCGCTCCTGCGGGAGCGGGTCGTGACAGATTGGTATCAGAGCACGGCTTTACGTCCTTGGACTTCATTTCAATTTTCTGAGTTTTGAAAGCTCGCGTTGGAAAAAGAAGTGTATGCTCTCTCTCATTGTGCCTTGGGATGTTCCATACAATAAGTCTAATATTTTCAAAAGCTCGTACAAGTACTCGGTTGAACGAGATCGATAGGCGAAGGCCTTTATCCAAACCATGACGGACTTAAGTCGAAAGAAAACTAAAAATGCTAAAAGTTAACAAACCCAGTACGCACTTGAATAACCTTACGCTGAAAGTAGCGAACGTGTACACTAGACCGAAGTATAGTTCGAACGGGATGGTTATGCACGCAGCCTTTTGGCTAAGCTATGCGGAGTATCGCGCACCTAGACCTTCTGGTGAAAACGAGTTGCGAGCGAGATCGATTATCGCTCGAACAGGAATAAGTGAGCGTACAAACTCAAATATAGTCTGCACGGAATAGCTATGCACACGGCCTTTTGACTAAGTTGTGCCGCGTGTCGCGCACCTCGACTTATTTGGTACAATCGAGTTTCGAGCGATATCAAGTACCGCTCTGTCGGGAACAAAGCTACACTTAGAGTGTATATCGATAGGAAGGCTATAGAGTTCATGCTTAGACGTACACGAAAGATTGATTTAGATTTTGAGGAACGGGCGAACGCACGATTGGGAATCGAATGAATCGAATGATCTCTTGAGGATTTATAGAATAACTTAAACTCGAGTGGTGTATGTGTTAGGTTCGGAGAAGAATAAGAATGAGTGTCGATGACTAGTCGAGTGGCTCGAATCCTGAGTGGTGTATGGACGTCATAGAAGTTATTCGAACGAGACTAAAGGATATACGGATAGAACGAGTATGTCGGCGAAGCGATGCGATCGCGCAAAGCCTTAGAAGGTGTCACGCTTAGTTGGTCGTGGCTTCGAATGTCTCGAACGAGATGTCGTTCGAACAACTTGTCAATGGGCAATGCAAGTTAGAAAATAACTCAGAACGATAAATAAAGATGTATGTCTCGATCGAGGAAGCTAGAGTATAGCACTTTTGATTTTGGATTGGGTCAAATAAAATGTGACTTGAGTTTTGGAGAATGATATTGAAACTAGTTTGAGGAATAGCAATCGAACATGATCTTGGATTGAATCGAATGGAATTGTGGTATATCCAGTTCGGACAATAGCATCAGTCGTACGACTCGAAATTGGTTGCAAAGGAAGATCGTCAGGTTACGCATATCGTCGATGGTATTGAGGCGTATCAAAGATTGATATGCGATAACTCGGGGGTACTCTGACTCGGCAAATGATGATCGTGAAAATGTTATTGTTTCGATGGATGCTATACTCAGAATATTGAAATGTGTCGAAGAAAATATAGAAGTGGCTCAAGGATTTTCTAGTTGAACGAATGACGGTCAGACTAGCAAACCGAGATCTTGGCTTGGATGAAAAATGAAAATGTTTTTTGGATATGCTTCGTTGACAACCACAACGTTGACGTTCTTGTCTTATGCGAGCGCAACTCCAGCCTCGCACATGTATCACGCCGATTAGGGCGATCACTCCGCGTGAGCGCTGGCATGGTGATTCATACAGCGGGGGTGATCGAACTTGCATGGCATGGCAAATTTGATACATCGACTTGTGGTTTGACGCAAATGTGGACTCGAGAATGACTTAGCGTGAGTGACGGTTCAATTTGAGGATTGCGTAGGTCCAATCTACGTATCGAGAATGAATTAGTCTAGACGCAAGCAAGAGTTATGCCCCGATGAGAATGATTATTCTACGGGAGCGTTGCATGGTGATTCATGAACCATCGTGGATAATCGGACTCGCGTGAGATTGGGGCGCAACATATTGTCAAAGCTAGACGATCTCGTGATCGAATACATGAATTGGTTAGAACCGATGATTTGAATAGATTTGAATATATGTAACGAACGCATTGATGCGAATAGGTAATCGTGCTCGATGTTTAAAAATCTGAGTGACACGAACTTGGGTAGAAAACCCCATACTACCGACTACGATTTGACCCTAGGATTGGGGTCAGTATTGGCATTATTGTTGTGGAACTATGATTCCAATCCTGACATTGACTTAGCCTTGAGAATGGCCTAGCGGTTAGGCGAGACGTACCTATTTCAAGTGTTAGCAATCAAAAGATTGAAATTGGGGATTGGGATGGATTGAAAGAGTAAATCAAGAATATGAACCCTGCTCACGAGACTTGGCTGACATGCATATATTTTAGGGACGCCGGAGTATGTACACGATACGACTCGAGTGAGAATGATGAATTCTCTATCACACGGTTTGGTGAATGCATGTATTTTGGGGACGCCTGGAATGCGTGAAAGATCAAGCCAAGTGATACGTTGAGTTCAAGCATGACTTGAGGAATGAAAGAGTGTCGAGAACTTGAAATCGTGTTAAAAGAAAGGAATAATACTAGTACGAGCGTGGCTCGGAATTAAAGAAACGTGTAGGCAGAGTGTGCGTGAACGACGACGAGATTGGCCCCAAACGAAGGAAATGATATAGAATCGATATCCTGCAAGTAAAAGTTGGTATAACGAATTGAACCATTGATAGGAAGATATACTCGATGATAGTGCAATACTTGGTCTTGAATCGAACGAAAATTACTTAGACTTGGTCGACCCCGTTAAGAAGAAATCATACTGATTTTGTGGACAAGAACGCATAAGAAGCGAATCGGGTCATCTCGATGACCGAGATAAACGAAAGTGAGTTTGCCTCAGCCTACGACCCTCACATTTGACGAATTACAACATGCCTCGTGTGACCATTTCAGTCCCATGACACGACAAAATAGCAACCAAGACGAAGAAACACTTAAATTGAATAAGTACAATAAAATCGACCAAACGTATGCAAACACGGGACTTGGAAAGGTATCGAGTATAGTTCGGTGCAATCGAGCGGTAAAGCCATCCGATAGGAATTGTCTAAGAAACACGACGACACGAATTAAGGAATGGTAGGATGACTGCACTCAGAAAGTCTCGAGGATGAGACTTATTTTGAGTGGTGTATTATGTAATGACCCGCTCCGTCTTAGCCGAACGCCGATTCAAACGTCAAGTGCAATGACTCAAACGAGCCATCGACCCAAAGAGTTGTCATCGACCTGATGACGAATCGATGCAAGGCTTACATTGGCCCGTCAAGAGGGATCCAGACTTAGACTTTCAAAGGCGCGCTCGGAGTATCGCTCGGCCGATGCGAACATCGCTAAGGTGGGTGGCTCCGATAAACCCGTCTTTGCTTAGCCTAGACACATAACAATACGGACACTATTGCTAGAATCGCTAGTTGATAATACCGCGCATGCTAATAAATGACTCAACGCACCTAGCTAAGGGAATAATCCCATCTTGTATGCCTGTATATAATATAGAAAAGAATATAGAAAAATATGAGAACTCTCGTACCGCGCTCTACGCTCGTGCTAAGGCACAAGCTTACATTCAAGTTTCCTATGCATCCAATAATGAAACAATAAATGGTTTACAACAAAGAAACGGAAGACTATCGACATATTCATTCCGAGTAGAGTATAGCAACATTAGAAGACTTCGGGACCGATGGGTCGCCAAGGCGACTCCCGCACGGGAAGTTGCATAATGAATGAATGAATGAAAGAATAAGTGAATGAATAAATGAATGAACGAATAAGTGAATGAATGAATCAACGAATGAATGAACGAACAAGTGAAAGAAAGAAATAAAAGAGTGAATAAAAGATAAGAAAGAAAAGAATGGTTAGCGACAGGTATGACGGGCACGTGCAACGGGGCTCACTATCCGTGCTGCACGGACGCCAACCTGGTCGATAACGCATTATGGCTCAGAGACAGCCTATGGCTCAAAGACAGCCGTTAAGTTAAATGACAAGTCAATACGAAATGGTCGTGGATAAACGTCACGGGCGATGGAAGGAATACCGTGGCCGTAAAGAAGAAGGATTCCGCGACACGATCGATTAGGGGGGGTATATCGTGGCCGGCCTAGACAGAATCAGGCATGGGGCTTACGGGCTGCTTTGAGTAGGGGCTCGGCCGCTCAAGGAGATGTATGGCCAGGCATTTCAAGAGACTATCAAGGTGTACCAGCCATCACGTTTCGATAGGTGAGAATGCCCAAGAGAATATGTCCATAATGGCTTGTGATGCCAGTGACCCGTGCATGTAGATTAAGTGGGCTATGCTGGTGGCAATCCACGTGTAAGTCCTTACATTGAAACAAGTAGTCCAAGTTAACTAAATGAAGTGTGTCCTGAACATGCTTGAAATGTAACACTCTGAACATGCTTGAAATGTAACACTATGAATATGCTTAAAATGTAACACACCAAATGATAAGAGTACTTTATGCAAATGAGTTAGAGAATGTGCCTACGACCTGCTAGAACCTGAGGCAGGGACACGCACTTGACATCAAAAGTTTATATTAAATTGTTGACTAACTTGGTTTACTTGGATAGGGAAGGTCGGACGGTAAGTATGGGTAAGTCGTACATGTATTTCCATACAAATACTTAAATTTGGCAACACGAGATAGGCTATGAAATATGCCATGAAATTGACCCTAAGGCAAGATTAGTAAGACAATGAATGATAGACGGTGCACAAAAGTAAATAGAACGTGTTTGGTAATAATAGCATTGTGGGCGAGCTAGCCTCCCCACCAGTGCATAACAATGTACTGATAACCCCACAGTCTGCTTGCAGGATGCAGGAGACGTCATCGGGTGCGAAGCTTCCCTCGAACGTGCTAAGGCGCGAAGCTATCTCTGGATCCTTAGAGTGTTGCAAGGAGCTTGAGCACCATATATAGGACATAATGTATCAGAATATCGCCATGAATCATTCCATCTTGTAAGCCACTTGGCACGTCTTTTATGTTTCAGAGAGAGAGAGCTTGAAAGACTTGTAAACTCGACCTAGCGCCGCTTGTAAACTTCTTGAATATCAATAAAGAGTTTGAATTCGCTTAAACTTATGTTCATTTACTTTCTGCTGCAAATGGAGACACTCTGTGCGACTCTGTGGCCTAGCTCAAATCGGCCGTTTCTGGGATTAGCCTTGCACGGGCGTAACCTAGGCCCGTGCGACATCACGCCTTAGCGAGGACGATCGCTCCTGCGGGAGCGGGACCTGACAGTATTCGCAGCAGAGGCCCCACTTATAGATTCAGCAGCAGTATCAGCAGCCGGCGGTCTACTTTCAGCAATAGCAGTTTCAGGACCGAGTACCCTTTCAGCAGGTGTAGCAGCATAGGCAACAGCAGGCCTCGGGATAGCAGCTTGTTATCCTTTGCCCTTTCTATAAGAAACCAGGGTACAATTGGGGCAAATATCGGAAGAGGATGGGCAGATGTTTACTTTGCGGAGGATCAGATCATCGGCTGAGAGAGTGTCCTGAGTCATTTGGATGGATAGTTCAGGGAGCAGGAGCTAGGGCTCCGGTGGGCCAGTAGAAGGGATTACCCTTACCAACTCAGCAGCAGCGGTACATGCAGCATCAGCAGCAGGCCAGGGGAAGCCAGCAGGGGCAAGCTTTCTCCAGGACAGTCGAGGATGCACAGGCCATTGGAGATCTTGTTGCAGGTTCCGTTCTTCTCCATTCTATTTCTGCAATTGCCTTTTATAATTGTCTTAAAATTCGATTCCATCTGTTCCTTGTTGATTGATAAATTTTGTTCTGTTGTTCTTGTGTTATGTTTGATTTTCTTCTGAGATAAATCATATGGGCTAGGTCACATCAGTTATAGGATCTAGAATCTTTGATAGTTGTGTTAGCTGGCATAGTGAGGACATATAGTCAGATTTTGGACGTATTTTTCGGGTGTAGGAATTTAAGATTTTTGCTGCCAAGCATGCGACAATACAAAAATTTTAAATACCATGATTCTAGAGGTATGTACTATATGATTATCGTAGCCTTGCTCACTAGCATGACGAAGATTCTGAGTATCATGATTTTGGACAGACGCATATGATTATTGAACTATATGATTTTGAGACTATGATTGTGGGGTGTTTGACCTAGAAGGAGTACTACCATCTTAATTTTGAGGACAAAATTTATCTAAGGAGGGTAGACTTGTAACACCCAATTTTCTAAATGAGGGTAATTTTGAAATTTGTGATATTAATTATTTATTTATGATATTTAAATCGTAATATAATTTTTGGTAATTTTTAATCATTTTAAAAACTATTTAAAAATTATGACTTGTGATTTTGATGTGCTGATAGTGAAACCCTAGAGACTATCTAACCTAGAGCCTAACCATGTGATTGGGATATTTATTTATCATTTTTAGCCTAGGGGTAATTTGGTTATTTTGACTCATTGGAATTATTTGATTAATTATTGGATTGATGGTTATTAATTTGACTTTTACTAGATGCGACTTAAGAGACTAACCTAAATATTGACTCTAGATATGGTGACTTGAATAGCATGGTGGGACCCTAGTCTAACTTAAGTCAACCCAAGTTAAGTCATTTAGAATCAAGTTTCATATAGGAGAACAAATGATTGGTTCATGGACTTTTGACTTAAGGAGTGATTTCCTTTATCCTTAAAACTTGGCCCAAGCCCATTAGTCATAACCCTAACCATAATTTCATCCATTATTGGCCAGCCACATAGGGATCCCCATCCTATATAATCTCTCTTCCTATTGTTCTTGCCTCTTTTGTATCAAATCAACTTTTGGAAAGGAAAGGTATTTGTCCATCTTTCCAAATTCATAACTAATTCATTTTAATTCTTTTTTGACTCTAGTTTCTTACATTAGAGTCTAATCCTACTCTATTTTCTGTTCATGGAGAGAACTCTCAGTTTTGCTACAATTTGGAGCTTTTGGCTAGCAAGGGGAATCATTCTATTTGGGGCTTTTTCTTGTCATTGACACACTATAGGTAAACCCTCTAAATTATGTTTTAATTCTGATTTCTTTGCATGGGTGTGTAGATCTAGGTGTCCCCTAGATGTCCCTCAAGTTTCGTAAGAAACCGTGACCATTTTGTATCCGTATCGGACACGTATCAATGTGTTTTTGCATGTGTTAGATGAAATGTCTAAACCAGTAAATTGTTCACTAATTTCAAAACTTATTTCATATAATTATAGCCTTATATGTGTTCTTGGATTCTCGTAAGGACAGGGAGTGGTTCGTGTCGGTTATCATGTCCAAAACTTGACACTAAGCCGTGCACGACACAGTGTGCACTATGCCCTGCCTCTCGGGTATCCTAGCGGACACGACACAGTACGGTCTGACACGAAAATTTGTGGACACCTAGGCCACATGTCTGACACTATACTGACAAAATTTCATAGGATATTATCGAGTATATTGGGAGAAATCCCACCCGCATCGATTTTACACTCACTGTGTACAATCGATATTTCGATACCGATACGCCTTGAGAACTTTCGACACAACACGTGTGGACATGATGCAGACAAATGTGCACGTAGTCATATACTTGGCGAACACGTGGACACGTGCACGAAGTGTATTATGTCACGTGTCATGTCCTAGACCAACTCACACACGTACACGAGGCTGTGTGTGCCTGTGTGTGTCTGTGCGTGTTCGTGAGTGTCTGGACACGTTGTGTCCGGTTGTATGGACACCACATAACTCGTAGGACACACTGACACATGCATGACGCATTACCAACCCTTTAATTTGATATTTAATTGTATTTTGAATTCAAAAATTAAGTTTTCCCAATATTTTTGATAGTAGACTGATTATTTGATTTTTCTGAGATTAATTGTATTTTTTAACTGTTTCAAATGATAAAATTTGCAATGTTGGTGCACCTATATGTATCTAAGTTTTAGCTATGTGTTAGGGATCAAGTTAACATGGAATTATAGGGTTTTCCTTTGTCGATTTGGGTTTTCTATATATTTCCTAATACATGCTGATTCGAGTACCTTCTTAGGTTTAAATGGAATTTGTGGATTTGATTATAGCTAGATGTTTGTGTATGTGTATAACATGTCTGTGATGTATGAATGCATGTATCTATCTATGCAAGTATGTAATGTAACATATAGTGTATTGTAAAATATAGTATAATATAATATACATAAAGTATGCATGAATAATAGTAGTTAATGGTATGCAAAACTGAAATATATAATGCAATGCATGAATAAATGGATGAAATGCATACCTGTATGTAATGATATACATGCATGTTATGTATTCATGTAAATATATGTATGAATGTATTATAGGCTATGTTGGCAACCCTTAAATTGACCTACATGTTATCGCCTTTCCATTCTCTGTGTGAATATGTATATATATATATATATATATATATATATATATATATATATATATATATATATAAATATAATGTAATGTTAAGTTGTATGCCATGTCACTTTGACACTAAACAAGTTTACACATATATCACTTGTTAACACACTACATGAGACACCTCACATTGACACCTTCCATGTACACCCTGACACATGTACACTTGACCCTCGTTTGAAACCTACTTGTGGTTTTAATCCTCACCCCCTCTACTTGTTGGTCACATACACATATGTACACTCAAACCTGGGATTGAAAACTGTTGCACTGATTTTCTCTACGATACACACACACATCATTACACACACTCCCCTTCCTTCCTTATAGGAGAATGCATGATATGTATACAAAATGTAATATATGATGCATATAGTAGTGCAAGATAATGAGTGAATGCATAAATAGAAATATATATATGTAAGCATCTATTTAATGAATGATTGAAAACATGCAAGTTTGTTTGTAAGCCTAATGAATGCAAGCATGAAAGTAATGTAATAATGGATGGAATGTATGCAATATATAAGTTAATGAGATACAATGTTCTATGTTAACACAAATCCTATATTACCTCATATACCCCCTTACACTATGTTGACACTATCACTGTGACACAAGTTCACATTGATGCATGTTGCACTTGGCACTTACGTACATGTTCACTCACCCCTTATCCCTATATATATATATATATATATATATATATATATATATATATATATATATATATATATATATATATATATATATATATATTGTGTATGATTAGCTTAGCTTGGTTTGGCTTGTGCTTGTATTCGATTGCTAGTCTAGGCTTGGTTAGGCTTAGTGAGACTTGCTGGGTTAGGACTTGACCTAGTTTGACAAGTGTGGTTGACTAGAGTTGACCAAGTGTTGACTATAGTCTAGTTTGACCTAGACAGCATGCAGATGCATTGTACATTTCATTTATCATCCCCGTATTCATCTTGACTTGTGTTGCTCTGAATAGGAGTCAGATACCTCATCCCGGACAGTATATTCACTTTAGACATTCAGATACCAGGCGAGTACATTCTCTGATCATTTCATAACTTGCTTAGGATTATATTCCTGTTCTAGATTACCTTATTTGATGTTGTCACGATATTATCACGGATTGGTACTATATGGATCCCTACATTGAGATGTTATCCCCTTCGGAAGCATCGGATACTTCATGTCATGTGTTTCATGTACATCATGTATTCCTCGCTCTCATGTTATTCATGTATACTCATGTGCTTCATGTAAGTTCATGTACGCTCGTGTACTCTCATGTGCTCTCATGTACGGCCATGTTTCTCATGTGCTTTATGTGTAACCTATACTTCATGTGTACCCCTTCATGGGCCTTCATGTGGAATTCATGTGCACTCAGTTCTGAGCCCTCATGTATACTTCATGTACACCCATATGTGGGCTTTCATGTGTAAATCATGTGCGTAACATAACTAGTCTGGATCCTTGTATATTGATTGGGTATGGGGGAGTATAAATAGTCATGTGAATAATTCCAAAGTAGTATAACCATGTCAGCCTCTTTAGTATATTCATGTACAAATCCAGTCGTTCACATATAGACTTTGTACTCTACATCAGTAGTCATTGATAGTTCTCTACTTATAGTAGATATTTCTATTATAGTTCTCTCTTTTACATCATGTATATTCTTTCAGTTTTTATGTATCGTACTCTTTTGTATGATTATATTTTCTAACCTGTTATGATCTGCGTAAGATGTATTATGCTCACTCCTGTCCTGACTGGACCTGTTGAAAATATTACAGAGGATGATGAGGAACCCTACACCCTTTACTATGGAGCTTGCCTAGATGACACTCGCGACCTGGACCCTTGGGAGGTTCAGGCAGCTGCTGAGGATGATACCCATGCATAGTATAGATAGTTTAGACTGTTTTTTCTTTTCATGATAGTTGTTGTCCTTGATTTCAGAGTTGTATTATTATGGAGATATTGAGACTTGTGTTTGTTAACTTTGATTTATTTCACTTCTATTTGTACTTCAGTTTTGAGGATTTTTTTATCTATTCCATCGTGCTATATTCAACCTCTAGATTGTGATTGAGTTGTACCTTCTGTGACTTGGCCTCCATTTGGAGTGTATTTTATATTGTGTTAGTTATGTTTAATGACCTAGAACACTGTTCTACTGCCGATACTGCGGCATAGGCTGGACGTACCCACTTCTCATGCCCCTAGACTAGGTGCGGGTCATGACACATTTTTAGTAGTGGCCCATGCAGGTCGAGTATGTGTAGTGGTATTCGAACTAGAGTATCACTACAGCCTGCAGTAGGATTAGGATTATTCTTGAGGTACTCAATCACATTAGGAAACACTCTTAACTGAATTCTTGCCATCTAAATTCTTGTTAAAGATTGCTTTCTTGAAATAACTGTCCTCCCTTGAATTATCGTTTCTATCTCGGTATTGATTCCTTGTTGATTTGTCTCCAGGATGGTGATTGAGACACGATCGCATCGCTCTGGCCCAGCAGCCGCTGGTGAGAGGTCTGCCACTCCTCGCCCGATTATGGACGGTGGGACCACAGCACCTCATGTTTCTGCTCAAATAGGAGCGTCTACAGCTTTTGGGAGTGCACCTCCACTTGTCCGGAGGTCTTTCCCCGTCATTTCAGATATGTTCCAGCAGCAGTTACCTTCAGGGAGGTGCTGATTAGTGATCATGTTAGCAATTACCTTCAGGGAGGTGCTTTTCATCCAGCGCTTCTAACTCTTATAACCGCCTGCGTTGATTGTCTTCGACGGTTAACTGATTAGTGATCATGTTAGCAGACAACATCTTCTTAAAGACTTGACCCGTGATGGTATCGGAGTCCCAAGTTGAGGAGTCAGAAGAGTGTGAGCAACTCATGACTTCTTCCTCTGAATCTTCTGAGGTAGACGTAGGCGTAATGTACCCCAGCCATCGACGAGTACGTTAGTAGTAATTTTCAGCTTTTTCTTTTGGAGCGCGAATTCGTAAGAAAAGATGCCGACCTTTGCCATAATTGAGCCCCTTATTGTTATTTAGGTCATAGCCCATCTTCTGGATAAGGTTTTTGGCCTGTATCGTGTTGGGGTAGAACTGTATTTTGCTATTGTCGTAGTATGGGTCTTCATGAGTTATTCGCTACGGATGCTCCAATCGACCGAATATGATGGGTTCCTCTTCTTTTTTCCTGGCTGGAACTATGAAGTAGGCACCCCGGGCAGGGACAACTCGTCTCACATGGTTGGCAGTTGTCACTTGCGTCAGTAGTTTACACAGAGAATTGTCCAGGAAATATTTGGTGTTCCAGCATGCACCAGAGTAGTTCGATGACAACTTTCTATTAATGAAGTGGGATATTTTGTCTCGAGAGATTACGTCATCGAAAGAGTGGGCCTCTGTGTTAGCACAGACATAATCTTCTAGTTCTTCCTCAGTGAGGACTAGAGCTGCCACCGGAGGAGAAGGAGGACGCCACCCTTTCAGCTTGACCATCAAGGGAATTGTGGTCGGATGCTCCTGCGCCTTCATGGTCGACCTTGGGGACCTCCGGGGTAACCTTATTCGTATAGGCTCCTGAGCATCTTCCATCGTCACTGGAGGCGAAGGTGGAGCTTTGCCCCGAAGCTTAACAATGAGAGGCGCTGACACCTTGGAAGGCCTCACTTTCAGTCAAACCTTTAAAGGTTCTTCGGCCACTGTTGCGCTTTCTGAAGCTGTCTCTGCCTCATCGTCAGCATCATTGCTGTCGTCGTCCCAGGGGACTGACTTGTACAGGTCGGCATCCGTACAGTAGGCTTCAAGTCCTCAGAATGGGTTGATATCAGCGAACTTCGTTATGATGGTCTCGTCGCTGGCCACATACTTCATACACTGGTGTAGGGTGGAAGGGACAATTATGTACTCATAGATCCATGGTTGCTCCAACAGCATGTTGTAGTTTATGTCCGCATCAATGACATAGCAATTCACTTCAGTATGAAGGTCGTCGATCTGACATTTTTAGCAAATTTTGCCCAGGGGCTCGCTCTTTCCTGCGTTGAAGCCACTGATTGTTGTGTTCGAGGCTGTCAACCGATGCATCAGAATCCCTAAAGTTTGAAGCAGGCTTCTTGGGATAATGCTCAGAGAGGAACCTGGGTCGATGTGGATGCGATCGACCTTAATGGCACCGACATACCCTGTATAGTACAGGGGGCGGTTGTGTCGGTTATTCTTTAGCAGTATGTCTTGCTGGGTGAAAGTGATACTGGGAATCACTTTGACCACGCTGTGGCAATATGGGCAAGCTGCGGGATCCACTTTCGATGACCGAACCTGTCATGCCCCGATTCCGTAGAATCGATAGTCGTCCCCCGGGCGTGATGTCGTGCGAACCTAAATTACGATCGCACAAGGCATAGTCATAAGGTTATCCGAAACACAACATCAAGTTAGAGTACGCAGAGAAATTGATTGACACATTTGAAATAGAAGTAGACTTTTCATTGATAATAAAACTTTATTTACATTGACTCTATTACAATCATTGTCGTGCGGGCTACAACATGACTCGACTTACAAAACGAACGCTGATGAGATAGTCGTTCCATACATTACATCCCTTTTTACAAGCAAAAACCATTATACATTTCCACCTGCTATCGAAGGAAGTCGAGTCATTATTTTTTTTCTTTGGTACTGAGTGCGGCGTCTTCAAAAGGATTTCAGAAACAAGCCTTCAACACGCGGACGAGCCTTCAAAAGGGTTCACGTCGCCTTGAGCTTTATGTGGCACGCCCTTCGTGGTTCAGGGTACCTGCGTGGAGAGCGAGGATCAGTACATTACACTTTGTACTGGTGCATGGCTATTTAAGTTCCAAGCTCTCATTTGGTTAAAGAGTTTATATGACTTAGTTTATGAATGTTTCTAACCATCATAATGAATTTCAAACAAGCATATGAAAAGCATAATGTAAAATACGTTGAAACTTATCCACGGCAGACCGTGTTGCGCCTTATAAAACTTACCATGTTCTTCCCTATCAATTGTTATCATTTTCATACCAAGTGCAATATTACGTGTGATTGGTCACTGGCATAACAAGCCATCCTGGACTCTAAAGCTTTTGTTAGCCGGGGCCCTTGCAGCGCAAGTAGCGAGCCCCGATGCAAGTCCCCGCTTAACCCATGCTATCATCCAGCACAGCTATATACCGTGTTTCCTTTCTTGGCCGAAACGGTCCCATGGCCCCGGGTTGCCGTTACGGGAAAACTCTACCTTGTCGACAAGTTGTCCAATGACCGAGTTAAGATATTGTTTAGTTATTAAGGTATAGCCAACGTTCTTTTTGAAAACTTGATCTTTTTATCGTGCCTGTGCCCGTGCCCTTGCATTCACTCTTTCATTCGCAACAACACTGTCGATTTACCTAAGAAGGGGTCGAGAAGAGAAGGGTCAGCCACTCACCTTGAGTTTACTTCAAGTGAGAGAACATGTTGGTCGCGCTAGACGTCACCTACGCGATTACCTGAAATCGTACAAGCAACCGATTAGAATACTGCATTATTCAAGAAGTTCGATAGGAAATGCGAGTTCGAAATGTAAGCCATGAAAACCATCGAAAACATTCACGAAAACACATTCAAAAAATAAAGCCAAAACCAACGCAAGCGGCGAGAAAAGCAGAGAAACGGGAGGTTTTTCCTGACTCGACCGCAGAGTCAATCCTTGAGGCACAACCCGCTGAATATGGGACTTGGTCCGAAGAAGCCATTCCATAACGGGGAATGGATCTTAATTCAACCGTTCCTATTCGATCGATCCGGACCTATCTGTCCCGACCGAATTGATAGCGACAGTGTTCCTTTCTCGCACACCCCGTGGATGGAGAACGGGGCACGATGTAGGGACGGGACACTACACCATAACCAACTAAGAAAAAGTTTTATCCTCGAAACTTAAGAATAGAACCTACCTCTACGAGAACAATGAAGGGAAATTTTCTTTCATTTCTGACTCAAGCTCCCACGTCGACTCTTCGACTGAATGGTTTCTCCAGAGGACGCGGATGAGAGGAATAGCACGGTTGCGGAGAAGTTTATCCTTGCACTCTAAGATTTGTACCGGCTCTTTGACATATGACAAGTCCGCCTTCAGATCCAGCTTACCCAAATCAGCCACATAGCTCGAATCGTGCACGTACTTCCGCAATTGTGAGACATAGAAGACATCGTGTACCTCTGACAATGCAGGCGACAAGCGATTTGGTAAGCTACCGGGGCGACTCGCTTTAATATTTTGAATGGACCAACAAAACTTGGGCTCAATTTCTCCTTCGTACCGAACCTGGAAACTCCACGCATGGGCATCACTTTTACGAATACATGGTCGCCTTCCAAAAACTCGAGGGGTCGTCGGTGCATGTCGGCATAGCTCTTTTGTCGGCTTTGTGCTATCTTCAATCTCTCTCGTATCAATTTGACCTTTTGCACAGTCTGCTCCACCAGCTCCGGACAAAGTATCTGTCGCTCTTCGACTTCATCCCAGCAAATGGGCGATCTGTACTTTCGGCCGTACAAAGCTTCATACGGTGCCATTTAGATGCTGGACTGATAGCTGTTGTTGTATGCGAACTCGACCAGCGGTAGATGAACATCCCAACTTGACTTCAAGTCGATCGCACAGAGTCATAACTTGTCTTCGAGAATTTGGTTCACCCGCTCTGTTTGGCCGTCAGTCTGAAGATGATAAGCTGAGCTAAACTTCAACTTGGTCCCCAACGCTGAATGAAGACTACTCCAGAAGCGTGCTACGAACCGTCCATCCCGATCCGAGACGATAGATACTGGGACCCCGTGCAGCCGAACTACTTCATCATGGTATATCTGAGCAAGGCGGTCGACGCTCCAAGTAACTTTGATGGCGATGAAGTGCACTGACTTGGTTAGTCGATCGACGATGACCCAGATGGTGTCGTTCCCCCATGGCGTCCTCGGCAAGCCAACAACGAAGTCCATAGTGACATGACCCCATTTCCACTCTGGAATGGCAAGGTTCTGTATCTCCCCGCCCGGTCGCTGGTGCTCGGCTTTGAATTACTTACAGGCCATACACTTTGACACAAAGAGCGCTACGTCCCTCTTTATGCCATGCCACCAAAAGACTAAGCGGAGGTCCTTATACATCTTGGTGCTACCAGGATATAAAGAATATTTTGTATAATGCGCCTCCGACATTATCTCTTTTCTAAGTTCTACGTCGTCCGGAACGCATAGCCGTCCCTTCACTCGCAACACTCCCGACTCGTCCTCTGTAAAGTCGAACGATTTCCCTGTCGATATCAGCTTTCGCATCTTCTCCAGGTATGGGTCGTCCTTCAGAGCAGACTTGATTCTCTCTAACAGGCTCGGTTCTACCCGCAGTTGCGCCAGCTTTACATCTCTAAAACGAACTCGGAGTTCAATGCCCATCCCTTCCAAGTCATGCAACAGTCGATCGTTGATGCATAACGAAGCTAAGTACTTCCGGCTCTGCGCATCTGCTACAACATTTTCCTTGCCCGACGTGTAGTCGATTGATAAGTCATAGTCTTTGATTAGTGCGAGCCATCGATGTTTGCCATGAAATATAAAAGAACAGAACAATTATCGGAGGACCGGACTTTTACTTCACGTTACAAACTCGCTTGTACAAAGAAAGCCTAGGAACGAAAACCTAGGTACAGCAGTCTAAGTACAATTGTTTATTTTTGATTCTGGGGGGTGACGATAGAGGCACGGGAAAGCGACGGCCGCTCTGCCTTACTCCTTGGACGATCGGTACGCAGCCTTGGCTCGGGAAAGATCCGCTTGGCATTGACGAAGAAATGCTCTTCTTGCTCTCCTCGTGTTGCTCTCCTGGCTTCTCTCTCTCTCTCTCTGTGATTATTAAAAAGGGGGGAAGCTCTCTCTGTATATCTGTCTCTCTCTTTTTTTATTCTCTTGTTGCCGGGGGGGTTTTGCAAGGGAATGATGCTGGCTATTTATAAGAGTGGGGTGTGATCATTAGGGATTGCTAATGATCATTTGTTTAGAATGTCGGCGCTCCTTCAATCTATCTGAACCCTTGATCCTGATTACAATGAATCTAGGCCATTAATGCGGTTAGCACCGAATCTTATGAGCAGTTAATGTTAACTGCTTTAAATCTTCGTGATTGATTATGCCAATGTCTGATTGCTCGCCACGTGTCCCATTGGCTTGATGATAAATAATATGCCCTGATCTCAGTAATTATGATGATGATGTCAAATATACTTGTTGGGATTCGGTTAAATCTTTGATTGATCCGATGCCACGTGTTTTAATTATGGGTCCTGCCAGAGCCGCATAGGATGGGCAATACTTGAACCGCAGGGAGATACTCTTCGTGAGCCGCATAGGACAATGCTTCATCGAGCCGCAGGGGGCGAACTCTCAATGAGCCGCATATGCATAGTCTCTGCGAGCCGCATGAGCTAGCGTTGTATTGAGCCGCAGGGACTGGGCTCTCGGTGGGCCGCATATGGCTGATTTCTGCTAGTCATATAGGGTGACTTCTCAGTGAGCCGCATGAAGCTGTTCTCTATTTAAGCCGCATGAGACTTGCCACGTGGCAATCTAGGACTTCTGACAGATCGGGTCAGAGATTTTCTTCTTTTCCCGAAGAGTCTGTCATTATGGCAGAACCATTATGACACTTTACGCCAGAGCCGTCACAGTTGTCGAGTCGTGTCAGAGCATTAAATGAGGCCACTACTCAAATGGCCAGCTGTAGGGAAGGATCACAAGGGGACACGTGGCGTCGATCGAGCCGCATATTCCTGCTGAACCGCATACACTCCCGAGCCGCATGAGACTGAGAGTCTTCTTTGAACCGCATAGGGCAGCTCCTGTGTGAGCCGCATGGGCTTCCTACCCAGAGCCGTATGGACTATTATTCTGATATTTTCCATGCTTCTACAGGACCCCCTTCAAAGTTTTTAATTTGTAAAATTGAAACACTTTGAATATGAAGCATGGCCCCGTTCATGCCGCATAGGATGTTCTGTCTGTCTGAGCTTCCTAGCCGCATAAGTGTCTCAGCCGCATAAATTCATCTGGCCGCATAGGCTCTTTACCACGTGTCCTGACCACGTGTGCAAATCCTAATTAAGTGCCCTTGATTTGAATTAACGCCGTCTTTTGGGGGAGGATCCCAAGGGTCGGTTTTGCCTTGACCGAAGCGTTTTACTTTTATCTTTTGAGGCGACGCGTAATCCGAGGCGTCTGTTTGTTTTTATGAGTCTCTTTCGCCTATAAATAGGAGTCTTTTAGTCTCTTGGGGGTTTCTTTACCTTCTCTCTTCGCTCGAATTCCCTGTTGCCGACTTTGCTCTTCGTCTTCTTCCTTCAACAATCGACAATGGCTCCCAAGAAAGCTGCTGCATCGAAGGCCACGAAGGGTAAGGCAGTTGCTTCTACGGCGACTGCGGCGACGGACGTGGTCGCCCCTCCGCCGGCTGCTGTGCACTTTGTCCATCCCGATGTTCATCCGCCTATCGCTGGTAAGGGGTCGTCTGAAAACCCTAACTGTTGCCATGGCTCTGTTGCGTACTTTATGCACAAGCCGCATGTACGGGGCTTATCGATGTGACCGCATAAGCACTTCGCCTTATGGGGCTGCATGAGCTTGTCATACTCGATCTGAGCCGCATATGTGTTTTCGATTTGGACCGCATAAGCGTCGCTCACTTTTAAACCGCATAAGTTTACTTGTTTATAGCCGAATCAGCTCGTATGAGTCTGTCTTCATAGGCGTTCTTAACTTGAGCCGCATGAGCCTATAAGCTTGTTTGAATTTGAGTTGTATGGACTCGGTTAACTCGGAGCCGCATGAGTCTATGATGAATCGGAACCGCATGAACCCATTTGATTCTGAGCCGCATGAGGCTATGATGCACAGAACCGCATGGACTTTATCTAACGTTGAGCCGCATGAGGCTGTAACGACCCGAGCCGCATGGACTCAAATGATCTTTCAAATGCTTCTGTTTTTTAACTGTCTTCTAACCTTGTTTCTTTCGTCTTTCTCCAGTGAATCTTCCCGTAAATCCTGTAGGGGAACTTCTGGTTGGCTCAAATCAATTCGCCTTGGGCGTGCGTCTTGACGACCTAATCAAGCATGTGTTGAATCAATTTTCGGCTGATGAGCCTTCGGGGAGGTTGAACGCCATCGAGAATCAGACCCTTCATTACCTCCGTTCCATGATGAATACCGGGAAGCTGGATGGAACATACTTGAAGCCTTTGTTCCTCTTTGGAGATGCTTTAATCATTAAGAATCCCCGAGTATTAGAGATTTCCGAGAAGTGGGATTTTTCTTTGGACGGGGTGGCAATCCATATTCCTCTCATGGAACGCCATTATCCTTTGTCATAGTTCAACATGGTATTGTTGGACAGGAAGATGGTGTGTAATTTGACTCCCACTCAATCAGGGATGTTGATGGGCAACATCCATTATAATCCGAACATGCGGTCAGCGTACGCAGGTAAGGATTCCGTCCTCCGGTACATGATGGGTCTGGCTCCGGGCTCTTTCATGAATGTATACGATCCCAACTTCTCATTCGCTCAAGCTGATACCTTTTTGAACCGGCTCGTTCATAAGAAATCCTATCCCGTTGGCAGGATAGCATTGCCGAACTGGATAAACCCTACTTCTACGTGGGTCCAGTTGACCACTTGGGTTCTGCAGACCTATGGAACGTTCTTGCGGGAGGTGGGACTTTACCATGCCATTCGGGGCACTTGTCACGGGCTTCCTATTAATAAACCACTGTTCGTGGCGCTCGTGGAGATGTATAGCCGGCGAACGGGGACGTTCTTTGCACCAGTAGGGGAGTTGGGGCTTGCTCTTCACGAGATATATACTGTCTCTAAACTTTCGTAGGGGAATAAGCCTTTCGAGGTGTACACCCCGTCGAATGAGGAGTTTGAGGACTTGAACCGACGACTCCCAGGTTTTGTCGCGGTGTATCGGGAGTTGCTGTGCCACCATAGTGCTTGTCACCAGATGGCTATAAAAACGGTAGATAGCTCCGAAGGGACCGCTCCCTACACCACATCCTGGATTAATTATCTTTTTAAAGTTGATCCTTCTGGCGATGTTACTCCTCGGACCCCTAGAACGCACGAGGAGATAAAGGACTTGATGTCAGGCGTCAAGAAGTCGCGGTCTAGGAGCGACATATTCGGGAGTCAAACTGACTCTCTTAGTTACTTTTACTACAGGACCACACAGATGTCAGAGAAGGCGCTCCTGGCTGGCTTTTTAATGATATGGCTTCGAAACTGCGTTGTCTCGGGAGGAGCAGGTTCTATCGAGAGGATCGGTCGCCATTTTATTCTCCCTGCCGTTAAACTGGTATTTGGAGTTAGACTGGCCCTTCTTCCAGCTATGGTGTGTAGCATACACCATGGTCTTCGAACATTCTCGTCTAAAGTTGTTACGCGTAAGAAGACATTGGATTTTGAGCGCGTAGAGCTGCCTTTCCACTATTTGATGGGGTGGTTGGCAATGCACTACAAGTCTTTGCTGGGACCTGGGATAGCGGAAGATGCCACAGATGAAGATGCTTTCCTCTTTAAATGCCATCGCCGGTCCTGGGAATACAACACTATGCCAGCTTGTCGGAGGGCGCTGGCGAGAGTGGATGGGTGTGACCTTTTTGTGTCTGTTCCTCCTTTTTCTGATGAGGAAGTGAGGAAGGTACACCTCGATGGTACTGGACCTTCTCACTTTCTGTCTCCGGATATGCTCACCTGGTTGCGTAACATCCGTCCCGCTCATTTGGTTTATCGCAATCGCGATAACGTGTATTTGAAGCCTTACCTACCTAGTAGGTTTTCCCGCCAATTCGGTTACAGCCAGTTATTCCTAGATTATCCCAACCCTTGTTTGGGCTTTGAAGGCAGCGTTCTTGATGGCGTCAGGGCGTGGAATTATTATGATGCTTATCATACTCGAGCTAGCTTCTCGGTCCCCGATGCTAAGACGCCAAGGGAAATTTTGTACATGGCGGCTTTGTATCATGTTATGGCGAACAAGCCTCCTGTTAATTTCGATCCAAGTACCAGTTTCATCGTGGGTACTGGTCTAGAGGAGAAGCCCAAGGGGGCTAAGGCTAGGAAGCAACTAGCGCTCCAGACTCCTCTCCCTGAATCAGAACCGTCCGAGTCGGCTGAGGAGGAGGATGATAATGATAGCGAAGACTCCCTTTTTGGTGGGGGTGAAGAAGTAGCGGATCAACCGCTCCCCACCCCCGATGAACCGGCGGAAGACCCATCGCCTTCTGCACAAGAGATAAGAGTGAGGGAAGAACAGCCTCCAGCTGTGTCTGGTTCCTCACGTAAACAAGTCAGGCGCGAGTCTTCCGACAGCAGAGCGACCTTTTCCGTGAAGAGAGCTGCCGTTAAGTCTCGTGGATTATTTATTACCGAGAGGGGTGAAGGTACCGATGTTGTTCCGGAGGTAAGACTAAGTCGGAGTTATCTCTTTGTTGTAGTTTTCTTTCCTCTCGAAGATATGACTTAATCACTTTTCTTTGTAGGCGTCTGACGAACCAGGCTCTCCTGAACCATCTACTGTCCCTGGAGTTGATCCAGCCCTTGCTGCTTTGATTAGCGATATGTGCGCCGCGGTCCTTTCTGCGGGCGCTCTCTCGGCGGCGGCTGGAAGTTCCCAGGTTGCTGAGGCTTCAGCCCGGGGTGACGAAGGTTCCCTTGGGCCCGACTCCGAGATCGCTGAACTTTAGCAAGATGACGCCATTCTCGGTGCATCTCCTCCCGAGGATGAGTCTATGATTCCTGACTCGGAGGCTGTTGGTGAAGAGGTTGTGGTGGCTGTAGGCGAACCTCAGCCTCCATACTCCACCTCTGGTAAGATAGGCCGCATATTGACTACCGAAGGGGCTTATTTGCTCTATCACAACATATCCTTCGGACAAGTCGATTCATGGATGCCTTGGCCCTGCAGGTCCCGACCCTTTACCTCCCACCGCGGATGTCCTTAGGGAAGGCTCGGTCGGCCGTGATCTGGGCGAAAGAAACATTTCTTCTCTTTCGCCGTCTCATGTTGAGGGGCCTCCTGCCGGCTCTGAGCAGATGGGGATGGAGTTGGCAATGGCTTCCGCCTCGTCTTCTGCTGATTATACGGCTCCGGAGATCGACTTCTCAACCCTGCCGAGCATCCAAATTCTGCGGGCTGCTGAAGAGGAGTTGGCCACTGTTCAAGCGTCCTTTCGTACGGAGTTGGTTTCTCTTGTGGCAGGAGCCGCAGATTCTGTCGCGTCTTCTTCCGCGCTGCCAGCCACACTCCCGTTGACACCGGCTTCCTCGGAGGCTCTGAACGAAGTGACGCAAGATGTGGTTGACAGCTTCTATCGCCACTTAGGAAGGGGTATAGACGCTGCCGTGGAACGGGGGGTCTCTTTTTCTCTGTCTCTGCGAGGCGCTCGGGGTCAGATCGACACTTTGAAGGGTCTTCCTGGCGGGGTGGGGTTAGCTGCACTTCTGGAGCCTAAGTTGATCGAGGCTGACCAGCTTGTGACTCAACTGCTGGCAATACGGCATGCCGGCCTACCTGCTGTAATTGAACGGGAGCGGGGCTTCCTCGTTGCTGCTCGGGATAAGATCAAGCCTGCTCGGGATACTGCCGGGCCAGCCGTGCGGGAGGACCTTGACAAGTTCTCTGCTTCGTATGCCAAGCTGGGTCGTCGAAGTCAGGCTTGTAGGGCCCGTGAAGAATATGCTTCTCGTGGAATAGCCGCCACACAGGAGCGGATTCTCGCACTCCAGCAGGAGTTGGCCTTCTTAGAGTCAGAGCGGGAGGCTGCTCGTGCAGAACAGGAGTCGATCACGCGAGAGGCCGAGAAGGTTTCCCGATCTTCTGCCAACTTGGATCGGTCTTTCAAGAAGTTCGAGGACAACTGGCAAGCCCATGCTCATCTGGAGGACCCGGCGGTGCTGAGCCAGGAGGCAGAGCGTCGAGCCAAACAGAGGCTTGAGCGGTCGGTTGCCTTGATAAAGGACCGTCTTATGGTGTTATGTGCCCCAGAGCAGTGATCCGCCCTCTGTCTTCTTTTGCTTCCCTTTTTTTTTCTTTTATTTGTTTCTCTTTCAATTTTTGTACGGGATGTGATCCCCGCTGATGTAACCTTTTGATTTTTGAATAAATGAGCATGTTTCAACTCATCTTCTCTCTCTTGTACTCGCGATGTTCCTGGAACCGGACTTGCTGGGAGATTATTTGTGGACCTGTTACCCTGGGTGTACCTTGGTTTTAGGTACGGATAACCAGTTTGGTCGGGATGTTTGGAGCAGCCATGGCAAGGTGGTCATGGGTGTTCTTGGTGTTAGGAAAAGGAATACCGTAGAGCAGCTGGGCTTCCGGGGCATGGTAAGATGGTGGATTTATGCTAAGAAGCTCAGCAAGGGATGTTTGTGGATCCATTATCCTTGGTGTACCCTGGTTCAGGATACGGATAATGGGATGAAAGGAAACCAACATATTTGCTCAGAGGTTATGAGGACATGGCAAACATGAGGGTATTACCGTGGAATCTTCCTGCTCAGAGGTAATAAGAACCTGGTAGGAGACTTCACGGAAGCTATTTGTAGTCAATAGTGGTCAACAGAGGACGTTTGTGGTCAATAGAGGACATTTGTGGTCAACAGAGGACATTTGTGGTCAACAGAGGACATTTGTGGACCTATTATCCTTGTCGTACTCCGGTTGTGGGTACAGATAATAGGTTGAAAGAGGACCGGCATACTTGCTCAGAGGTAATGTGGACATGGCAAGTATGACGATTTCTTCGACGGAGCCTTCCCACTCAGAGGTAATGAGGACATGGCTGGAGTGGACTCAATGAAGAAGGGGTACATAGAACTACTCAGAGGTAGGAGGACGTGGAAGTTCTATACGAGGGGGTGGTTTGTTTTTGGTGGAAGTGGAGACGACTCAGAGGTAAGTGAGGACATGGTCGTTTCGGAAATTGGTGGATCGATTACCCTTTTTGTGCACTGGGAGTGCGGGTAGTGGATCATGAGGGAGGATCTCTTCCAGAAAGAAAGTTCAGAGGTATGATCATACGTGACTTACTATTTGAAAGAGTGAACGGAGTGTAAGTTCAGAGGTACCAGCGGGCACATAACTTGGAAATTTAGAATATTGAGGAAGTGAGAGTTAAGCGGCACCAGCGGGTGCATAGCTCGATAATCTCAAATGTTGTGGATGTGGGTTCAGTGGTACTAAAGGGTACATGACTTGATAATTTGAAATAGGGTGGGTATGAGTTCAGTGGTACTAAAAGGGTACATGACTCGATCATCTGGAAAATGTTGTTTAAACATAGTATTTCTTCAGGAACTTGCCGTTGACGGGCAACATGAGCAAGTCTCCGTTCTGCTTGGCGAGGCGGTAGGCGCCGTTGGAGAACACGGCCTCGATGACAAATGGACCTTCCCATTTTGGCTGGAACTTACCGGCGGTCTTGTGAGTCATGACCATTGGCCTCCGCACCGCCAGAACAAGATCGCCCACTTGGAATGTTCTGACTTTGACCTTCTTGTTGAAGGCTCCTGAGATGCGTGCTTGGTATAGCTCGATCCTTTGCTGAGCTAGGAGGCACTTTTCATCTAAGGCCTCCAACTTTTGTAGTCGACGTCGGTAGTTATCATCCGTTGTCAATTGATAAGTGAGGGCGACGCAGAGTGAGGGGATCTGAGTCTCCAATGGGAGGACTGCCTCACTCCCGTACACCAGGGAGAATGGTGTATTCCCGGTGGCTGTTCGAACCGTGGTACGATAAGCCCATAAGCATTCACCAAGCTTCTCGTTCCAGTCGCGTTTGTTGGAGGAGACAAACTTTTTGAGGAGTTTGATGATTGTTTTGTTGAATGCCTCTGCTAACCCATTTGCTGCCGGGTTGTATGGTGTCGAAGCGACATTCTGAATGCGGTGCTTGTCGCAGAATCGATAGAATACATAGCTTGCAAACTGCGGACCATTATCATGGATGATCCTTCGTGGCAGTCCGAAGCGGTAGATGACGTGATGCTTAAGGAAGCTGATCACGTTTGAAGTCTTAACTTCTGCGAGTGGGACAGCTTTCGCCCATTTGGATAAGTAATCAGTGATCGCAAGTATGAAGCGATGTCCTCGGGAGGAAGGTGGGGTAATTGGACCAATGATATCTATTCTCCATGCTTCGAATGGCCAGGACGCCACCGTTGGATGTAGAAACTCGGATGGTTGGTGAATGAAGTCCGCGTGGACTTGGCAGGCCTTGCATTTTCTGGCATATTCTATCGCGTCTGCCACCATGGTGGGCCAGTAGTAGCCCATCCGGCGAAGGCGGTCTTATAGTTTAGGGCCAGGCTGATGGGCCCCACAGACACCGTCGTGAGCTTCTCGTATAGCTTCTTTGGCTTCTGCGTTTGATAAGCACCGGAGCAATAACCCGTCGTAGGATCGTCGGTACAGCATCTTTGTCTCTGTGTCATAGAAGAATCTGAGAGAACGTCGTCTGATGGAGGTGGCTTCCCTTGGATTCTATGGGAGGATGTCGTATACAACGAAGTCAATGAACGGCTGTCTCCAGTCTGGTGTTTCGTCGACCGTCTGGACGGAATAGCTCGCCACGAATTGAACATTGTTCTTGGGACAGACCAGTTCGTGGCCTATCACGTCAACCGAATGATGAGCTTGGTTCGGCACTGCTAAGGAAGCGGCAAGGCCCGCTAGGGCATCGGCTTCGATATTTTGGAGTCTGGGGACGTGCTCGATGAAGAATCCCTCAAACGATAAGATAATGTTGATTGCAATTTGGTGGTAGGGGATCATGTCTTCATGGCGGACTTCGTACGACCCTCGAATCTGGTTGACGATTAATTGCGAATCGTCGTATGCTTCAAGATATTCTACCTCCAGCTCTTTTGCAAGTTGGAGGCCAATGACCAAAGCGTTGTACTCGGCCACATTGTTAGAGCAGGGTTCCATGAGAGAGTAGGCACGATTGATCACTAGCCCGGTAGGAGAGATCAATACTACTCCGACCCCAACGACGATGTTTCCCTTGGGTCCGGTTCTTAAAGCGCCATCGAAGAACATCCGCCATATGCTATCGTGGGTGGTTGTATTCGAATCGACGACCTCATCTGGGATCTCTTCGTATATTCTGGATGACTCCGATCCTAGGTGGGCTGCCAAAAAGTCTGCCAGGACTTGACCCTTGACAGCCTTTTGCGGGACGAAGATCATATGATAGGGGGACAACAATATTGCCCATGTAGCGAGACGAGAGCTGAGTGCCCCTAGTTTAGTCATAAGGACTCTGAGAGGGTTGACTCGTGAGATCACATGTATGGTTTGCCCTACGACATAGTGCCTCGTCTTTTGAATGGCGAATACCAGAGCGAGGCATTCCTTCTCCACAGCGGTGTATCGGTGTTCGGGCCCAATCATCATTCGGCTGAGGTAATATATGGCTTGTTCGTGACCTGCATCGTTGTTTTGTGCCAACAGAGCACCCAGGGAGTGTTCCATTGCTCGTACGCAGAGCAGGAACGGCTTTCCAGCAACTGGGGCCACCAAGACTGGAGGATTTGACAAATATTCTTTGATGTTGTCGAAGGCACGCTGGCATTCCTCGTCCCATACGAATGAGACCCCTTTCTTCATGAGGTGTGTGAATGGTCGGCATCGCCCGGAGAGGTTAGAAATGAACCTCCTGATGTAGGCTAGCCTCCCTTGGAGGCCTCTAAGTTCGCGGAGGTTTCTTGGATGACTCATCTCCATGATTGCCTTCGTTTTCTCAGGGTCTACATGGATACCTTGTGCAGTGATGATGAAGCCCAAGAACTTCCCGCTGGATACGCCCAAGAACGATTTCGTAGGGTTCATCTTCAGATTGTGGGCTCGCATCAGGTCGAATACCGTCCTCAGGTCTTGCAGATGATCTTCCTTACGGCGACTCTTGACGGCGATGTCGTCGACATAGCACTCCACTGTCTTGCGCAAATGTTCTCTGAAAATGATACTCATGGCTCGCTGATATGTGGCGCCAGCATTCTTTAGACCGAATGGCATGACTGTGTAGCAGTATGTGCCAATCGGTGTTCGGAATGACGTGTGCTTTTCGTCGTTGGGAGACATCTTGATTTGATTGTATCCCGAGAATCCATCCATGAATGACATACGTTCAAAGCCGCATGTGTTGTCGATCATGATGTCTGTGATAGGGAGGGGGAATTTGTCTTTCGGACATGCTTCATTCAGATTTTGAAAGTCGATGCAGATTCGGATCTTCCCATTTTTTTAAGGACCGGAACTATGTTGGCGACCCAGTCAGGATGTTGCTCCTCGCGAATGAAGCCGCTGGCTATTAGTTTGTTGACTTCGGCTTCGATCGCGTCCATGACGCCTGGGCGGAAGCGTCGTTGTTGCTGTTTGACTGGCTTTGTATCTGGCCGTATGTTGAGCTTGTGAAGAGCGATATCGGGGTCTAATCCCGGCATGTCTTTGTAACTCCATGCAAATACATCAATATATTCTTTGATAAGTTCCAGCAGTGATTCTCGCTCTTCGTCTGTTAAACTCTTACTGACAAAGATTGGCTTTGGAGAGAACTCGCTGCCGAGGTCGACCTGCATAACTTCATCTTCTGTAGGAGGTTCTCTCTGTTCGAACCGCTTTTCCCATTGTGCGTCCAACTGTTGGGCCCACGGATCAAGCTTGAGGATTTCAGGAATGTCTTCGTCTTTTTCGTAAGCGTCGGCGAATGCCATGTTGACTGACAGGACCTGTCTGAATATATCTTCGATGCTGGTATCCGAGTCGGAAGTTGGTGACCCGGTTGAATGTGACTGCCAATCACATTCTTCATCTGAACTCTCTGGGGTCATCGTGGGAGTTACATACCCTAGTCCACATCGAGTTTTGCTATAGTAGTCCCGTGGCTTACCGGACGGTACTGGGGGCTTCAAAGGTAGTCACCGTCCAGTGCCGTAATTCAAACCTGGTGAAGTCTCCAGATCATATCCTTGTTTCTGCATGAGGTATTTGGACTGGGGGCTATAAAGATACAGAGGCAGCCTCCCGGCATCTGACCCAAGATCGACTTCTTTTATGGTGAAGGGGTACGGATCGTCTTTTCGGCCGAAGATAATTGGGTGGTCCCCTCCCTCGAATATTCGGTAAGCGTCTTCTGCCGGAGTAAGCTGGATCGCGGTATATACATTTGTCACTTGTGTGTGTAGGTGAGTGCCTATACCGTGGTCCATAGCATACATTGTACATAGCTTATTGAGCTCGATGTAGTTCAAAGATAGCCCTTTATTGATAAAATAATGTATCTTCTCGAGAGGAATTACATCATCTGTGGAGGGGGTATCGGAGTGGGCAGCCACATACTTGACTAATTCTGGTTCTTCTTCGGCTACCCCTTGTATAAATGGAGACTAGGAGGATGACCTAGTTAGCTTGATCTTCAGAGGCTCAACTGGCGGAGCAGATCGTAGAGTTGTTGGTAGACTAGCAACCCCCAGTTTAGCACTTGATGTGGGGCGAGGAGTGGCTGGTTCGCTAGAAGCGTCAGACCTCGCATCGGGGTGATGACCCTTCTTGGGAAGGCGTATCGTGAGCGGTTTGTCAGAGGGATTGAGCTTCTCCGTTTGGAGCTGACCGACTCTCGGTAGTCTGATGGTAAGTGGCCCTGTTGTGGGTCTCGGCGCTTGGCCGGACCTTGGCAGCCGGATTCTCATCTGCTCTTCTTGTGCCGAGAGACTGATTGCGTCCTTACGCAGAGTGGCCGTAAGGGGTGCAGAATTGCCTGGTTTGCGAGCCTGGAGGTGGATCGTTAGAGGTTCTTCTGATCCTGTGGCTGTCTTGGTGTGAGCTTGCACATCTTCTTCGACCAGGTGCTTCTTTGATTTTTCGTACAGACAGGAGTCTGAGTAATAAGATTCGACCCCCTTGAAGGGATCGATATCAGCAAACTCTGTCCTCACGAAGCCATGCTTATCGACATATTTGAAGCATTGGTGCAGCGTGGAAGGCACGATCATGTAATCGTGTATCCAAGGCCGCCCCAAAAGGATGTTGTAAGAAGTATCGGCATCTATGACGTAGCAGGTGACTTCTGATTGGAGATCGCCAATCTGACACTTCAAACGAATCTTCCCTATTGGGTAGCTCCTGCCCGAATTAAAACCGCTAATGGCGGTGCTTGTAGGTGTCAGGCGATGCATCGGAATGCGAAGATGATGTAGCAGACCCTTCGAAATGATGCTTATGGAGGACCCAGGATCAATATGCATTCGGTCCACCTTTACATCGCCAATGTATCCAGTGTAGTATAACGGGCGATCGTACAGGTTAGTTTTGATGAGCATGTCCTGCGGAGAGAAGACGATATTGGGCATTGCTTCTGTACACGCACTATCTTGGAGATCTGCAGGTTGGTTATCTCCCGTGAGTTTGACCTGAGCCAAGTATGCGTCGGCATTTTGGAGCGCATCACTCAAAGCCGTGCGGACATCCTTCGAGAGCCTCAGGAGTTCATATAAGGACAATTTGGCCGGTGTATTAGCCAATTGCGCCAAGATGTCGAAGTTGTAGGGCCTTTCCAGCCCCTGAGGTGTCTCCTTTCGGAGGGATTTGTCGAAGCGAGTCTCATTCGGCCTAGGCTTGTCGGTCGTCGGAGGCTGAGGAGGCCCGGGAGCGTCAGTGGTAGTGGGCGGATGATCATCAGTCGAATTTTCAGCCATGGGTTGAGATTGTGCTCCGGATCGGGTAACGACGGCCGTGACTTCTTCTTCATCAGCCGAGACGATACGGCAGGATCTGACTTTTCCACTTTTCTTCCTGGAAGGTAGAGTGGACTGAGTCACCTCGTGGACTAGGTCTGGATGGATCCACATGATTTCCCCTCGCGATGTGGTGAGGGGTACTAGACCGGCAGCTTGATCACGGGCAGGCAAAAGATTAGCAATTTCCATCGTTGCCAGAGGGATGGGTATAACACCGTCTTGAGTCTCTGTTGGAGGGAAGCTGCCGAATTGTACGGACACCATGTTGGCTGCTACGGTTACCTCCTCGAAGTCGATGGCCAGAGCGTTCGAATCGATGAGGTTTTGGATATACCGTTTCAGTTGGTAGCAGTCGTGTGTAGCATGGTGGACGTAACGGTGGTAAT
Organism: Iris pallida; assembly: GCA_029216955.1. Classification (NCBI taxonomy): domain Eukaryota; kingdom Viridiplantae; phylum Streptophyta; class Magnoliopsida; order Asparagales; family Iridaceae; genus Iris; species Iris pallida. The sequence continues at coordinate 3,255,013 of JANAVB010042417.1, read as the reverse complement.
GGCAGAACTTCGGGTTCTCCAAAACCGCCGGCCGAGGTTCTCGTCTTGGCGGAGGAAGCTGAATTCTATCTCCTTATATAAGCATGTCCAGGATAGGCTTAACGTGGCTGTCTTCAAAAGAGTAAGTGATTTGAGGCCATTATTTGTCTACTGGTTGTGACTCAGGCTTCTGGGCCGTATCGGTCACCATAGCCTACTTGCCTCTGTTGTTCCGGTTGTTGGAGGGGCTACCCCCATTGTCGTTGATGGTGTTGGGACGCTTCCCTTTGTTCTCTCCCTCCGAGATATGCAACCCCAGTTGGCGAGCCTTCTTCAATCGTTCTTCGGCACTTGTAGCACTGATGATAAAAGCCTTCCAGTCCTTGAATTGACTTTCGCCCATCCAGAGACTAATTGTTGGGAGTAGTCTCTTTTGGCAAATTTCGATCAAGGAAGAGTCCGGGTTGCCAGATGGTAACTTCATTGCGGTTTGACGAAACCGCTCAATGTAATTCCTTGTCATCTCTTTCTCTTCTTGGACGACGTCCATGAGGGTAGACATTGTGATGTCCTGCCCTACCTCATAGAACCTCTCCAAGGACAAGCGCTTGAAGCCAGCGAAGGAGTGGATGCAATTGTCTGGCAGGTTGCGGTACCAATCGAAGGCGACTCCTTCCAATGCCCCAATGAATAACCGCGTGAGGATAGCGTCATCATGGGGCAGATGGTCGGTAGTGACCTCAAAGTAAGTGATGTACCAACTTGCTGAAGTTTTGCCATCATATGGGTTGATATTGAATGGCTTATATCTTGGTGGGAATGGAACCTCCCTCCATTCAGCAGGATATGGTTGCCGTATTCTGAGGTCTTGAGAGTTTTTTCGGGCGTGGAACATTGCTCGGAGCTCCTGGACCTCTCTTCTTACTTCTCGGGCCTCATCTATCGCGGTAGGTGCCGTTATCTCGGGAGGATTATTGCCCGGGTTCGGTGCCGCTGAATTTGAATCTATGTTGATTGCGGGACCCGCGCTTGTCTAGCCGGGTGTCACTCCCTGCAGAGTAGGAAGCGCCACTTTGATCTCGTCTACAGACTTGACCAAGGCGTGCAGTATGGCCTCCAAAGTGTCAATGCGTTGGCGATCGCTGGAGCCGCCTTGATTGTTGTCCGTCATGAATACCGTCCTTACGTGAGGAGTGACGGAAGGGACGGTGGAGGATGTGCCCTCTGAGTCATACCCATGCATCGAGAAATCATCGGGGTATGTGGGGATGTTCTCTTCGGGTTCGGACTCGGAAGGAACAGTACCCCCAGCTTCGGAGCTTGCTTCGTCTTGGATGTCCTCGGGGACGTCGGTATCTGTTGCATCTGTCGGGAGAATTGCTTCCTCCGGTTCGTCTTCTTGGAATATCGGATTGTCGTGTATGTTCGGAGGAGTGCTATCCTCAGTTCCGACGACCCCCAGTGATGCGGACGACGAACCTCCTACTGCAGCAGGTTTCGTCTTCGAATGGGTGTATTGGAATACACCGGTGGAGGACAACCGTTTGGACGACGGTTTCTTAGCTGTGGTAGTTGTCACCTTCGGGCCGGAGATGCTTGTCTTCTTCCCTCTCCCCTCAGCGGGGACTTTCTGTGCAGAATTGCAGGAGGCAACAGGAGGTGCCTCGTCTTCCGCGTTCGGGTGTTGTAATCTTTGGAAGACAGACGGCCGGTCTTCCGTCACTGCCGTATTGTTGCAGCAGCAGTTGACGATAATCTGGGTGCAGTGATGTCCCTGTGAGGACTCTTTGCACGCCGAGGCTCCTTCTCATTCCTTGCGTTTATGGAGGATAGCCTCACGCAGGTCAGAGGAACCACTTTGTCCGTTTGCCGCTGGGGACTGGACTTGAGCGGTTCTATACAACTTCCCATCAGAGGCCCACGTGATAATCAGCGGGATGCCCCGATAGTCAGAGGTTGGGGCAGCTGTCTGGGCTTGATGATCCCGCGCTGCCCTATACTTCTTCTTCTTAGCACCTGTGGGTGCATAATAGGAAGATTCCAAGTTGGATATCACAGAGTCTGGCTTATCATCCAGAGAATTATCAGGGTTCGGACCGTACGAGAGACGGTCGAAAACTGATCGAGAAGAGCATGGAGCGGATACTATATGGCTGGGATTGGAAACCGTGCAGGCTGCCTGCATACGGTTGTTTTCTGTCGTCGGATGAGTTCTTATGCGGCTAGGAGTCACGACCGTGCAGGCTGACCGCATGCGGTTGGCATCTGTGGCCGCATGGGTTTTCTGCAAGCGATTGACTTTAATAGCCGCATGAGTCTCATCCATGCGGTTGGCAACTGTAGCCGCATAAGTTATGCGGATGACAGAAGTGGCCGCATGAGTTTTCTTCATGCAGTTGGCGGATGTAGCCGCATGGGCTTTCTCCCTGCGGCTAATACCCTTCTGCGGCTCGGATCGCGTAGAGTTCCTCTTTGCCCCTGCAAGTCCAGCATCATAGTATTTTCTTCTGCCGGACTTGGGGACAGCAGAGTTGTCTACGGTCTGAAGTGGGGCCGCAGGAGAGTCCTTCTCGCCGTCTTGACCAACAGAGGGTCTTCCATCGAGGGCTTGAGGAGGAGCAAATGATTTTAGCCTCCACTCTTTGCGAGCCTTCGTGGTGCGGGTGCGCTTCTGGACCGGGCCTGTGCTGCCTTCAGAGAGCATCTCTTCGAACGCCTGTTGGTCGAAGCGAACGACCACCTTCTGTTGTGTGGAGCCAAGTTTGGCTGCATCCGATTGCGTCACCAACTCCTCAGTCGTGGAGAAGTTCGTCCCCAGCAGAGTCGCCATCGTGTTTGCCATGAAATATAAAAGAACAGAACAATTATCGGAGGACCGGACTTTTACTTCACGTTACAAACTCGCTTGTATAAAGAAAGCCTAGGGACGAAAACCTAGGTACAACAGTCTAAGTACAATTATTTACTTTTGATTCTGGGGGGTGACGATAGAGGCTCGGGAAAGCGACGGCCCCTCTGCCTTACTCCTTGGACGATCGGTACGCAGCTTTGGCTCGGGGAAGATCTGCTTGGCGTTGATGAAGAAATGCTCTTCTTGCTCTACTCGTGTTGCTCTCCTGGCTTCTCTCTCTCTGTGATTATTAAAAAGGGGGGAAGCTCTCTCTGTATATCTGTCTCTCTCTTTTTTTTTATTCTCTTGTTGCCGGGGGGGGTTTTGCAAGGGAATGATGCTGGCTATTTATAAGAGTGGGGTGTGATCATTAGGGTTTGCTAATGATCATTTATTTGGAATGTCGGCGCTCCTTCAATCTATCTGAACCCTTGATCCTGATTACAATGAATCTAGGCCATTACTGCGGATAGCACCGAATCTTATGAGCAGTTAATGTTAACTGCTTTAAATCTTCGTGATTGATTATGCCAATGTCTGATTGCTCGCCACGTGTCCCATTGGCTTGATGATAAATGATATGCCCTGATCTCAGTAATTATGACGATGATGTCAAATATACTTGTTGGGATTCGGTTGAATCTTTGATTGATCCGATGCCACGTGTTTTAATTGTGGGTCCTGCCAGAGCCGCATAGGATGGGCAATACTTGAACCGCAGGGAGATACTCTTCGTGAGCCGCATAGGACAATGCTTCATCGAGCCGCAGGGGGCGAACTCTCCATGAGCCGCATATGTATAGTCTCTGCGAGCCGCATGAGCTAGCGTTGTATTGAGCCGCAGGGACTGGGCTCTCGGTGGGCCGCATATGGCTGATTTCTGCTAGTCATATAGGGTGACTTCTCAGTGAGCCGCATGAAGCTGTTCTTTATTTAAGCCGCATGAGACTTGCGACGTGGCAATCAAGGACTTCTGACAGATCGGGTCAGAGATTTTCTTCCTTTCCCGAAAAGTCTGACATTATGGCAGAACCATAATGACACTTTACGCCAGAGCCGTCACAGTCGTCGAGTCGTGTCAGAGCATTAAATGAGGCCACTACTCAAATGGCCAGCTGTAGGGAAGGATCACAAGGGGACACGTGGCGTCGATCGAGCCGCATATTCCTGCAGAACCGCATACACTCCCGAGCCGCATGAGACTGAGAGTCTTCTTTGAACCGCATAGGGCAGCTCCTGTGTGAGCCGCATGGGCTTCCTACCCAGAGCCGCATGGACTATTATTCTGATATTTTCCATGCTTCTACAATCGCCTCTGCCACAAATTTAGTTCTTTCTGGGTAAAGAGGTACTTGAGGCTTTTGTGGTCCGTATAAATCCTGTACGCCACGCCATAGAGATAGTGACGCCACAGCTTCAACGCGAACACAATTGTCGCTAGTTCTAGGTCGTGCGTGGGGTAGTTCTTCTCGTACGGCTTCAACTGCCGGGAAGCAAAAGATATCACATTATCCCGCTGCATGAGCACACACCCCAAGCCCTGGCCAGAAGCATCACTGAAGATTTGAAATCCCTCCGTCCCTTCAGGAAGTACAAGTATCGGGACGAAACGAGCCGCTGTTTGAGCTCTTGGAAGGAAGCTTCACAGTCGTTTGACCACTCGAATGCGACTCCTTTCTGGGTGAGGCGAGTCAACGGCGATACAATCTTCGCAAAGTCCTTCACGAAGCGTCGGTAGTATCCCGCTAAACCTAGGAAGCTTCGAATTTTGCTAACTGATGCGGGCCGTCTCCAATCAGTAACTGCCTCAACTTTCTTCGGATCGACTGCGATACCCGCGGCGGAGATGATGTGCCTAAGGAATGAGATGTTGTTCAGCCAGAATTTGCACTTGCTCATCTTCGCATACAACTGATTCTCTCAAAGGGTTTGGAGTACCGTCCGCAGGTGATCTGCATGTTGCGCTTGATCCTTCGAGTAGACAAGGATGTCGTCGATGAAGACTACTACGAATTTGTCAACGAACGGACGAAATACCCGATTCATTAGATCCATGAAGACGGCAGGGGCTTTTGTCAGACTGAACAACATTACCAAGAACTCGTAGTGGCCATAGCGAGTACGGAAGGCAGACTTCGACACGTCATGTGGCTTGACTTTGAGTTGGTGATAACCCGATTGCTGATCAATCTTCGAAAACACCGTTGCACTTGAAGCTGGTCGAACAAGTCATCGATACGGGGCAGGGGATATTTGTTCCGAATGGTGGCCTTATTCAATTCCCGATAGTCGATGCATAGCCGCATCGATCCATCCTTCTTCTTCATAAATAGCACGGGCGCACCCCATGGCGAGACACTCGGACGGATGAACCCATTTTCAAGTAATTCCTGTAGTTGTGCCTTTTGTTCTTTCAATTCTGCAGGGGCCATTCTGTACGGAGCTTTCGAGATCGGCCGGGTGTTAGGGAATGTGTCGATGGTGAACTCTATTTTTCGATCGGGCGGCATGCCGGATAGCTCGTCTGGGGACACATCTGGGAATTCTACCACAACGTTGGTCTGACCCGCATTTACACCATCCTGTCTCATGTCATGAACGGACGCCAAGTAGCCTTTGTATCCGGAATGAAGCAGCTTCTGAGCAGAAATCGTCGAGATCACCATGCAGGTCGGCGATGCTTCACCACACGAATAGCAAAATTTGGGCACTCCCGGTATGCGAAAGGTGACCCTCTTTCCTGCACAGTCGATGGTAGCGTTGCAAGGACCGAGCCAATCCATGCCCAATATGATGTCGAAGTTCTTCATATCTAGAACTATTGTATCAAGACCGATCTTTTGACCCCCAATACATATGGTTCCTCCCCTACAGGCTAAATTTGTGAGTAGTAGCATGCCCGAAGGCATACTTACGCTAAGATCAAGATCTAACGACATTACAAGAAATTTGTGCTCGGCGGCGAAGTCCGCCGATATGAAAGTATGCGAGGTGCCTGAATCAAATAACACACGAGTAGGTACATTATTGAAATCCAATATACCTGTCACAACAGTGTTGGAAGCGAACGCCTTACCTCGAATCAGGGCAAAGACACGCCCTTGAGCATTAGGACGTCGGTCTTGGTCGTTGGGTTGAGTGGGCAGAGGAGGTCGGGGCGCCTGTCCTCGGTTCTCTTGACGGTGTTGTTGTGGTGGTGCGTTGGGATGATTTGTTCTTCGGGCCATGCAGTCTCGAGCTCGTTGGCCCCTTTCCCCACAAACGAAACATGCTTCCTTGGTGAAGCAGTTGTTGGCATCGTGTCCGAGACTGTTGCACTTGGTGCATCGAGGTAATGGGTTCTTTCCTCTGTAGCTGCCGTTGTTGGGACGCTTTGACGTGTGATTATTGCCTCCCATATAGCTAGGATGTTTGTGATTGGAGTGGTGCACAACGTCGGCAGTAACGGAAGGGTATTCGCTCTCAAGACGGAGAGCGTGATTCAGAGCCTCGCCCGTGGTCTTGTATTCCGGGACCCCAACATGCGCACCGATAGAGCGTCGCAGACCCACTTCGAACCGTCGCACATGGCACTCCTCTGTAGGAAGAAACGCTCCAGCAAATTTGGACAACTTGTTGAATTCTGCGACATACTGTTCCACTGTCCGGTTCCCTTGCCTCAACTGTATGAACTCATTTTCCTTCGCTTGACGAACGGCTGACGGAAGGTACTCGACTGCAAAAGCTTTGCGAAATGTGGCCCAAGAGATCGGCGCTGTGTTGTTGTCCGGTCGGATAGCTTGCTTGTCTACAGTCCACCAGTCGTGCTCGTTCAACCGTAGTTGAAGTTGTACGCAGGCGACTTGCTTTAATTCTTCAATACCGAGGAGCTCGAAGTGATCTTCCAGCTCTTCCAACCAATCGATTGCCATAGAAGGGCCTTTGGTGCCGCTGAAGGAAGTGCGGCACACTCTCTTGAATTCTGACACTTCAAAGTTGTACTTTTTCAGTGCTACTGGTTGATGCTCGGGCTCCTCCATGTCGACTTCAATGGGTTGGACCGTCGGCACGGTGACAATAGGCACAGTCGCAGAATTTCCGTTGGCCACAATCGTCTGGACGATCTGCAGCAGAGTATCTAGTTGCTTTTGTTGCAGCTTAGCTTGTGCGTCGAAGCGAGCTTCGAACTGGGCCTGTCGTGCCTCTGTCTGTTGATGTCGGGTCTCAGACTGGTTCCGCTGTGCCTCTATCATGCGCAGCAACTTTTCGATGGTACTGTTAGAAGGTCCATCCTATGAACGACGTGAACTACTAGAGCCACTAGAAGTGCTCTGCTCTTACTCGGCTGTAGGTTCCAGCACTTCTGTAATATAAAGGCAAACGCATCAGTCACAAATTATTACAGACTCATTGTATGGAATAACTTATCTCATCGATGCGAGGTCAAAGGTTTAAAACTCTAAACGCGAGGCCAAAGGATGTAAAGTCGTGCTATAATACCATTATTTTACGCCCCGATTCCGTATAATCGATAGTTGTCCCCCGGGCATGATGTCGTACGAACCTAAAATATGATCACACAAGGCATAGTCATAAGGTTATCCGAAACACAACATCAAGTTAGAGTACGCAGAGAAATTGATTGACACGTTTGAAATAGAAGTAGACTTTTCATTGATAATAAAACTTCATTTACATTGACTCCATTACAATCATTGCCGTGCGGCCTACAACAAGACTCGACTGACAAAACGAACGCTGATGAGATAGTCGTTCCATACATTGCATCCTTTTTTAGAAGCAAAAACCATTATATATTTCCACCTGCTATCGAAGGATGTCGAGTCGTCATTTTTCTTTTTTGGTACTGAGTACGGAGTCTTCAAAAGGATTTCAGAAATAAGCCTTCAACACGCGGACGTGGCTTAAAAATGGTTCACGTCACCTTGAGCTTTAAGTGGCACGCCCTTCGTGGTTCAGGGTACCTGCATGGAGAGCGAGGATCAGTACATTACACTTTGTACTGGTGCGTGGCTATTTAAGTTCCAAGCTCTCATTTGGTTGAAGAGTTTATATGACTTAGTTTATGAATGTTTCTAACCATCCTAATGAATTTCAAACAAGCATATGACAAGCATAATGTAAAATTCGTTGAAACTTACCCATGGCCCGCGTCGTGCCTTATGAAACTTACCATGTTCTTTCTTGTCAATTGTTATCATTTTTATACCAAGTGCAATATTACGTGTGATTGGTCACTGGCATAACAAGCCATCCTGGACTCTATAGCTTTTGTTAGTCGGGGCCCTTGCAGCGCAAGTAGCGAGCCCCGCTGTAAGTCCCCGCTTAACCCGTGCTATCATCCAGCACAGCTATACACCGTATTTCCTTACATGGCCGAAAAGGTCCCATGGCCCCGGGTTGTCGTTACGGGAAAACTCTACCTTGTCGACAAGTTGTCCAATGACCGAGTTAAGACATTGTTTAGTTATTAAGGTATAGCCTACGTCCTCTTTAAAAACTTGATCATTTTATCGTGCCCGTGCCCATGCCCGTTCCCTTGCATTCATTCTTTCATTTGCTACAACACTGTCGATTTGCCTAAGAAGGGGTCGAGAAGAGAAGGGTCAGCCACTCACCTTAAGTTTACTTCAGGCGAGAGAACTTGTTGGTCGCGCTAGACGTCGCCTACTAAATTACCTAAAATTGCACAAGCAACCGATTAGAAGACTACATTATTCAGGAAGTTCGATAGGAAATGCTAGTTCAAAATGCAAGCCATGAAAACCATCGAAAACATTCACGAAAACGCATTCAGAAAATAAAGCCAAAACCAACGCAAGCGGCGTGAAAAGCAGAGCAACGGGAGGTCTCTCCCGACTCAGCCGCAGAGTCAATCCTTGAGGCATAACCCACTGAATATGGGGCTTGGTTTCGAAGAAGCCATTCCATAACGGGGAATAAATCTTAATTCAACTGTTCTCGTTCGATCGATTTGATCGATCCCGACCTATCGGTCCCGACCGAATCGATAGCGACAGTATTCTTTTCTCGCGCACCCCATGGGTGGAGAACGGGGCACGATGTAGGGACGGGGCACTACAGAACCTGGGTGAGGAAGGACTCGACGTTCTATAAAGCTTCACTGCGCGCATCTCGGGTCTCCTTAGAGAGACAGAGGAGCTCAAAAAGTGATAATCTAGTCGAAGTATTAGCCAGCTGTGCTAGAATATCGAAGTTGTAGGGCTTGATAGGCCCTATTGCCGGATTGTTTCCGAAAGGTTTGTCGAAACGAACCTCCTTCTGTTTCTGTTTATCTATGGTAGGGGCCCGGGATGGACCCGGCTTTGGTGCCTCAGGGGTTTGAGGTGGACCTGCTCCTGATATATCTGGGACAGGAGAAGTATTTGGTGGAGACTCCTCCTGGTCTGGAGCCTGGCTCTCCTCTTGCCTCTGTACCGAGCGGGTGGTCACCAAAGCATCGTCGGTCGACGTCGAGACTATGCGGCATGCCTTACTTTTTTTCCTTTGGCAGAAAGGGTCGTAGATGTCATCATGTTGGGAACCAAGTCAGGATGTATCCACATGACTTCGCCTTGAGGCGTGGAGAACGAGACGAGCCCTTGAGCATTGTCCGGTGCTGGCGAAAGGTTGACTACTTCCATCGTCGCCTTTGAAATAGGGATGACGCCATCTTGCACCTCTGTGTTTGGAAAACTTTCGAACTGGAAAGTAACCATGTTGGCCGTGACGGTCTTCTCTTTATAATCCAACGATATGACGTTGGCATTAATAAGGCATTGAATTTACCCCTTCAATACATAGCAGTCTTTTGTTGAGTGATAGACGTACTGGTGATAACGGCAGTACTTGGGATGGTCTACCTTTTCTACCTCATCAGGACGCCTGGGTGCCGGGATGGACGATTTGCCACTCTTCGTAAGCATCTCGAAGAGCTCCAGCGTATCCTCGTCATTGAAGGAGTAAGTCTCCCTCGGCCTTTGCGCTTTTGCGGACTTGGGGTTCAAAGCTGTTGAACCTTTGGAGATATTGACGGTCATGGCTTGCTTGCCTTTTTCGTCTTTAGGATTGTTGCTAGACTAGTGTCTCCCCTTATCTTCGGGCGCAGAAAAGTGTAGCCCCAGGAGCTGCACGTCCTGGGCTTTCCTTTGTGCGGCATCCGCCTCTATAATAAAAGGTGTCCACTCCGTACAGGGAGCACTAGGCCACAATTTTATAGCAGGCAGCATGTTCTTGCTGCTGGAGTCCATAAGCATGGGCTCGGGCATGTTAGGTGGTAATCTGAGGGCTGTCTGGCGGAAGCGTTCGATGTATGCACGGACAGGCTCTTTCTTTCTCTGGACAATTTCCATGAGGGTCGACATGGTCATATCCATGCCTCCTTCGTATAATCGGTCCATGAACCAAGTCTTCAGGTCTTCAAATGACGAGATACAATCGTCCGAAAGACTACAGAACCACTCATAGGATACCCCCTACATGGCTCCTATGAATATATTGGACATGAGGGCATCATCTTTTGGCAGGTGCCCCGTTACTGAGGCAAACTACCTCAAGTATTGTCGGGGAGACCCCTTCCCTTCATAAGGTGTAAGCGTTTGCAGATTGTATTTGGGAGGATAGATGACATTATCCCACTCGGCAGGGTATGGCTGCCGGATCCCCATCTTCCGGAGTATTGCTTTCTTCTCCTAGGCATCATGACGAGCATACAGCTCCTTGATGGCCTATTGTATCTCGGTCAGCATTACGGAGCCTGTAGCCAATGGAGTAGACGAGGATGGTCCTGCCTGATTGGCAGTAGGCAACATGCTGGATTCGTCATTGGTGGCAGATCACACGCAGGTGTAGAGACAGCGTGGGCCATGCTCCTCTTGAGGTCGATTATGACCAATGATAGGGTCTTTATGGTGTTCGTCAGTGTATTTAACTTCGTCTCGAGGACTTTGATACGTTTGAGAGCTTCGTTGTTGTCTTCCTTATTGCCATCGGCCATGAACACAGACCGAGTGTGAAGGTGACTCGAGAGAGCCATAGATCCTTCACTTTCTGGCTCAGACCCCAAGCCTCGCTGTCCTGAGGATATACCGTAAGATTATGATCTTCTTCAGACTCAGTATGAATGCTACCCCAGTCTGGTGACTGGCTGTGCCAATGGAGACATCTGTGTTGTATTGTGCCTCCTCAGATTAGAACACAGGGTTGTCGTACATGGTAGGAGGCTGGCTACCTCCAGTTTTTGATATGGCACCCAATGTAGATCTGGAACGAGTGCCTTGGAACACACCTGTATCGGGTACCTTAGCTTTACTGCTCTCTGACCTCTTCTTCGGTTTAGCAACCGATATGAAAGGATTCTAGGAGAGCTTCTTGAAAGCTTTGGAACCCTGCGCCATGTAGGATATGACGATACGGGGTTCATCTTCTGTATGGCTCATCGACCCCCTGTTAAGCCTCTCGCGTGGGGTCGGCGTGGAGTAGAGTCTTTGAAAGACGGAGCGCCTGTACGGTAATGGCGCAGCCATTTGCTGACAACAGTAGTTGAAGGTAATCTGGGTACAAGAGTGCCTTGATTTAGGCACGTCCTGCGCCACAGATTCTTCTTTCGCTTGGGAGAGGGTTGGATCTTTAGTCGTAGCACTCCCATTGTACATGCAGTAAAGCTGCATGTAAGTACGGTCAGAGTGGGTCTGACGAGAAAGCCTCTTGTCGCTTCTGCGGGAACGCTGACATGTGAAGGATTTCTTCTTCCACCAAAGCATCGATAGAGTGAAAATTAATAATCGACAATCTTCAAAGGATCAGTAATCTCTGTAATTGTAGTGCCCCGTCCCTACATCGTGCCCCGTACTCCGTCCACGGGGTACGCGAGAAAGGAATACTGTCGCTATCGATTCGGTCGGGACCGATAGGCCTGGATCGATCGAGTCGATCGAACGGGAATGGTTGAATTAAGATCCATTCCCCGTTATGGAATGGCTTCTTCGGAACCAAGTCCCATTTTTAGTGGGTTTCGCCTCAAGGATTGACTCTGCGGCTGAGTCGGGAGAGACCTCCCGTTGCTCTGCTTTTCACGTCGCTTGCGTTGGTTTTGGCTTTGTCTTCTGAATGCATTTTCGTGAATGTTTTCGATGGTTTTCATGGCTTGCATTCGAACTCGCATTTCCTATCGAACTTCTTGAATAATACAGTGTTCTAATCGGTTGCTTGTGCGATTTCAGGTAATCGCGTAGGCGACGTCTAGTGCGACCAACAAGTTCTCTCGCCTGAAGTAAACTCAAGGTGAGTGGCTGACCCTTCTCTTCTCGACCCCTTCTTAGGTAAATCGATAGTGTTGTTGCGGATGAAAGAACGAATGCAAGGGCACGGACACGGTAAAATGATCAAGTTTCAAAGAGAATGTAGGCTAGACCTTAATAACTAAATATTGTCTTAACTCGGTCATTGGACAACTTGTCGACAAGGAGAAATTTTCCTTGAGCGACAACCCGGGGCCACGGGACCGACTCGACCTAAGAGAAAATACGGTATAGCTGTGCTGGATGATAGCACGGGTTAGGCGGGGACTTTCAGCAGGGCTCGCTACTTGTGTTGAAAGGGCCCCGACTAACAAAGCTATAAGTCTAGGATGGCTTGTGGTGTCAGTGACCAATCACACGTGATATTGCACTTGGTATGAAAAATGATAACAATTGACAGGGAAGAACATGGTAAGTCTCATAAGGTGCGACGCGGTCCACCGTGGGTAAGTCTCAACGTATTTCATATTATGCTTGTCATATGCTTGTTTGAAATTCATTAGGATGGTTAGAAAGATTCACAAGCTAAGTCATATAAACTCTTCAACCAAATGAGAGCGTGGAACTTAAATAGCCACGCACCAGTACAAAGTGTAATGCACTGATCCTCGCTCTCCATGCAGGTAACCCGAACCACGAAGGGCGTGCCACTTAAAGCTCAAGGCGATGTGAACCCTTTTGAAGCCTCGTCCGCGTGTGAAGGCTTGTGTTCTGAAATCCTTTTGAAGACTCTACACTCAGTACAAAGAAGAATAGATAGTGACTCAGCTTCCCCCGATCGCAGGTGGAAAGTGTAACTATTTTGCTTGTAAAAAGGGATATAATGTATAGAACGACTATCTCATCGGCGTTCATTTTGTAAGTCGAGTCATGTTGTAGCCCGTGCAGTAATGATTGTAATGGAGTCAATGTAAATGTAATTTTATTATCAATGAAAAGTGTACTTCTATTTCAAATGTGTCAATCAATTTCTCTGCATACTCTAACTTGATGTTGTGTTTCGGATAACCTTATGACTACGCCTTGTGTGATCGCAACTTAGGTTCGCACGGCATCACGCCCGGGGTACGACTATCGATTCTACGAAATCGGGGCATGACAGTAATGCCCCACTCCGTACGAGGCATTTGGTTGGCTTGTTGGATGTTATCAGAATGTTGGACATAGGCTTGTGTTGGAGATCAAGAGAATTAAGACTGGTGCAGTCTCTCTTAGCTGGCTAGATGGATTGAGTGTTAGAACGTGGCTCGCTGATGGAGCTACGCTTAGCATGAATATGTGCAATTAGAACAGGAAGACCCTTATACAAAGTGAGTAGAACTGTCCTCCCTCCTCCTTACTCCGCATGCTTAATAAAATGGAGTAATATGATGCTATAAATTGTCCTTGAATGTTCCATGTTTTGGTTACTGTTAATAGATTTGCTTAAGTCGCCCAATGTTGTATTGGACAACACATGAGCATTGAATTGCTGAACGAATCATACTTGAACTGTTAACATGACTTGATGCTTGAAATTAATTGATAACGTCCCTTCTGTTAATACTGCCTAACCAATGAAATACTTGAGTAGTGAGATGTTGCATGAATGATACATGAGAAATGAACTGGTTATGCTTTTAACACAAAGAACTGAATGAAACACTAGAATCATGTACCTTCTACGTAACTGTTGTTGTTGCCTATTTCCTTATAAGCAATGAAAGAAAGAATAATGTTCCTATAAAATGAATGAAATGCTGCAGTTCTTATTGAGATGAATAAAATATTGTTTGTTCCTCTTAGAAAGGAATGATATGAGAAATGTTGCAATAAGAAATCAGGAGGCTTGGGATCGTTGAGATCACCAAGTGAACAGATGGTAATGTTGGAAAGATGAGATAATGAAATGTTACCTTTACTTATCTTAATATTTTATCATGCGACTTCGAACACGATCAATGCATTCGTATGACCATGGACAAACTTGTATCTAAGGTTTTATTTTCTCGAACGGTACCCGCAGCGGTGGAATTGAGTCAGCCAAGGAGGGAATCGACGTGCTTTGGTGGCACGCAGTATTGGACCTTCATTCGGGCTCGCAACCTGGTAAAGGGCACATCCCATACCCTATGAAGTCCTATATGGCAAAGTCCTTAAATGGTGCATAGCACCATTGGTCATGTAGTCAGGATGCACGCTAATGAATATTTTGTGCAGACATAGTAAGTATATCATATTATCCTGTATTCTTATGCAGGTACGAGGAGTCGGATATCGGTAAGAAATCACTTAAATATGATATATGCAATATATATGTTGGTTGATTTGTCAGCTTAACATGGTAAACAAGATAATGTTATGATGTTGCCTTTAAATGAGAACTCTATGACATGCTCCACATGTTAAATACAATATGCTAGAGTGTTGCCTTGCTAAAAGAATCCCTATAACATGTTTGGCTAATGTTAACTCAACGATGCTTAAAAGATGCCTCTAAATGAACACTGTCAAAACTTGATAACACCAAGTATGTTTCATTGTTGCTTTTACCTAAGAAAGGAGATAACAAGTTTACATATTCATTGTTTCTGCTCATGAACTGTAAACTGATGCTAGGCCCCAAGTAGAAATCATTCTAATAAAAGTTTACTTTAATGACCACTTAGTGTTGGTTTAGGCAAGTGGGTTGGATTTTGCTTGCCAATACATAGACGATGTACTGACCCACATTTTGTGGGTAAGTGCTCATGCTTGGGATATTCTGTATACGAAGATTGGCTTGATCGGTCCCACGGTATCGAAGATTGTTGGGCATACAGAAGCTCTCCTTGTACAAGATGTTGTCTTCTGTTTATAAAGGGCATAATATATGGGACATTGTAATCAGTTGTAATAGTGAGTTGTAAGCCAAGTCGGTATATCGAGTTGTAATCCAATGTATCAAAGTATCAAATGTAAGTCTAATAGCATTTGTTCAGTTGGCTACCAATGTAAAGGAGATGTGTTGTAAGCATTGTATTTTAATACGAGTCTTGTACTCTTCTTCAATTATCAATAAAGAGAATACTTTTATATACCTCTCTGTGACTGCAAGTTATCTTCTCATTTCTGCTATTACAAATCAAATGATGTGTTTCCCATTCGATAAGAAAGAATGTCCTCGTTAACTTGAATTTGTCTGCTTCTGCCGCTGCGATGTGTTCCTATTTGAAGATTATCACTTATGTACCATCTCTGCCTTGTACAAGTGCAATACCAGACTTGTACGACATCACTTGTAACGCCCCAGTCCCAAAATACGTAGGACTAGGAACGTAGACATGCCAGCCGTATAGTAAATATACGTAAGCTGTAAAATGCAGTAGAACCATGACTAATCTCATCCACACAAAAATATAAGAATAAAAGATATCATATAATCTATGAATTGTCATTGGCACATGTAGTTGGGCGGAGACAAATCCACTACCAACAACGAAAAGAAATATATGATATACAAAAATATGATTTTGGCGAGCAAAGCGAAGACGATCCAAGTACAATCATCCTCGAAGAAATAGCGATGATCACGGCTAGAGCTAGAACACCTGCGAAAGATAAGAGGACACACCTGGCGAGATAACCAGGTCCTCAGAGGGACATAACAAGACACATAATATCATGCCATATGAACTGAATAAATATTGCTCAAATAAATAAGTCAATTGGATTATAACATGGTCCAATACACACATATTGAACTAGCATACCATACCCCCAACCAAACAAGGACAGGAGATGGTAAACTAATTCACGATGATGTATCTTTCCATGCTATGAATCCAATATGGTATCCGGACCCCAACAAGGTTCAATACCTTCTCTTCAAAGTAGTAAGTCACACCTACAACCAAACAAGGACAAGATATGACGAACTAATCCGCGACAAGTTATTGTTCCAAGCCACGGTCGGATACAAGTACCCAAACCAAAAGTACTCATACCTAACGGATAAGATAGCCTAACCGTTCTAAGTAAAATATAGTTAAGAACAATCCTTTCTACGCATGGTGTCACGACCCGGTCCCAATTTTTTGGGTCGAATCGGTTCATGCCCAGCCTACACCGTTGTTGAGACGGAGGCAGTAAGCTGTATCACTCATGCAGGTAATCAACAAAACAAATTCTAATTTCCACAACTTTAATATTTCGATAATAAAATTTGTCCAACAAAAATTACAACTGATAAAATAAATAGTCTTTTTTAATAACAACAACTGGAAAATAGTAAATGACAACAACTAAAAAGTGAACTCGTCATCTCCAAGTCCAGCCTCATCTGGTAGCACAACTGGATACAACACATGATCATAATAGCTACTAATCAGTAGCTCTGCATCATCAATAGGACCTAAAAATATAGTCTCCAGTCAGGAGGAAGAAAAGTACAATTCATGATATTTTAACAATTGAAATAATAATGGAATTATGCATTTTTAAACAATTTGAAGTAAATGATTTTCCAACAGTTAAAACAGTGTGATGTGAATAGGCAATGAATATGACCGGATTGGGTTGTATAGTTGTATCTTATTGATACGATATGGCTTATCCCCGTGTGTATGAGGGGTAAGCTAACACAGTCATTATACTATTTTGGATGTGGTCATACTCATTACACTATTCCCCCAGTACCCAACAGTTAAACAGTCAATGCTCTCAGAGAGAGTTCCGTGTTGCCTCGTGGTTTAAATTTGCAATAAAACTATTACTAAATAATTGTAAACTACCACAAACTGTACTTGCTTTGGTTTGACTGGAATGAGGGTAATGACTCCGAGATGAATTTCAGACTTGTCCTCGAAATCCTACAATCGAGAAGTCGGTCTTAGATTCTAAAATTGCCACACTAGATGTGCTAGTTTCAATCTCTAATTTGTCCTAGTCAATTTTAATTCTTTATTTAAACTAACACAAACAAAACTCGATTATCTAATGTGTTACATTCAATTATGATGAAAAGATCATTTTATATTTAATTTCGAAAAAAAATTGTATTTATCGGTTTATTGGCAAAACTTGGTATTTTATAATTTATATAGTAAAACTACATTTTTTTTCTTTAAATGAGAAAAACGTGAAATTTGTTTAAATAATAACTTTTAATTTTCCTAATTTATTTAATGTGAGAAAACAGTATTGATTTTCTATAAAAATAGTTATTTTACTATTTTACGTGTTTATGTCAACCACAACCAGAAAAGAATAAATTTAACTAATTTATTACAAACCACAGAAATAATAAAATTGGGCTTATGCCCTTTACAGACTTTTTACATAAATTTAAATAAGAGGAAGACATTTGTTAGTCTCTAAAAATCCTATAATTTAATTACAAAATAAAACTAATAATTAAAATCAATTTAATTAAATTAAATTTCGAGTCTCAGACTTTGGCCCAATAATCAAAATAGCTAATGCTTCAACATCCGGGTAAAATCGGTTTCGTTTGCATTTCGCTAAGGGCCCATTGACCGGTTCGGTCGTCGCCCAAAAATCCAATTTTTGAAAACTGAATTGAAATCCATTTATAAATTTCATAAAAATTTCGGCAGCATTCCCTCTATTTTCGGGATAACCCAAAACTGGGAGAATGCCAGAAACAACCAACTAACTTGTCCCAAACCAGGGAAAACCCATCAATAATTCCAGAAACTATTTATATATATATATATATAATGTAATCCACATAAACATTCCCGAAAATATTCGAAAAACCCAAAATAGGATCGGAACACCCCTGCAAATAAACTATCATTCGGAAAAATCCGAATTAAAAAACTAATCCAAAAATCCTAGAAACTTTTCCGAGACAAACTCGAAAATTTTGAAATTAAACCATCAGAACAAATTTCCGAAATTCTAAATTTAAACGGAAATTCCGAAATACAGAAACTTTCCCGAATCAAATCTCGGGAATTTCGAGAATTCGATGAAACCACAGAACCAAAATAGTTTCGGGAAATCCGAAAACCAAGACGTAAACCAAAGACCGAATTCCCGGGGAGGAATCGGGGCCAAAACTCATCATTGACTATATAAACCCAAGGGACAACTACTGAGATTAACAGAGATTACCCAAAAGCGTGGTGACGAAATCCGAAGGGTAGCCTCGGACTCGGAAACACGCCGTCACAGACTCTGAAGTCTTCGGACAGCGTCACAGAGCGCTACAAAAACAACGAACAGTGCTAAAACTGAGGCGGGAAGCGATCCACGGAAACCGAATCAGCAAATCGGAAACGGCAGGGGTCATCGGCGTCAGGGTGGAAGCGGAGAGGAGGTCGGGGCCGGAGAGGCGCGCGCAGGGGCGAGGCTTCGGTGGCCAGCGGCTGCGGGCGCGGATCTGGTGGCGGCTAGGGCACGGTTCGGCCGGGACTCGGGCAGAGGACGCTGGTCGGGCCAGCTGGGGTTGGTCGTCGGGCTCGGGGTCGGCCCAAAGTTGGGTCGAGTGGCCTAGCAGTGGCGCCGATGATGGGTCGGTCGGCGTCGGGGTGGCGGAGCTCCGGCTAGGGCACAACAATTTGGGGAAAATGATTCTGGAGATGGTGATGGAAATGGGAATGAAGATGGGGTTTTATAGGGTGGTGTATAGGAGTTTACGAGAGAGGAAAAGAAAGGGGCGCGGCCGTTGGCCGTTCGGGAAGCCGAGGGGTCGACCTGCTCGTGAACGCATGAGAAAAGAGAGAGTAATGAGAGTTGAATGAAATGAAAGTTTCCATTGGTTTTGTTAATAAGGAAATGATTTGTATAATTATAAATATACTAAGGGACTTCTGAGTAAATTTCAGAAAATTGAACTTGGGTTCGAGATGGGTTCGGGCTGGGTCTGGATGAGTTAGAACAGGTCAGGTCCAACAAAAATCCATGATTATTTATTTTGAAAATAATAATTTCTATTTAGCTATTAATAATAATCTGGCAAAAATATTAATTTAGCAAACACGAAATTTTAATAATTAGAAAAAAAAACTGAATTTACGGGTCTTGACTAAAATTTCCAGAATTAATAATTTTCTAAAAAAATACCATTTCCTAAATAAATGATTTATATTAATAATTAACTAATTAAATTAGTCAAATAATTAACTAAAAGTTACGGGTTTCACAACCTTCCCTCCTTAGAAAATTTCGTCCTCGAAATTTAAAAGATAAGGTTAGGAATTACCTCAGGTCTCAAACAAGTACGGATACTGTTCCCGCATCTCATCTTCTCGCTCCCAGGTAGACTCGCCTGGGGAATCGTGCCTCCACATAACTCTGACTATGGGAGTCACCGAAGTCCGGATCCTCTTCTCGTCTCTGTCCAAAATCGCCACAGGCTTCTTTGGTACTGTAAGGCTGGGTCCAATCTCCAGCTCTGAATGGTCCAAGATGTGACTCGGATCCGGGATATAGCGTCTGAGCTGTGAAACGTGGAGGACGTTGTGCACACCCTCAAGATTAGCTGGTAGAGCTAACCGATACGCTACTTCACCAATTCGGCTCAAAACTTCAAAGGGTCCAATATATCTGGGACTCAACTTCCCAGCTCTGCCAAATCGGATAGTTCCTCTGGTAGGTGAAATCTTCACAAAGACACTATCTCCTTCTTCAAACTCCAGTGGTCGACGAGTGCTATCTGCTCAATGCTTCTGTCTGTCTTGGGCAATCTTGAGCTTGTCCCTGATCACCTTCACTTTCTCTGCTACGTCAGTCACCATTTCTGGCCCCACGAGTACTCTTTCTCCTACATCGTCCCATGCAAGTGGAGTGCGACAACGACGTCCATAAAGAGCTTCAAATGGGGTCATACCAATGCTAGCTTGGTAACTGTTGTTGTAAGAGAATTCCACTAAATGCAAGTGGTCTTTCCAAGACCCTCCAAATTCCAAGACGCAAGATCTCAGCATATCTTCTAACGTCTGGATGGTTCTCTCCGATTGTCTGTCAGTTTGGGGAAGGTAGGCTATGCTGAACTTCAATTTTGTTCCCAAGCTGTCATGCAAACTCTTCCAAAAGTGAGAGGTAAATCTAGTATCTCGGTCAGATACAATACTTACCGGTACTCCATGAATCCGGTAGATGTGCCACATGTATAGTACTGCCAACTTCTCGGTGGATAAACCAAACTTGAAGGGGATAAAGTGGGCTGACTTCGTCAGTCGGTCCACAATAACCCAAATGGCGTCCTTCCCTCCTTGGGATCGAGGCAATCCTGACACAAAGTCCATTGTTATATGCTCCCACTTCCACTCCGGAATGTCCAACGGCTGTAGAAGTCCTGCGGGTCTCTGTCTGCTAGCCTTCACTTGTTGACAAATCAAGTATCTAGCCACAAATCTGGATACATCCTTCTTTATTCTATACCACCAAACGATGGTACGCATATTTCGATACATCTTATTAGCTCCAGGATGTATGGAATACTACGACTGGTGCGTTTCTTGTATCAGCTCATTCCTCAGTTCGCCAGATGGTACACACAGCCTCGTACCATTCTTCAATGCTCCATTACTGGCGATAGAGAATCCTTCAAGTGTTTCTGCCAGCACTTCATCTCTGAGTTTGTAAAGCATCTCGTCTTGGAATTGTGTCTCCTTGACTTTGTCCATCAAACTTGAACGCAATTGCAACTGCATCATGGTTGAGTCAGCTCCAGGTACAATAGCTTCTCGCCCCAGTTCCTTCATCTTTTCCTCAGGTAGTACAATTTCCAGACCAAGATTCTCTCTGTCCTCCAACAAGTGCCGCTCCTTGGTCAAGAATGTCGCCACTGGGTATCGACTAAGTGCATCTGCAACCACATTAGCCTTACCCGGATGGTACTGCTGGTCGATGTCAAAATATTTCATCAGTTCCAGCCATCTTCTTTGTCTCATGTTCAGCTCCTTCTGAGTGAAAACATATTTCAGACTTTTGTGGTCTGTATATATTTCCACTCTCTCTCCATAGAGATAATGCTTCCATAGCTTTAAAGCAAAACTGACTGCAGCAAGCTCCAGATCATGTGTAGGATAATTCTTCTCATGAGTCCGTAATTGCCTAGATGCGTAAGCAATCACTTTCCTATGTTGTTGAAGAACGCAACTCAGTCCTTTTCCAGAGGCATCGATGTAGATTGAGAAACTGCCGGTATATGCGGATAGCGCAAGTATCGGTGCTGTTGTAAGCCTCTTCTTCAGTTCCTCAAACGACGCCTGGCAAGCTTCCATCTAGATGAACTCTTCATTCTTTCGAGTGAGCTTCGTCATTGGTTCAGCAATCTTGGAAAAATCCATCACAAACTTCTGGTAGTAGCCAGCCAAGCCCAAGAAACTTCTGATTTCAGCAACTGAGCTTGGGGTAGACCACTTCTCAACAGCAGCTATCTTCTTAGGGTCCACCGAAATTCCTTCTTCTGTGGCAACATAGCCAAGAAAATCCACATTGTCTAGAAAGAATTCACATTTGGAAAGCTTACCATATAACTTCTCTTTCCTCAAAGTTCCCAGAACTTTCCTGAGGTGCTCTTCATGCTCCTCTTCAGTCTTCGAGTAGATCAGGATGTCATCGATGAAGACAACGACAAAATGATCTAGGTATTCATGGAAAACCTTGTTCATAAGGTTCATGAACACAGCAGGAGCATTCGTCAGTCCAAACGACATAACCAAGAATTCCAACTGACCATACTTGGTGTTGAACGCCGTCTTGGGAATGTCCTCCTTCCTGACCTTGATCTGATGGTAGCCAGATCTGAGGTCTATCTTCGAGAACACCTTGGCTCCACTGAGTTGGTCAAACAGGTCATCGATCCGGGGCAGAGGGTAATTGTTCTTGATGGTGATATTGTTCAGCGCCCGGTAGTCGATGCACATCCTCACAGTCCCGTCCTTCTTGGGCACAAATAAGACAGGTGCTCCCCAGGGTAAAGCTCCGTCTCGGATAAATCCTAAAGCCTTCAGTTCATTAATCTGATCCTTCATCTCCTTGGCCTCCTTCGGGTTGACTCTGTAGCATCCCTTAGAAATAGGGGAAGAGCCGGGGACTAGGTCAATAGTGAACTCTATGTCTCGATCTGGGGGTAATCCGGGAAGACTATCAGGGAAGACATCCATAAATTCTGCTATGATAGGATGGAGAGGTCCGGATTCTTCTGTGATAGAGGTGTAGGTAACACACTCCATATCCTCCGGAGTTCGAGAGATTTCAAACTCTGGCTCTCCAGGTGGGCTGAAGACTACACATCCTCTGTGACAGTCTATCAACGCATGCTGCTTACTTAACCAGTCCATCCCTAGGACTATATCATAGTTGGGTAAGGGCATCACAAGCAACGGTACTATGAATTGGTGGTCTGATATGGTGATAGGGCAGTTACAGGTCTCAGTGATGGATAAGGGTCCTCCACCGGTCATGACTCTACATATCTTCTTGCTAAATCCCGTATCTATGTGGTGTGCAGAGATGAATTTTGTGGATATGAAACTATGTGATACACCCGAATCAAATAAAGCTAAGGCAGGATAGGAATACACATAAATGAAACCTGCGATGACATCAGTTGTAGGTTCCTGCTCTGGCTCTTATTCCTCTGCTGCTAGGGCAAAAGCTCGCCCAGTCTTCTGTTGATGCTGCCCAAATTATTGTTGCTGAGAGGGCAGAGGACCTTTCTGCTGAGTAGCTCCAGTCCAGTGCATCGACGAGGGGCAGTCCTTCTCTTGGTGGGTGGCAGACCCATAGACTAGGCAGTGTCCTAGCCTCTTCCTACAGATATTCGACTGGTGCCCTGGCCTCTTGCAAAAATCACAGACATGGATCTGCCTCTGAGGTGCTCTATCATTGTTCCTCGCATATTGGTTCTGCTGCTGGTGGTGAGGAGGCCGGTTGTTGTTGTTGTTGTCGGGCTTCTTCTGATTACCCTGGAAGTTGTTAGTTCCAGGATAATCCCTCTTTGAGCGAGCGGGTTGGCTCTTCTCTATATCTTGAGCTCGCTCCAGGATCCTTTCATAGGTCTTAGTACTGCCTGAGATCACATGGGTACGGACCTCCTCTCTCAGCCCATGTCTGAACCTTTCAGCACGGTCATCAGGGTCAGCTACCAAGTTCTTGGCAAAACGGTTGAGTTGGCCGAATTCTGCCGCATATTCTCCAACAGTCATATTTCCTTGCTTCAGGTTCTGAAATTGCCTCTCCATCTCCCGCAACTCTAATGTTAGAAAAAACTTCCTCTTGAACAACCTCTTGAAGGTGTCCCAGTCAAGCTGCTTATGATTGCAAAAACAAAAGTTGATCTTTACTTCAACAAACTTTGTAAAGAAGATTACAATAGAATTCTAGAAAAGTACAACTGTAGGAATCCAATCTAGATGACGATTGCTTTATCCCTTGGACGATGTGAACTTTGAAGACGATAGCCTCTGAAGTTGAAGATAACTCTAAAATTGATGGCAAAAGCCTCGGAAGAATGCAGCAGCACTTGGGCAAGAACTCCTGAATTCTCTGATATTTTTGAACATTTTATGTCTGATCCTCTTGAATGAAGACTTGAAACTCTATTTATAGAGTTCTAGAAATAACTAACTTTTAGTTATTCTGAGCGCATGTTAGATTGCGCATAGACTGGATTGCGCAACATCAGACTGCGCTGGCAGTTGTTTGATCGTGGGCCAACTCTCTTGGACACATGGCATCATTTGATTGAATTGCACATGATCGTGTGTAGACGGTTGCCACGTAGTGAGTAATTGATGGCATGAAGGCCACGTGTACATTTGTCAGTTGTCTTGATGAAGTGCGCCACCTGAATTGTGCTGACTTCAGATTGCGCTGGGATGGACTGCGCAGCAGATAGTCTGGCGGATTGTGCTGCATGTACAGCTGTCCTCGAGCGCTGTGCTGCACGATAAACGAACAGTTTCCTCATTCTCCGTGCTGTTAGTTGTCAGAAGATTTGATTTTGTCAGGTAATGATGACATTGCCACGTCAGCTTGCGCACTTGAGAGTGTGCGCAGTCCAGTCTGCGCAATCGAGATGATGCGCAATCTGTCTTCTGTACAGTTCAATTGAAGGATGTATTTCTTGATTTTTTATGACTTTGTTGATGGGTGCAACTTGATTTTTAGGACCTACAAGACCCCCTTCAAAGTTTTCGAATGTTGAATTTATTCAAAGTTTCGAAATACTTTAAATTTTGAATTTTAAATCAAGTTGCGCATATGATGAGCTGTCTGCACAATTGGAGGAATCAGCCCCTATTTATTCGGCGCAATCTGAGACGGCCGTTGCTCTCGAAAACTATAAATAGTTATCTTTGTTCTTCTTGTTATTCTTTACTTGTTTTCACTTTGCTTAAGAGAGAAAGATTCTCGAGCCTACTCCGTCTTTCTTCTTTCTTCTCCGTCGACTTTTATGGCCACCAAGCGCTCTGTCGCCGACAAGGACAAGGCCCCCGTCGAGTCTTCGACTCAAGTTGTGCCGCGTCCTTCTCGACATGAAGCTGCGCATCCCGTAGTGCGAGGTAGATAACCGATCGAAAACCCCTTTTTAGGGTTTTTCGACATTACTGAATCTTGAAACCCACGTTTTTTTAGAGATGTGGTCATACTGCGCCACCCTATTTAGGGTTTAGGTTGCACGAACCCAATATTCTTTATTTTTATGAAGAGCATCTTCTCGCACAATCGGTTGAATTGTGCTGGTGAAAGTCAGCGCAATCTGCTGATTTGCGCAAGATTGTCAGCGTAAACTGTTGCCTTATGTAAGCTTGTCAGCACAGTCTGATGGATTGCACAAGTGGATGAGTTGGCACAACTGGACAGTTTGCACATAGAAGCTATTGTTGTGCAATCTTGTGCTTGCGCAATCTGATGCTTGCATAATCTGATGTTTTGCGCAATTTGCTGACAGAATCTTTGATTTTACTTGTACTGAATTCTATTTTTTCTGTTTGATGCAGTTAACATCAGAGAGGATCTAGAATATGAAATATTTGCAGGGTCCCTTGCTGAACCGGAATTTAAAGAAGATTTGTCCAATGTGCTTTTTCCCCACTATGCTCTGCCATCCTCCCGCCAAGCCATCTTGGTAGCTCAGGACAATGAGACTTTATTAAGTCTGATGAATGGATAGCCCCTTCAGTCTGCTGACGCCATTATCGATAAGAAACCCATGTTCTTATTTGGTGAAGCTATTGACAAGAGTTCTCAACCGAGACCCCGTGTCGAGCAGAGACTCTTCCAAAGAAAGGAGAAACTAGTCCTGTTGCCTGTCATTGCTAGATGTCTCCTTCTAGCCCGCTATGCCCATACAAGCCATTCCAGGAGAATGGACTGGGATATTACTTCCCTTCAGCAGGTAAGGACAGGAAAGATTTGTGTCAAGAAAGGACCAAATAACAAAGATATGTTCTATAGCTCCTCTGAGCGTCATAGCACTTTGCTCAGAGGGTTGAAGCCAGGCTGCATCCCTCCCGAGAACTCTTTTTTGCTGCTGCCGGTGAGGACGCCAATCTTTGCTAATGAATATGCAAAGGTTGAGGGCAGATACCCTGATCAGGACATCCGGCTAACAGTTCTGGTGAACCCAGACATCAAGAGATGGAGTTGCATTACTAACTGGATATTGGTCCAGTTTGAAGACAAGCTTAAAGAGATCGAGCTATATGATGCAGTAAACGCTACCGTATATGGATTCCTCTCAAATCCTCATCTGTTTCTGGCCTTGGCAGAGAGATATAATTATAGGACAGGGACATTCATGACACCCTGCGGGGAAATTGGATTAGCCCTTCATGAGATGAAATACCTCTCATATCTACCAACAAGAGACTTTTCTTATGAGGAGTACGTTCCAACAAACGACGAGTTAGACAGACTACGTCGATAAAATACAGAAATGATGGCAGTTTTCAACGAACAACTGTGCCACTACAACATATGCTCCCTGTACTATAAAAGCGGTTCTTCCGGCACCTGTTATTCATCAAAGTGGTTGACTTATCTTTTTCTTAATCATATCATTGAGAAAAAGACCAAGGATCATGATACATGCAATCCGACTTTCTTCCAATCCCTCAGCCACAGTGAAGTGATCAGTTTGATGGAGGAAAAGAAGAGAATGGATATCAAAGTTACTGATGAACATCAATACCCTCCACTCAAGACCGGAGAATTTGTCGAGAGTGTTATAAGAATAGGCTATAGGTCCATGTCACAAGAAGCACAGCTGGCGGGTTTCCTGACATATTGTCTCCGTCGATTCGTCGTACCCGGAGCGAGCGCCGTGGACCGATTCCACCGCGGTGTACTCTTTGCTACCGTCCAGTTAGTCTTTGGCTACCGGATGGATTTGCTGTCGGCGATGACCTGTAGGGTGAACGCAGGTCTTCGTCTTTATGTTGACTCCATGATCAAATGGAAGGGTGAAAAGGGGAACTTCCCTCGACTGGAGTTGCCTTACACCTATTTATTCGGATAGTTGCTTCTGCACTATCCGTCATTGATAAACCCTGCCATAGGAGCAGTTGGTGGTAGCTTTCTGCGTAGATTCTCCCAGAGCAAGTGGATATACACTAGTCTGAAGGATTACAGACGTGCATTAAACCTTGGGAAGGGATGGAATTTCTATTACGTTCCCCCTTCAGCCGGTTATGAACATATGGCGAAAAATTTAGTTAACCTTGGGAGGCAACCGTTGGGTCGGTCAGCATTTGACTGGCTAAGAACGATCAGGCCGTCCCATTTGGTATATAGATTTGAAGAGGAGTGTTATCTGGAACCATATCTGCCAAGCCGTTTCGCCCGTCAATTTGGTTACGACGAGTTTCATGTAGGCAACGCTATAACTTGCCTACAAGGAAAGGGGTATCTGATTGATGGTGCCAGAGCATAGGCCTATTACAACGCTCGAGACACAAGGACAGTGTTCTCGATGCCAACAAAAGATAATCAAGGCCCAAGAATGTTATATACATATTCGCTCTTTTATACAGCAGCGAATATATTTGCTGAGAACTATAGCCTTGTTGATAGCTTCGCAACAGCGATGCGTCTGAAGAAAGGAGCCACTGCTACACTAGCTCCAAATAACGATGAAGAGCACGAACCGGTGGATAATCCATTAGAAGCCTCAAGGGAAGCAAACTTCCCTGAGGAGGTCAATCAACCATTAAGGATTTCTTTGAAAGTTGTTAAATCTCCGGTCAAGGAGAAGAAGAGAAGGAGAGAAGAACCTTCTTCTCCAATTGCGAAGAAGAAGTTGATCTTGGAACAATCATCAGAGAAGGTCACTACTAGATCACAATCCCGACAATTGGTCGAATCCCAACGAGAAGAGGAAACTACGCCGACTTCTATTCCAAAGCCGATTAATGTAGTAGATGTGGAGAGTCCTGAGAGACCTCTGCATGAAAGAAACTGGCCCACAGAAGAAGAAAGAGAACGGTCTCTCCTTCAAGGCAAGTCTTGTCTTCGGTAGTGGTGAATGCTGCAGCTGGACTCACCATGCCATCTTCTACTCCTGTTTCTGAGTCTGGGCATAAAACTCCTAGTCCAGAGCAGAGGGAGGAGACCGAGCAGAGGGAAGTGGTTGACCAGAGAGATGAGGCTGTAGAGCCCAGAGAAGATATTGTAGAGATAGAGCACGAAGCTTTGCGATCTCCTTTACCGACGGTAGAAACTACTGAGCTTCTTGCTACACCAGGAACAATCCGCGAAGAGGAGGATCGTTTAATGAACAATGCTTTAAGTGACTGCGACTTCGGCTCGCAGGATTATGTTGATCAAGCCGCTACAACTGCCAGCGGGGAGGTACCTGAAGAATATGAAAGCGAGGAGAGTACATCATCAGAGGATATTGAGAATCCTGAAGGGGATGATGAAGTGCACTCATCTCCCGAAGCTGCTGATGACACCTTAGATCCTGAAAAGGATGTTGAGGTGCAGGTATCTCCAGAAAAGATAGCAGACGAAGAAGTGGCCCTGGAGGAAACTCCTACTGTTGATCTCCAAGGTATAGAACAAAATTAGCAATCTTCTTTTAATAGATTGATAGCTGACATCTTTATTCTTATCCATATAGAACTCGGATCTTCTCCAGCTCCTCCAGTGTGCATGGATATAGTGCTTGCAACGACGATAGCTAGCAGCAGTTGTCATTTGTCATGTGGCTCCGAGGTAGGCAGTAGCCAGGCAGTAATGTCTGAGGCTACTTCTGCTAGGCTGGAATCTGTTCCAACAAACGACAGGCCTGTTGCCAGACCAAGTCATGGTAAGACTGTTTTCACTTTTGATCTTCTTTGACAGTAGCAAATGACAGGCAAAATGACAATATTTAATTTTGCAGAGGAACAACCGGGAGGAGCAACCAGCTCCACTTTAATTCCCTTATTTAAAGAGCCCTCCGTCCAAATACAAGAAACTGAACGTCCTGCCGTTTCATCGTCAATAAGAGTAGCTGCTACTCCTGGTGCTCTGGCTACCAATCAATTTTTCATCAGCTCATTTACCAGGTTATTCTTTGATTCGCTGGGGCCTTTAATAAATAGGGTGATGGAGAAGGAAGAGGCTGATTTCTCCACGGTTAGAGGTCCAACCTCTTTCTTAGTTAATGCCATCCGCGAGCAAGGTAACGAGGCTCCGGCTACTTTTCTTGATCACATATTAGATGAGCTGGAGACCTAAGTAAAGAGCTAAATAAGGGAGAAGTAGAGCTGTTGGTGCAAGCCGAATTTGAACGGATGTCTCAAGAGGCTGCAGTTGAGAAACTTACTTTCCAAATTCTCTTGGAGACTTTCACTGCCAAGTCCGCTGAGTACAATTCCAAAGTCGAAGCGGTAGCATCTGTTGCTGAAAGAAAAGAAAGGAGAATTGCTGAATTGAAAGCGGAGATTGCCCGTCTTTAGGAAAAGCTGGAAAATGAGGCCACCCAACATCAAACTGTAATTCAACAACTTGATGTTCTAACCCAAGAAAGAGATGAATATGCTGCAGCTCATCAACCTGAAATCACTCGCATAATGGTAACTCTGTCAACCTTCAATGAAAAATCTGGGATAGAAGAAGCCAGGAAGCGAGTGATGGAATCTCGTGAAGAACGACTGCAGATTTTGAAGCAATAGATAACCAGCTTGATGACACCGCCGGCCAACTAGAAAGATTTTTTGTATCTTCTTGTTTTGTAATATGAATTTTTGTAATGTCTTAAATTTTGATCAATAAAAGACTTTTTTTTGTGGCTCTATTATTTATTGCATATCTTGTTCAGATATAAATAATAGCGATAGAAAATATATTCAGAGGTGCAGGACATGATATATTTCTTGATTTTTGGAAAATAATTATATTTATTATATCTGCTCAGAGGTAATGTGGACATGGCAGAATTTGTTGAATATCATTATTTTAGTAGACAACTCCATCAAGGATGACAAGTTGCTGATGTGGATGATGAACGATAATGAATAGTCAAAATATATGAACGAAGTGAATCGTCGGGATGAACGGATGAACCGTCAAATGAGTTAAATGAACGGGTAGACCGTCGGATGGATGGAATAAACGGGTGAACCGTCAGATGAATGGTAATGAACGGATGAACCGTCGGATGATGGTAATGAACGGATGAACCGTCAAATGGATATGATGAACGGACGAACCGTTAGATGAATGGTAATGAACGGGCGAACCGTCGGATGTTCATAATGAACGGGATAACCGTCGAATGATAATAATGAACGGGCAAACCGTCAAATGAATGTGTCGCTTCATTGTTTTAAGAATTTAAGCCTATAAATAGAACAGAAATCTGGCAGGAATGACCACTTCCACTTTTCAACATAAAGATGTCGTCTGGAGATGCATCCAAGAAGGCTGAAATCGCCCCGAAGGTTGAAGCGGGCACTGAAGAACGTCCTGCCGAACCGGTTCAGCCAAAGCAGACGGAAGCAGGCGAAGGTTCGTCTGCATCCAAGCCACCGTGGGATACCCTGGATTTCTTGCTTGAACCAGGAAAGACTGAAGAGGAAGAGGCCATGAGGATGGCTGCTTGCAAGTTCCTGGTGGGTTCCAGCAAGGATGTTCTCGGCCCTTTTGCTGATTAGGTCTTTGATAAGGACGGCAGTGGTCCGCGCCCCAATGTTAAGAAGGATGATAGTGATCTTTCTTGATATCATGTACTATCATTCATGATGAAATAAAATTAAATTTTATTTATGAACTTGTCTAATGATATTTACAAGCAATCTCTTATACATTCATGTATAGTACTTCTTAAGGAATTTGCCATTTATAGGCATCATAGCAACTCGACCGTCCAGCTCTGAGAGTTGATAGGCTCCATTTGAGAAGACTTTACTTACAACATAGGGCCCTTCCCACTTTCCGTCGAATTTGCCTTTGCTCATGTGAGTCATAGTCATAGGACGTCTGACCGTTAGAACAAGTTCTCCTTTCTGAAAGGCTCTGACTCTAACTTTGCGGTTGAAAGTCTTCGAGATGCGGGCTTGATATAACTCAATATGCTGTTGAGCCAATAGCCGCTTCTCGTCAAGCGCCTTCAGTTCTTGAAGTCGAAGGAGATCGTTGTTCTCTGTAGTGAGCTCGTTGGCGATGGCGATCCTTAAGGACGGAATTTGAAGTTCCAAAGGTAGAACTACTTCACAACCATACACCAAAGAGAAGGGTGTACAGCCTGTGGGGTTGCGGACCGTAGTTCGGTAGGCCCATAGGCATTTTCCAAGCTTTTCACTCTAGTTTCGTTTGTTGGTAGATACAAACTTGTTAAGGATCTTGATGATAGTTTTGTTGAAGGCTTCGGCCAAGCCATTAGCAGCAGGATTGTAGGCTGTCGAGGCGACATTGTCAATTCGGTGATTATCACAGAACCTTGTAGACTTTTGAATGATGAATTGTGGTCCATTGTCATGAATGATCCGTCGAGGTACACCAAATCTATAGATGACATGGTGTTTGATGAAGTTAATGACATTGCTGGTTTTGACTTCAGCCAAGGGTATAGCTTCAGCCCATTTGGAAAAGTAGTCGATTATTGCTAGTATGAACCGATGTCCTTTAGAAGAATGAGGGTTGATAGGACCTATGACATCCATGCCCCAAGCTTCAAAAGGCCAGAAAGCAGCAGTCGGATGAAGGAATTCCGACGGTTGATGGATGAAATCTGCATGGATTTGACAAGCTCAACATTTCCTTGCATATTCGATGGCATCTGATACCATAGAGGGCCAGTAGTAACCCATTCGTCGAATGCGATCCTGTAGCTTAGGACCGGGTTGATGTGCTCCGCAGACGCCATCATGAGCTTCGCGCAATACTTGCTTCGCTTCATCACCAGCGAGACAGCGCAAGAGAAGACCATTATAAGTCCGTCGATAGAGAGTCTTGGTAGTCTGATTGTAGTAGAATCGGAGAGATCGTCGGCGAATACTCGTAGCCTCTTTAGGATCTTCTGGAAGTATGTCATGAACCACGAAGTCAATGAAAGAAGCTCTCCAATCTTCATCGATAACATTGGCTTCAGCAAGATTACTGAATTCAATATTACGATTGTTTTCGATACAAATCAGCTCACGATTAGAGACAACCACCACCTGCTGTCTTTTGATAGGGATAGCTAAGACGGCTACAAGGTTGGCCAAGGCATCTGCTTCAGTATTGTAAGCTCGGCGAACATAATCGATGAAGAAGGCTTTGAATGATATAGCCATGTTGATTGCCGCTTCATGATAAAGCATTAGATCTTGATGACGAACTTCATAGGTTCCTCTAACCTGATTAAAACCATCTTAGAGTCACCGTAGACTTTAAGATATTCGACGTCCAGCTGTCTGGCTAACTGAAGACCGATGAGTAGAGCATTGTATTTTGCTACATTGTTGGAACAAGGCTCATCCAGAGAATAGGCTCTTTGGATAGTTGACCTGTCTGGAGAAACAAGAACAACTCTGACTCCTGCTATAATGGCACCATTTGGTCCGATTCTGGATGCACCGTCGAAGAATAGACGCCAGGTAGGAAATTCTTCAGGGATCATGTTGACTTCCAAGGTCTCATCTGGAATTTTATCATAGAGTTTGGATGTTTCTGGAACAGGATAAGCCGCTAAGAAATCAGCCAGTGCTTGACCCTTGACAGACTTTTGAGGAACATATACCATGTCATATTGGGCTAGCAGAATGGCCCATATAGCCATCCGAGAGTTGAGTGTGCTAGGCTTCTTCATCAGTACCCGAAGAGGATTAACTCTGGATATGACATGAATAGTTTGTCCAATGATGTAATACCGAGTCTTTTGCACAGCGAACATAAGAGCTAAGCATTCTTTCTCGACAGGACTATAACGGTGTTCGGCACCAATCATAGTACGACTGAGATAGTAGATGGCTTGTTCATGACCTTCTTTGTTCTTTTGGGCAAGTAAAGCGCCCAATGAATGGTCCATAGCACGGACATACATTAAGAATAGTATGCCTGAGATTGGTGGCACCAAGACTGGTGGATTCGTAAGATATCGTTTGATATCGTCGAATGCTCATTGACATTCTTCAGTCCAAATGAAAGATACACCCTTCTTCATTAACTGAGTGAATGGTCTGCAGCGTCCGGACAAGTTCAAAATGAATCTCCTGATGTACGCAAGTCGACCTTGGAATCCTCGTAGCTCTTTTAGGTTGCGTGGAGGACGCATCTCTTGAATGGCTTTGATCTTTTCGGGATCCACGTGTATACCCTTAGAGGTAATGACGAAGCCGAGAAACTTGCCACTAGAGACACCCAAGAATGACTTGGTGGGATTCATCTTGAGTTGACGTTGGCGCATTAGATTGAAGATTGTTCTCAAGTCTTGGATATGATCTTCCTTTAGACGACTTTTGACGGCGATATCGTCAACATAGTATTCGACAGTCTTGCGAAGATGATCTCGAAAGATGGTACTCATAGCCCGTTGGTAAGTTGCACCAGCGTTCTTGAGACCAAATGGCATCACTGTATAGCAATAGACTCCATGGAGAGTGCGAAAAGGGGTATGTTTTTCATCTTCGGGATTCATCCGAATCTGATTGTATCCGGAGAATCCATCCATGAAAGATATTCGCTCGAACCCACAGGTATTGTCAATCATGACGTCCGGGATAGGGAGAGGAAATTTATCTTTTGGACAGGCTTCATTAAGATCCCGAAAATTGATGCAGACTCGAACTTTGCCGGTTTCATCAAGACTGGAACGACATTGGCCACCCAATCAGGATATTGTTTTTCTCGAATAAAACCACAAGCGATGAGCTTCTTATCGTCGATTGCGTCCATCATTTCTGGCTTGAAACGTCGTTATTGTTGTTTGACTGGTTTTGCATTTGGTAAAATATTCAGCTTGTGAGTAGCAACTTTGGGATCTAGACCTGGCATGTCTTCATAACTCCAGGCAAAGACATCTATGTATTCTTTAATAAGAAGAATTAATTTTTGCTTATCGGCTTCCGGAAGGTTCTTGCTGATGAATATTGGACGAGGTGACCCGCTTTCTCCTATGTCAACTTGAACTAATTGATCATCAGTAGGAGGTTCTCGTTGTTCGAATTGGAGTTCCCATTGGTTATTCATTCGTTGAGCCCAAGGATCTGTTTTGGGACTTTCTTCAATATCCTCGTCATAGCCTTCTGGAAATTCGGCGGAGACCATGTTGGAAGATACAATCAGCCGATGGACTTTGCCAATGCTGGTGTCAGAATCCTATGATCTAGAATCAGAAGTGTCACGACCCGCACCCACTGTGAGGATACGAATACGTAACGATGCCCAGTCTACGCCGCAGTGTCGGCGGTAGAGCGCTGTCCTAGGTTACTATCTAACCAGCAACTCACGCAATTATAATATACTCATTATGATCAACTCCGAACGGAGGACAAGTATAAGATATTGAACTCAATCACAGTCTAAGCACGATAAGATAAACACAGAGAAATTAAACTAAGAATAGAAGAACAACTACTAAAATAATAACAACTCTCTCAACAAATCTCAAATACTACACAAGTCTCAAAACTTCTATAACAAGTTCAACATGGAAACTGATACTAGTCTACTAAACTAAATCCCGATCACTCCTGAGAGTCGGGGCCAAAGGTAGTCATCCCGTCTCCGGGTCCATAATATGTAGGGCATGTGTCCTCACGGCAATCATCTATAAAATTTCAACAGGTCCAGTCAGGACAGGAACGAGTACAACTCATCAAGAAATCCCAATTAAATGACAGAGAACTATAAAGCAGTTATAAACAGTTATATTGATGAAACATGGCGGTTTTATACAGGTAATGATATAGAGAACAGTTAAGGTACAAAGAAAGGAAAATAACTAAACAAGAAGAGAAGCATGGCAATGAAGACTGAAAAATAGAAACTAGCTGAACTAGAGTAGCATGATATGAGTCCAGACTGTAATATAGACATGTATGACTCCAATGTAAATCCAGTACCAGACGAATCTAATACAAGATGAGTCCAGTACGGGATGGTTCCAGTCAATGTGATCAATGATTCCAGGGTGAGTCCAGCCTATACTCTAACAGTGTGTTTTAAAATATCGGGATTGACATGTGAACAACTGTAGGTAATACGGCACATCACACACCTGGCCGGGTGTGAGACGGCTATCATTCCAGTATAATTCCAAGGGAGTGGTTCCAGTATTTGGGTATGTTCACATGCCTATTCCAATATTTCCCCGCCCAGCAAGTACAAGTGAATTCAGAAAACGACACGAGAAATCGAGATGAGTCAAGCCAAACATAATTATACCAGCAAAAGATTCCAGGGTGATTCCAGTAGGTGGTTCCAGTAGTGATTCCAGAAGGTGATGCCAGTAGTGGTTCCAGAAAATAGAGGCCAGACAGATGGTATGTGTGTCGCATACATGAATCCAGAAATATCCATACGTGTTGTAAGAATCACATAAAACTATCTAGAACTGAAGTGCAGTAATTGACAAGTAATGAAAGAACTATCAGAGATTGTACTCGCCTGCTACTCTGAAAGGAGTAGTGTAATATCAGATGTCTGCACCGGAGTCACAATGCCCTAAACAGAGCAGTACAGGTTATAATGTGTTCAAAATAAGACAAATGATTTTTATGATGCATCTACATGATTTCTAGGTCAATCTAGGTCAAAGTCAACTCTAAGTCAAATCTGGTCAACTGTCTAGGTCAACTAGGTCCAAGTCAAACTTGGTCAACTCTAGGCCGACCAAAGTCAACTACACTTAGTCAAACTGGTCAATCCTAGTCTAGTCAAGTCTCACTAGGCCTAACCAAGCTTAGACTAGCAAGCACACATCAAAACTGGGCTATACAAGCCAACAACACATATTGACTGGGCATTCATGCCATAACATAAGCTGGAAGCCATAGGCTAAGTAACACATATTTCACACACAAGGTCTACTCTCACATATTTATACATAAAAAATATCTAATTTGTATAAATAGCAAACATTAATACACATATAGGCCACTTTATGCATATAGGCAAAATATATATATTAACATATAGTGATAAAGAGAGGATACATGTTTATGTGTATGGGGGTATATGTGTGTGTGAGTCTAGGTGTACATGTAACATGTGGGTGTGTGTGTATAACATGTATGAATGTGGGATCTTGAAATGGGAGGATAGTATGAATGTGTGACTATGTGTTTAAGACTTAGATTGAAAATGTGTGTGGACATATGAGAGCATGTGTGATACAAGGAAATATGTGAATAGTGATGTGTGGAGTGTTTGAGGTGGCAGTGAGTGAAACATAGAGTGATATAGGCATGAATGTGTGATAGGGTGTGAGAGTGAGGGTGTGTACCATGTGTTACCACATGATAGTGGTGGTTGTGTCACATGTGTGTGAACATTTGCATTCTCTGTGACAGTGAAACAGATGGGGAGTGTGTCAATAACAGTTGTGTCTAATGAGTGTCCAAACTAGTTGGCAAATCTCAGGTTTCATGTGTTATGCAAATCAGTAAAAGATCATGGCAAGGCAATTCAACAAGTAGGTTTCATTAGGAGTGTAACAAAGAATGATATACCATACAAGTTATCTAACTTATGCAAATAGCAATGAAACATGTGGGTGATACATTTGTGTTCAGTCGAGGAGTGTAGCAGGGTGTGTTTCAGATTAGATAGGACATATGAATGACTGCAATTTAGGAAAATGAGAAGGGTGGCTGTGTGTGTGTATATAGCTTCTCATTAACACCATTGCAATCTCAGTAAAATATGACAGTTCATACATCCCCAAAATCCCAGCCCATATTCAAATCCCCCTTGCTAACAGTGCAAAGACTAGAAAAATTGAGTGTATTGCAAACTCAGGAATTATAGTATACTCAGGAAATAGTTCAAAATAACTTAAAATTCAAAAAAAAAGAAAACAGTTTATGTATCAGTCCTCTCTACATTTCGAAAATCCGACCAATGGCTAATCGAACCCCAACTCACATGTAACCATCCTAGCAACAATTAATACATTTGCACATGAATTAAAACAAAGTAAATTGAGCATCTAATCTCAGGAAAACAATTTCAGAAAGAAATTCAGTTTTAGAAGCAAATATAGCTCAGAAATCTCAGTTTTCAAGACTGTGTATCAGTCTACATTCTTCAAACAGTCCAAAATCCCATTCTCAAATGAAAAACCTAATCTTACATGATAATCCCACCCAGCATTTACTAATACACATGTTGGAAATCTATTTGGAAATTAAACTTTTCAAATCAGTTAATGCACTCTAGTTACAGAAAACTGAACAATGGCTGGGTATCAGTCCACCCATACTCGAAATCCAATTCCACAATCAATCCAAACCTAATCTCACATGTAACCACCCTAGCATTAAATAATACATATGTATAGGTGAATAATCATGGCATTTAAATAGGAAAAATCGGTTTAAAAAATGGAATTAACATATCAGAAATCACAACTGTAACATGTATCAGTTCAAAATGGGAAATACAAATTCGAAAATCAAAATCATGTTAATAATCTAAATTAGTGGTTGGTAAACAATCCCCCACACGTGCACGTGTCCCCAGGAATCTCTTCGTGTCACCCTAGAGCCGGACACGGCGTGTCCTTGTCTGGAATTACTCACAGACACTACACAGCACGCAGCGTCGTGCACGCGTGCGTGTCACTCTAGGACACGACACAGGGCACGACACGACTCGTGATCGTGCCCACGTGTTCGCCATGTGTAGGGCTACACGTGTATGCCCCTGCACCGTGTCCCCGTGTCTGAAATAAAAGTGCGTGTCAGTGTCGAAAACCCAAGCCTGTACAGCGCACGCGCGCGGCCAGTGCGGCCAGTACGAGGAGGATTTCTTCTCGCACATGCAACCCTGAGCTCCCATCTTTTGGGAGGATGATGTCAGTCTAAGCCTCATCATCCTCGCCAAAAATGGCATGTCCACGTGTCCTGTGTCGGAAGTTATCGACCCCGTGATGCAGACACAGCAAGTGTTCAGTCCCCGCGTGTTCGTATCCCCGTGTGGACACGACACAAAAATTAGGAAATAAAAGCAGAAATCATTAAGCAAGCCCTAGGACTAAAATTCCATTCAAAAACATTTCAGAAATTAGAACAAAATGTTAGTTAAGGCATTACATCAAACACATCAAACACGACACTGATACGTGTCCTGTTAGGACATGAAATGGACACAACTTATGGGGATTCCTATTCCTAGAGTTAGGTTAGGGCTAGGGCATCCTAGAAATGCAATTAAACAGGAATTTCATGGGTTAGAATAGATTATACCTATTGATGTGCAAAGCTCACAAAAGCCTCAAATGGAATGGTTCTCCAAGCCTCAAAAACTCCCACAAATTGATCCTACTCTGAAATATTCTTACACAAACAGAAAGACAGAAGAATTAGGTCCTAATGCAATTGATTTGAAGGAAAATGGAGTTGAAATGGATTTCCTATGATTTTAGAAAGATGGAGACTCACCTCTTCCAAAACTTGCACAAATCCCAATGGAGGCTAGCCCTAAATTCTAGGAGGGGATTAAATAGGGGAAAAGGATCAATAGTGGCTACCATGGCCTGATTAGGTTTAGGTTTGGTCCATGGTGTGGGCCTATGGGCTATAAGTCAAGTCATAAATCATGACTTATGAAGTCATAAGCCATATTAGTCAAATCAACTCCAAATCTCTCCAAACAAGTTCCAATGACTTAAACTTCACTAAATTAGGTCAAACCAAATTTAGTTAACCTAACCAAGGGGTCTTAACCTAGGTTAGTCTTCTAGTCAACACTAGTCAAGGTCAACTATAGGTCCAAAATCAATTCTACTAAAAATTACTAAAAATCATAATATGATATAAATATCCATAAATAATAATTATAATTACAAAATTTCAAAAATACCCTCATCTGGAAAACTGGGTGTTACAATCCTACCCCCCTTAGAAAAATTTCGTCCTCGAAATTAAAATGATCGCACCCTTCTAGGTCAAACCCAAACAATCAAGGTCAAGAGATAATCATGCAAACAAAATCTTACTGGTCGTGATTCCACAGTCTCGCACAGGGTAGCTACACTATCTAGCAATCACAAATAATATCCTGGCAGGTACTAAAGGAATCACACAGGAAAGTGGAGAGGAAGAATGAAAAGGACAAACCTGCTAACCCATCACCTGCAGCGTCGGTCTCCTCGACCGCCATCGCAAAAGCTCTACCCCTCTGGTGCTGAGCTACAGGTGGCCTAGCTCCCTCATAAGGAGGTGCAGCGGGACAATCTATCATCTTGTGAGCACCAGACCCACAAAATAGATAAACCTTCAGCCTCCTCCTATAAGACTCCCAAACATGCCCTGCCTTCCTGCAGTAGGCACAAGTCGGCACCTCGCGGTCCTGTCCTCTACGCTGATGTTGTGCCTGCTGCACTCTCACTGGTGCCTGTGCCTGCTGAATCTGCACGTGGGGCCTCTTGGCCGGTCCTCCACTACTGCTGCCTCCCTGGGAGTCTCGCCCCCTCTTGAGCCTAAGCTCAAGATCATCCTCTGCATCTAGTGCATCCACCAGGATCTCCTCAAATGTAGCGCCGCGAGCGTGCTTGGTGTAGGACTTGATCTCCTTTACCAAGCCCTTCCGGAACCTCCGGGCCTTCGTCGTCTCTGACAAGTCCTCCATAAATCTGCTCAGGCGGCAGAACTCTCCTGCGTACTCCTCCACGGACTGGGTCCCCTGAACTAGGGCCTCGAACTGGGCCTCGAGGGCTCCCAGTGCTGCGTCTGGAAAGAACTTCTCCTTGAACAGCTTCTTGAATGCTGCACAAGTCTGCCCTGCTGTGCCAACCCTCGGGTCGGTCTGGTACCATGTACGGGCCAGATCCTGCATCATACTAGCCGCTGCCTCTATCTGGAGCCTCGTCAGGATCTCAGCCAGCCTGAAGATCTCCTCCATATGCTCGATCCACTCATCGGCATACAGGATCCCTTCTGTCCCTCGGAAGTCTCTCGGGTGCATCTTCTGGAAGTCCTGGATGCCCTTCTCCCGTGGCTGGTACGGCTGCGGGGCTGCCGCTGGCTGAGCTGCGACTCTTTCCACTGCCGTCACTGCCAGCTTAATGCCTCTGCTGAGCTCTGCCGTCTGCCTCTGCTGCTGGGTCTGCTGACCCTCCATGTACTGCCTGAAGAAAGCCAACAGCTGAACGGCGTCAACTGTCTCTGTAGGTGGCTGCTGATGCTGCTGCTGAAACATCTCAGGAATGACTGGGATCGTCCTCTGAACTAGTGGAGGCATACCCCCAATGGCTACAACAGCTCCTGTCTGATCAGGAATAGAAGGTGCTACAGTCTCAACAGGCTGTTACAATGGACGAGAGATGGCAGACCCCTCTCCAGCGGCTACTGTACCAGAGCGATGTGATCGTGTCTCCACCATCCTGAAGACAGATCTAAAAGAAAGTCAATACTGAGCAGGAATCGATAAATCAAAGGAGGACAATTTATTGCAAAGATGACAAGTCAGTAAGATATGTAGATGGCATGAATTGAAGCATAATTTTTTTCCTAACTGTGATTGAGTACCACTCCGTTAAAGCCTATCTCTCAATCCTATCGCAGGCTGTAGTGATACTCTAGTTCGAATACCACTACATAAACTCGATCTGCATGGGCCACCACTAAAAACGTGTCATAACCCACACCCACTGTGAGGGTACGAATACGTAACGACGCCCAGCCTACGCCGCGGTGTCGGCGGTAGAGTGCTGTCCTAGGTTACTATCTAACCAGCAACTCACGTAATTATAATGTACTCATCATGATCAACTCCGAACGGAGGACAAGTATAAGATATTGAACTCAATCACAGTCTAAACATGATAAGATAAACACAGAGAAATTAAACTAAGAATAGAAGAACAACTAATAAAATAATAACAACTCTCTCAACAAATCTCAAATACTACACAAGTATCAAAACTTCTATAACAAGTTCAATATGGAAACTGATACTAGTCTACTAAACTAAATCCCGATCAATCCTGAGAGTCAGGGCCAAAGATAGTCATTCCGTCTCCGGGTCCATAATATGTAGGGCATGTGTCCTCACGGCAATCATCTGTAAAATTTCAACAGGTCCAGTCAGGAAAGGAACGAGTACAACTCATCAAGAAATCCTAATTAAATGACAGAGAACTATAAAGCAGTTATAAACAGTTATATTGATGAAACATGGCGGTTTTATACAGGTAATGATATAGAGAACAGTTAAGGTACAAAGAAAGGAAAATAACTAAACAAGAAGAGAAGCATGGCAATGAAGACTGAAAAATAGAAACTAGCTGAACTAGAGTAGCATGATATGAGTCCAGACTGTAATATAGACATGTGTGACTCCAATGTAAGTCCAGTACCAGACGAATCTAATACAAGATGAGTCCAGTACGGGATGGTTCCAGTCAATGTGATCAATGATTCCAGGGTGAGTCCAGCCTATACTCTAACAGTGTATTTTAAAATATCGGGATTGACATGTGAACGGCTGTAGGTAATACGGCACATCACACACCTGGCCGGGTGTGAGACGGCTATCATTCCAGTATAATTCCAAGGGAGTGGTTCCAGTATTTGGGTATGTTCACATGCCTATTCCAATATTTCCCCGCCCAGCAAGTACAAGTGAATTCAGAAAACGACACGAGAAATCAGGATGAGTCCAGCCAAACATAATTATACCAGCAAAAGATTCCAGGGTGATTCCAGTAGGTGGTTCCAGTAGTGATTCCAGAAGGTGATGCCAGTAGTGGTTCCAGAAAATAGAGGCCAGACAGATGGTATGTGTGTCGCATACATGAATCCAGAAATATCCATACGTGTTATAAGAATCACATAAAACTATCTAGAACTGAAGTACAGTAATTGACAAGTAATAAAAGAACTATCAGAGAATGTACTCGCCTGCTACTCTGAAAGGAGTAGTGTAATATTAGATGTCTGCACCGGAGTCACAAGGCCCTAAATAGAGCAGTACAG
Organism: Iris pallida; assembly: GCA_029216955.1. Taxonomy (NCBI): domain Eukaryota; kingdom Viridiplantae; phylum Streptophyta; class Magnoliopsida; order Asparagales; family Iridaceae; genus Iris; species Iris pallida. Next base: position 3,213,293 of record JANAVB010042417.1, on the reverse strand, counting down.
GTTATAATGTGTTCAAAATAAGACAAATGATTTTTATGATGCATCTACATAATTTCTAGGTCAATCTAGGTCAAAGTCAACTCTAAGTCAAATCTGGTCAACTGTCTAGGTCAACTAGGTCCAAGTCAAACTTGGTCAACTCTAGGCCGACCAAAGTCAACTACACTTAGTCAAACTGGTCAATCCTAGTCTAGTCAAGTCTCACTAGGCCTAACCAAGCTTAGACTAGCAAGCACACATCAAAACTGGGCTATACAAGCCAACAACACATATTGACTGGGCATTCATGCCATAACATAAGCTGGAAGCCATAGGCTAAGTAACACACATTTCACACACAAGGTCTACTCTCACATATTTATACATAAAAAATATCTAATTTGTATAAATAGCAAACATTAATACACATATAGGCCACTTTATGCATATAGGCAAAATATATATATTAACATATAGTGATAAAGAGAGGATACATGTTTATGTGTATGGGGGTATATGTGTGTGTGAGTCTAGGTGTACATGTAACATGTAGGTGTGTGTGTATAGCATGTATGAATGTGGGATCTTGAAATGGAAGGATAGTGTGAATGTGTGACTATGTGTTTAAGACTTAGATTGAAAATGTGTGTGGACACATGAGAGCATGTGTGATACAAGGGAATATATGAATAGTGATGTGTGGAGTGTTTGAGGTGGCAGTGAGTGAAACATAGAGTGATATAGGCATGAATGTGTGATAGGGTATGAGAGTGAGGGTGTGTACCATGTGTTACCACATGATAGTGGTGGTTGTGTCACATGTGTGTGAACATTTGTATTCTCTGTGACAGTGAAACAGATGGGGAGTGTGTCAATAACAGTTGTGTCTAATGAGTGTCCAAACTAGTTGGCAAATCTCAGGTTTCATGTGCTATGCAAATCAGTAAAAGATCATGGCAAGGCAATTCAACAAGTAGGTTTCATTAGGAGTGTAACAAAGAATGATATACCATAAAAGTTATCTAACTTATGCAAATAGCAATGAAACATGCAGGTGATACATTTGTGTTCAGTCGAGGAGTGTAGCAGGGTGTGTTTCAGATTAGATAGGACATGTGAATGACTGCAATTTAGGAAAATGAGAAGGGTGGCTGTGTGTGTGTATATAGCTTCTCATTAACACCATTGCAATCTCAGTAAAATATGACAGTTCATACATCCCCAAAATCCCAGCCCAGATTCAAATCCCCCTTGCTAACAGTACAAAGACTAGAAAAATTGAGTGTATTGCAAACTCAGGAATTATAGTATACTCAGGAAATAGTTCAAAATAACTTAAAATTCAAAAGAAAAAAAAAGAGAAAATAGTTTATGTATCAGTCCTCTCTACATTTCGAAAATCCAACCAATGGCCAATCGAACCCCGACTAACATGTAACCATCCTAGCAACAATTAATACATTTGAACATGAATTAAAACATAGTAAATTGAGCATCTAATCTCAGGAAAACAATTTCAGAAAGAAATTCAGTTTTAGAAGCAAATGTAGCTCAGAAATCTCAGTTTTCAAGACTGTGTATCAGTCTACATTCTTCAAACAGTCCAAAATCCCATTCTCAAATGAAAAACCTAATATTACATGATAATCCCACCCAGCATTTACTAATACACATGTTGGAAATCTATTTGGAAATTAAACTTTTCAAATCAGTTAATGCACTCTAGTTACAGAAAACTGAACAATGGCTGGGTATCAGTCCACCCATACTCGAAATCCCATTCCACAATCAATCCAAACCTAATCTCACATGTAACCACCCTAGCATTAACTAATACATATGTATAGGTGAATAATCATGGCATTTAAATAGGAAAAATTGGTTTAAAAAATGGAATTAACATATCAGAAATCACAACTGTAACATGTATCAGTTCAAAATGGGAAATACAAATTCGAAAATAAAAATCATGATAATAATCTAAATTAGTGGTTGGTAAACAATCCCCCACACGTGCACGTGTCCCCAGGAATCTCTTCGTGTCATCCTAGAGCCGGACACGGCGTGTCCACGTCTGGAATTACTCACAGACACTACACAGCACGCAGCGTCGTGCACGCGTGCGTATCACTCTAGGACACGACACAGGGCACGACACGACTCGTGATCGTGCCCACGTGTTTGCCACGTATAGGGCTACACGTGTATGCCCCTATACCCTGTCCCCGTGTCTGAAATAAAAGTGCGTGTCAGTGTCGAAAACCCAAGCCTGCACAGCGCGCGCGCACGGCCAGTGCGGCCAGTGCGAGGAGGATTTCTCCTCGCACACGCAACCTCGAGCTCCCATCTTTTGGGAGGATGATGTCAGTCTAAGCCTCGTCATCCTCGCCAAAAATAGCGTGTCCACGTGTCCTGTGTCGGGAGTTATCAACCCCGTGATGCAGGACACAGCAAGTGTTCAGTCCCCGCGTGTTCGTGTCCCCGTGTGGACACGACACGACACAAAAATTAGGAAATAAAAGCAGAAATCATTAAGAAAGCCCTAGGACTAAAATTCCATTCAAAAACATTTCAGAAATTAGAACAAAATATTGGTTGAGGCATTACATCAAACACATCAAACACGACACTGATACGTGTCCTGTTAGGACACGAAATGGACACAACTTATGGGGATTCCTATTCCTAGAGTTAGGTTAGGGCTAGGGCATCCTAGAAATGCAATTAAAGAGGAATTTCATGGGTTAGAATAGATTATACCTATTGATGTGCAAAGCTCACAAAAGCCTCAAATGGAATGGTTCTCCAAGCCTCAAAAACTCCCACAAATTGATCCTACTCTAAAATATTCTTACACAAACAGAAAGAACAGAAGAATTAGGTCCTAATGCAATTGATTTGAAGGAAAATGGAGTTGAAATGGATTTCCTATGATTTTAGAAAGATGGAGACTCACCTCTTCCAAAACTTACACAAATCCCAATGGAGGCTAGCCCTAAATTCTAGGAGGGGATTAAATAGGGGAAAGGATCAGTAGTGGCTGCCATGGGCTGATTAGGTTTAGGTTTGGTCCATGGTGTGGGCCTATGGGCTATAAGTCAAGTCATAAATCATGACTTATGAAGTCATAAGCCATATTAGTCAAATCAACTCCAAATCTCTCCAAACAAGTTCCAATGACTTAAACTTCACTAAATTAGGTCAAACCAAATTTAGTTAACCTAACCAAGGGGTCTTAACCTAGGTTAGTCTTCTAGTCAACACTAGTCAAGGTCAACTATAGGCCCAAAATCAATTCTACTAAAAATTACTAAAAATCATAATATGATATAAATATCCATAAATAATAATTATAATTACAAAATTTCAAAAATACCCTCATCTGGAAAACTGGGTGTTACATGAAGAGTTAGAGCGCTCCTCACTATCAGGTTCAGAGACTGCTGGGAATAGCACCAGAGAAGAAGCATATCCGAGACCTCTTTTGGTCCTGCTGTAGTATATCTCTGACTTTCCTTTCGGAACAGTCATGCGGATAGGAGCTCGTCTTCCTTTACCGTAGTTGAGGCCACTCTTGAAGTCATAACCCATTTTTTGGATGATGTCTTTTGACTGTTGACTGTAACGACGAAGTTGGAGATGTCCTGTATCGTTACTCTTGCTATCATCCGTATAGCTGAATTTTTGTTCTGGTCCTTTACTAAAAAGTATTGGACTTTTGCCTTTCTTTCGGGCAGAAACAACTCGATATGAGTCTTTTGGGTGTTCAAGTGAGACTTCTGTTTGAAGAGATTGTACAACTCCTATTGTAAATGATTGGAAGCTATCTAACATATCCAAATAACACTTAGCATGATAAATGACATCAGTATACTGGAAAGTAGATACTTTTTCATTGATATATACATCTGTATTTACAACAGGACCTTTAGCCTTAGCAGGCTTGGTTAGATTGATTACAAAAGGGGGAGAAGAAAAACATGATGGAGGATCAGACTTGTTACGACGGAGATCGATAACAAGCGGCTCAGAAGAGGTGAGCTCCCTTTTGTCCTTATTATGAGACAAATTAATAACAAGTGGCTCAGAAGAAGTGAGCTGCTTTTTATCTTTGTTACGACGTAAGTCGATAACAAGTGGCTCAGAAAAGGTGAGCTCCCTTTTTTCCTGATCACCATCAGTTGGTTGCTTCCGGACTGGCAAGTGAATAGCCAGTGGTTTGGAGGATTGAGGATGATAAACACGTCCTTTGACAGGTATGATAAGGGTGTCTTTGGGCACTGCTTCTTGTTCTTCTTCAGTGTCTAGAGCCAGCACAACCTTCATAAATTCATCCTTGTACATACGAGCATCGTTGCAGTATGCTTCAACACCTTTGAAAGGATAGAGATCCGCAACCTCCTTTTGAACCTCTCCATTATCATCAACATACTTGAAACATTGATGGAGAGTAGACGGAACAATATTGTGTTCATGTAGGAATGGTCTCCCCAACAGAGCATTATAAGAACAACCATGGTTGTCTATGATGTAGAAGGTCACCTTTGTGCAGAGATTGCCTATTTGGAGTTTTAGGCGAATCTTGCCCAGAGGTTCAATTCTCCCCTAGTTGAACCCCAAGATGGTAGTAATTATGCTAGAAAGACTATGCACGGGGATTTTTAGAGCATCGAGCATTGTCCTTGGCATAATGCTGAGAGCAGACCTTGGATCTATCAGAATACGATCGACTTTCATCGAATCGATATATCCTGTATAGTATAGAGGACGGTCATGCTATTATCTTCCATCAACATGTCATCCTGTGTGAAGGTAATATTTGGAATCAATTCCAACACACTATGACAATGGAGACAAGAGACCGGTTCCGCTTTCGGCTTCTTCAAAAGGGCTAGACAAGTTTCTGCTTGCATAAGAGCTTCACTTAGAGTTTCTCGAGTCTCCTTGGAGAGGCGCAATAACTCAAAGATTGACAGCCTGGCAGGTGTATTAGCTAGTTGAGCCAAGATATCAAAGTTGTAAGGCTTTTCAAGTCCTGTGGAAGATGACTTCTTCAAGGGCTTGTCGAAGCGGACTTGTTGTTTGCCTTTGTCAGCTACCATCGGCTTAGGAGGAATGGGTATGACAACCGGTGAGGAAGCAGCAGAGATCTCTTCAGTGGAAGCAGGTTGTACTGAAGCGGATTCGGAAGAGGAAGCAGGATTTTCTTGAGTCTCGGAAACTTCCCGTAAGTAAGCTTTCCCTGAACTGGTGCCAAGCAGGATTTCTTCTTCAACTATGGGGTCAAAAGATACCATATTACAAATCTTCATTTTGCCCTTGCAGCGGTCTTTCTTTATGGAGGAAGAAGGAACTTCAAACTCTGAAGTAAGTTCAGGATGAATCCACATAATCTCACTATTGTCAAGAGATAAGGGAACAAGACCTTCACTTGGTGGAGGCGGGAGATTCTCGATCTCAAGAGTGGCCTTCAGGATTGGAATGACGCCATGTTGTATCATCTGCGAAGGGAAGTTACTGAATTGGACTGAGACCATGTTTACAGTAACAGTCTTCTCATCTTGCTGTAAAGTGACGACACCAGCATTGAACAGCTCTTGTATTTTGCCTTTGAGCACGTAGCATGTTCGAGTAGGATGCCCAATGAATCTGTGGTAGACACAATATTTAGGATGATCTGTCTTACCGACCTCATCAGGCTTCTTTGGGTCTGGGAGCTGGATCTTGCTTCTTTTGATTAAGCAATCAAAGATGTTGCAGTGTCATTCTCGTCGAAGGAATACTCTACTTTCGGACGAGGTTCCCTTGGTGGAGGTGCGAAAGGAGTAGAAGTAGACGTAGGTAGAGCTACATTGACCGTCAGAGATTATTTACTCTTCAAGTTGATGTTCAAAGTCTTCTTGTTCTTGCGGTTGTTCTGGCGATTACCGCCGCTCGATGTCTGATGTTCATCTCGGTCCGGGTTAGACATTTGTACCCCCAGATGTTTGAACTTGTCAGCGCTAACTTCAGCTGCCTTGGCGTTGACAATGAATGACGGCCAGTCCGGGAATTGAGTTGACCCCGTCCGCATGCTGATGATAGGCAAGAGATTTGCCTTACAGGTGTCTATTGTGACAGCAGCCGGAGTCCCTAGAGGCATCTTCAAGGCTTCTCGGCGGAACCTTTCAATGAAACTTTCAGCAGTTTTATTATACCTTTGTTTGATTTTGTTGAGGACTGACATGGTCATGTCGTTGATCCCCACGTAAAATTGCTCCAAGAATATTTGTTTAAGACCCGAGAAGGAGGTGATACAGCCATCGGGCAAGCTTCTGTACCAGTCGTATGCTACACCGGCTAAACAACCGACGAATACACTGGTAAGAAGAGCGTCATTTGGCTGAAGTTGAACAGTCATTACCTCAAAGTGGTTGATGAATTGACTAGGAGAAGTGCTGCCGTCAAACAGCGAAATTATAGGAATCTTATACTTTGGAGGAAATGGGACTTCCTTCCATTCAACCGGATAGGGTTGTTTGATCCCCAATCTTTGTAAATTGTCTTTCCCTTTGAAAGCCTCGAACTGAGTGCACAAGAGTTTGACAGCTTCATTAGCATCCTCCGTTAATAAAGAAGGAGTAGGCTGGATCATAGTGTTAGGAGGAGGAACAGCGTGGTAAGTATTACCTCCAGCTCCTGACTGACTGGGTGTGGGTTGAACTTGTACAAGGGATATTTGAGGAGATACTACCCCAGCCCCGTATTGACAGGCACCGACGATGCTATAATCTCAGGATTTGCAGCAGGTATGGTCGGTGGTACTGGATGTTGGGCCACGATGATAGAATGCATTCTTGCGACCATTTCAGCCATAGTCTTCAGCTTGTCCTCTAGTGCAGCTATTCGTTGTTCTTGATTTGCTGAACTAGAAGCATCTGGGTCTTCAGTGACAACATAAGCCGTCACTTCTCTTGGTACAGTCGAGGACACTATCTGCTCAGAACTTTCGCTGTAGGCATCATAGTTAGAGAAAGAATCATCTTCTGAGTGAGAAAGAGGGAGATTACCGGAAGGATCTTGAAGAAGATTCCTTTGACCTATTGTATCTCGGCTTCGGGATCGGGTATGTCGAAATACTCCTTCAGAAGATTCTTGGAGTAAATCTAAATACCGCTGGCTGGGCCGGCGAGTCTTGCCATGCTTGGAGCATTTTCTACCTCCAGTGTCTCGAGAGGCCATATTGACAGCAGCGTACAACACTTCGTCTTCATCTTCTGACATTGATTCTGTAGTTATAAAGTTTAGACGATCAAAGACAGATCGTTTTGTTGTCTGGCAACAACATTGGATGACCACCTTGTGATTACAGTGGTGCTCGAGTGGTTGTACTGAAGGTGTTGAGGCATTGTCCCGCATTTGCCTGAGGTGCTCTCGGAGGTCGAAAACCATGCCGGGATGGGGAGAAGTTCGAGGGACATGCTCTTTGATTATATTCGGAACGTGGTTCCGGTTCTTCAGATGTTTTGTCCCTTGAATATACAGAGAAGTGCTCACTTCATTGGCATAGGTGTCAGGATTTTTGATCCTGGAAGTTCGCTGTTGATACAGGTTCGTCTTCGGCATTGGCTGTTTGCATTTTGCCAAAGTTGGCCTATTGAGATAGGTTCTTAAATCAGCAAATTCACCCCCAGGGGTTTCTGTTTGAGACACCAGCAATTTTTCCTGTTTAGAGCGGGATATCTTGAGAGTTGGGAGATCTTGGAATTCTGCTACCGGAGTGGGCAGAATACCTCTTTGATCAATACAAGTTCTTTTGACATGGTGAGAAGAAGGACCCTTGTTTGAAAGAGTTCTTGTACTGACTGGTACCGAGGCATGCTCAGATTGATCTTCTACGGTAAAAATCGAGGAAGATTAAGAAAAGACCAAAGGGCCTTTTCTTTTGTTATGTGAAGAAGGGTTAGCTAAAGAGCGTTTCCCTCTGTTGTCTTCCAAGTCATAGGACAAGGAAGTTTGAGAAAAGACCAACGAGCCTTTTCCTTTGTTCTATGGAGGAGGAGGAATAGCCAATAGACTACCCCCAGTGAATTGTGCTGGAGCAACAGGATGCTTGGGAAGAGGCATAAAGACTTTCCCCTTGTAGTGAGAAAAAGAGATATTAGCCAAAGGGCTGTCTCTCTTGGACTGCGCAGGCACAGCTTGTGCAGCAGTTGAAGTGGTGGTGGGTGCTCTGGCTGATTGCACATGAGGAGTTCTACCAGATGACTTACTGGCCACAAACCCTGTGGTTTGCACAGCAGGAGTTCTGGCCACAGAGTGCTTGGGTTGTACTTTGGTTGCTGGACTAGTGGACTGCGTAGGAAGAGTTACAGCCAACTGCGCCAGAGGAAGTGAAGACTTGCACTTAGCCAGGACAGCATATGAAGTGGTTTGTGCACTGGCCAGAACAGACTGTGCACGAGAAGTAGAGACAGATTGTGCAACAGCAGACTGTGCGACAGTCTTGGAAGCAGAGATGTTAGACTGCGCACCAGTCTTAGAGGCAGAATATGCAACAGTCTTAGAGGCAGAATGTGCAACAGACTGCGCAGCAGCCATGGCAGCAAAGAGATTGGACTGCACAGCAGTCTTGGGGACCCACACTGAGCGCACTTTGCTCATGGAAGAAGTGGTTGCAGTGCGAGGAGTGGTCCTGGAGTTGATCATCGCCTCATAGGCTGTCTGGTTGACCTTTACAACCAGCGTCTTCTGCGTCTTTCCGATAGACGCAACGTCAAATTGAGTTGTCACTTCCTCGTCGGAGGAGAAAGTCGTCCCAAGCAGAGTCGCCATTTTGTTTGCAAAAACAAAAGTTGATCTTTATTACAACAAACTTTGTAAAGAAGATTACAATAGAATTCTGGGAAAGTACAACTATAGGAATTCAATCTAGATGATGATTGCTTTATCCCTTGGACGATGTGAACTTTGAAGACGATAGCCTCTGAAGATGAAGACAACTCTAAAATTAAAGGCAAAAGCCTCAGAAGAATGCAGCAGCACTTAGGAAAGAACTTCTGAATTCTCTGATATTTCTGAACTTTTTATGCCCGATCCACTTGAATGAAGACTTGAAACTCTATTTATAGAGTTCTAGAAATAACTAACTTTTAGTTATTCTGAATTGCGCATGGTGGATTGTGCATGGACTGGATTGTGCAACATCAGACTGTGTTGGCAGTTGTTTGATCGTGGGCCAACTGTCTTGGACACATGGCATCATTTGATTGAATTGTGCATGATCGTGTGTAGACGGTTGCCACATAGTGAGTAATTGATGGCATGAAGGCCACGTGTACATTTGTCAGTTGTCTTGATGAAGTGCGCCACCTGAATTGCGCTGACTTCAGATTGCGCTGGAATGGACTGCACAGCAGATAGTCTGGCAGATTGTACTGCATGTACAGCTGTCCTCGAGTGCTGTGCTGCACGATAAACGAACAGTTTCCTCGTTCTCCGTACTGTCAGTTGTCAGAAGATTTGATTTTGTCAGGTAATGATGACATTGCCACGTCAGCTTGCGCACTTGAGAGTGTGCGCAGTCCAGTCTGCACAATCGAGATGATGCGCAATCTGTCTTCTGTGCTGTTCAATTGAAGGATATATTTCTTGATTTTCATGACTTTGTTGATGGGTGCAACTTGATTTTTAGGACCTACAGCTTGTCCTAGAGTCGGAGTTCATTCCGATATCAGGTGCTTGCTACACTTTGTAGTTGGAGTCCTACTACTTCAGCCTTGAGGTCTTCTGGAAGTCGAGCGACGCTTAGGAGACGCTCCATGCTATCGAGCCATTCATCGGCATAGACGATTCCCTCAGTTCCCTTGAAGGGTCGAGGGTTCTGCTTCTTGAAACTCTCAATATCGCCCACCTTGGCAATATGATCCCCATTAATTTAAATGGCCTTAATGTTACATAAATTAATCCCTTAGATTTTATGTTTACCTTTGCAGGCCTTGGTTCATGTTGAGCTGCTTCTCCTCTCTCTAGTGCAGCCATCGCCACATTATGGGCATTCTCCATGACTTCCCTCATAATCGCCGTCAGCGTGCGATGAGCTTCAGCTTGAGTTCTCTGGGCTTCTAGCACTCCTCGTAGCAGACCTATGAGGTCGGTGGGGTCCACAGGTACCGGTGGGGCAGCTGGAGTGGACAATACCACAGGGGGCTGCATCTCCATCTGAGAAGATGATGGATCCGCTGTTGTATTATGGGGATGGTCGGCCAGCTGTCGAGGTATAGGATCCGTACTTGGTTGGGGAGGTGGGGTATGATAGGGTGAAGATACTCCATCGCCAGCAGGGTTGGTCTTGTCAGTGGCCATTCTCTGGAAGGTTTAGGATATAAACATAAGCAAGGTAACCTACCAGTCTATAACAAGCAAAAATATTTATAATATATAACGGTCCTATGTTGTGACAAATTAATGTTCTAGTATTCTAAATGTTTCTAGATGTTTTCCTAAGTCGTTGATCAGACCTGCGTGGGCCACCACTAAAAACATGTCACGACCCGGTCCTAATTTCTTGGGTCGAATCGGATCATGCCCAGCCTGCACCGTTGTTGAGACGGCGGCAGTAAGCTGTATCACTCATGCAGGTAATCAACAACACAAATTCTATTTGCCACAACTTTAATATTTCGATAATAAAATTTGTCCAACAAAAATTACAACTGATAAAATAAATAGTCTTTTTTAATAACAACAACTGGAAAATAGTAAATGACAACAACTAAAAAGTAGACTCGTCATCTCCAAGTCCAGCCTCATCTGGTAGCACAACTGGATACAACACAGGATCATAATAGCTACTAATCAGTAGCTCTGCATCATCAATAGGACCTAAAAATATAGTCTCCAGTCAGGAGGGAGCAAAGTACAATTCATGATATTTTAACAATTGAAATAATAATAGAATTATGCATTTTTAAACAATTTGAAGTAAATGATTTTCCAACAGTTAAAACAGTGTGATGTGAATAGGCAATAAATATGACCGAATTGGGTTGTACTGTTGTATCCTATTGATACGATATGGCTTATCCCCGTGTGTATGAGAGATAAGCTAACACAGTCATTATACTATTTTGGATGTGGTCATACTCATTACACTATTCCCCCAGTACCCAACAGTTAAACAGTCAATGCTCTCAGAGAGAGTTCCGTGTTGCCTCGTGGTTTAAATTTACAATAAAACTATTACTAAATAATTGTAAACTACCACAAACTGTACTTGCCTTGGTTTGACTGGAATGAGGGTAATGACTCCGAGATGAATTTCAGACTTGTCCTCGAAATCCTACAATCGAGAAGTTGGTCTTAGATTCCAAAATTGCCATACTAGATGTGCTAGTTTCAATCTCTAATTTGTCCTAGTCAATTTTAATTCTTTATTTAAACTAACACAAACAAAACTCGATTATCTAATGTGTTACATTCAATTATGATGAAAAGATCATTTTATATTTAATTTCGGAAAAACTTTGTATTTATCGGTTTATTGGCAAAACTTGGTATTTTATAATTTATATAGTAAAACTACATTTTTTTCTTTAAATGAGAAAAACGTGAAATTTGTTTAAATAATAACTTGTAATTTTCCTAATTTATTTAATGTGAGAAAATAGTATTGGTTTTCTATAAAAATAGTTATTTTACTATTTTACGTGTTTATGTCAACCACAACCAGAAAAGAATAAATTTAACTAATTTATTACAAACCACAGAAATAATAAAACTGAGCTTATGTCCTTTACAGACTTTTTACATAAATTTAAATAAGAGGAAGACATTTGTTAGTCTCTAAAAATCCTATAATTAAATTACAAAATAAAACTAATAATTAAAATCAATTTAATTAAATTAAATTTTGAGTCTCAGACTTTGGTCCAATAATCAAAATAGCTAATGCCTCAACGTCCGGGTAATACCGGTTTCGTTTGCGTTTTGCTAAGGGCCCATTGACCGGTACGGTCGTCGCCCAAAAATCCAATTTTCGAAAACTGCTTTGAAATCCATTTATAAATTTCATAAAAATATCGGCAGCATTCCCTCTATTTTCGGGATAACCCAAAACTGGGAGGATGCCAGAAACAACCAAACAACTTGTCCCAAACCAGGGAAAACCCATCAATAATTCCAGAAACTATTTATATATATAAAATATAATCCACATAAACATTCCCAAAAATATTCGAAAAACCCGAAATAGGATCGGAACACCCCTGCAAATAAACTATCATTCGGAAAAATCCGAATTAAAAAACTAATCCAAAAATCCCAGAAACTTTTCCGAGACAAACTCGGAAATTTCGAAATGAAACCATCAGAACAAATTTTTGAAATTCTGAATTTAAACGGAAATTTTGAAATACAGAAACTTTCCCAAATCAAATCTCGGGAATTCCGAGAATTCGATGAAACCACAAAACCAAAATGGTTTTCGGAAATCCGAAAACCAAGACGTAAACCAAAGACCGAATTCTCGGGGAGGAATCGGGGCCAAAACTCATCATTGACTATATAAACCTAAGGGACAACTACTGAGATTAACAGAGATTACCCAAAAGCTTGGTGACGGAATCCGAAGGGTAGCCTCGGACTCGAAAACACGTCGTCACAGACTCTGAAGTCTCCGGACAGCGTCACAGAGCGCTACGAAAACAACGAACAGCGCCAAAACTGAGGCGGGAAGCGATCCACGGAAACCGAATCAGCAAATCGAAAACGGCAGGGGTCGACGGCGTCAGGGCGGACGCGGACAGGGGGTCGGGGCCGGAGAGGCGCGCGCAGGGGCGAGGCTTCGGTGGCCAGCGGCTGCGGGCGCGGATCGGGTGGCGGCTAGGGCACGGTTCGGTCGGGACTCGGGCAGAGGACGCTGGTCGGGCCGGCTGGGGTTTGTCGCCGGGCTCGGGGTCGGCCCAAAGTTGGGTCGAGTGGCCTGGCAGTGACGCCGAGGATGGGTCGGTCGACGTCGGGGTGGCGGAGCTCCGGCTAGGGCACAACAATTTGGGGGAAATGATTCTGGAGATGGTGATGGAAATGGGAATGAAGATGTGGTTTTATAGGGTGGTGTATAGGAGTTTACGGGAGAGGAAAAGATAGGGGCGCGGCCGTTGGCCGTTCGGGAAGCGGAGGGGTCGACCTGCTCATGAACGCATGAGAAAAGAGAGAGTAATGAGAGTTGAATGAAATGAAAGTTTCCATTGGTTTAGTTAATAAGGAAATGATTTGTATAATTATAAATATACAAAGGGACTTCTGAGTAAATTTTAGAAAATTGAACTTGGGTTCGAGATGGGTTCGGGCTGGGTCTGAATGAGTTAGAACAGGTCAGGTCCAACAAAAATCCATGATTATTTATTTTGAAAATAATAATTTCTATTTAGCTATTAATAATAATCTGGCAAAAATATTAATTTAGCAAACACGAAATTTTAATAATTAGAAAAAAAACAAAACCGAATTTATGGGTTTTGACTAAAATTTTCAGAATTAATAATTTTCTAAAAAAAATACCATTCCCTAAATAAATGATTTATATTAATAATTAACTAATTAAATTATTCAAATAATTAACTAAAAGTTACGGGTTTCACACATGGGCCCTGGCTAAATGGGATCGGCATAGTCCCCCCTTGGGGCACCAGAGGTCCAATCAATAAGAGCATAACGTTCCGCAGAATGCCAGTGGCCGTCAGTAATCATGGGTCATCAATTCCGTATCTCCAGCGGAGCTTCCTGGTCACAAGGGAAAGTGCATCGAAGCCCATACGCTAAGGAATTGTCCTTCCCGTCCAATGCCTACTATGTTGTATCCACAACAGTAAACCTCTATAACCACTAAGTCAAACTAGCATGCAATTCTATTAGCGGTTATTCCTATCGCACGGCTTATACGCACCAGTGGCCAGCCAGTCATGCATGTCCGTGTTCTACATGCAACACATAACTTCGTGGTACAACGTGCAAAGCCAATGAATGCAACACACAAAGGTGGTCCCTTAAATCTAGGTTTGTGAAACCCATTTTCTGTAAATTATTATTATTAGTATTCTAATATTATTATTATTATTCTGATCATTTTTGGGTGTTAAAATTATTTTAAAATTAATTAACATGGATTTTTGAGTTCGAACCCAGACCCGAGCCTGAGCCCGAACCCAATCTCATTTCTTTCTTTTCCTAAAAATCCTGATTTGGCTAATAGTTAATATAAAAAAATAGTCTTGTGCTGTTCACGAGGACCAGCACCCCTCTTCCACGTTCAACTCCACTCCCCTATTCCTTCTCTCCTCCATTCCCTCTCACCCACACACACTTCTCCATAACTCCTTTTAAATCATCTCCACTCACCAACTCTTCTAATCTAAACCCATCTTCTTACAATCTTCCTACAGAAGAGTAGCAACCCACCACCATTAATAACCACTCATCTACTCTCCTCTCTCTCTTTCTTTACCAACGACACCCCTCTCTCCCGACTCTTCCCGCCGGCCTCCCGAAGCTTCGGCCCCGACCCCGCTTCCCGGCCGTGCGACCCTCTCCCCGGCCAACCGTCGACGCCAGCCCGACCCTCCGGCCGGCCTTCTCCAGGCCGACGCCCGCGCGCCCTCTGGCCGAGCCCGGCCAGCCTCCGCCAGCGCGCCCCGCGTGGCCGAGCTCCCTCGCGCCCGAGCCCCCTTTCTCCAGCGCGCCCCGACCCCTTGTCGGCCTCCCCACTGACCTAAGCGCCGTGTCCTAGCTCCGGCGTCCCTTCCCCGATGCCTCCAGCGTCTTTTATCGGCTTTCTTCGTCGACGCAGCCCTGTGCATCGTTCCCAGCGCCCCGACGCGTCTCGGACTCCGAACCAGCGCTGTCCCGGGATTATTTTACAGTCCGGATCTCCATTTCTTTCTTTATTTTTCATCTGAGAGCTCTAGCCGAGTAACCTGAGGTATAACCTATGTCCCACCCTTTTCTATTTCAGCCTATGATGAGAAATGGTCCCCGGTTCCCCTTGGGAATTCGGTTTTAGCGACGTCGTATTTTTCCGGAACCTTCGGAAAGGTTCTGTGGATTATTTTGGATTTCCGAAATATTTCGGGAATTGGTTTTTGGTATGTTTTGGCTTTCCGGATTTTCCGGTAGCGTTCTGTGATTTTTGGGTTGGAATCGGACTTCTGAAATTATTTCGGGTCGTTCCGATTATTCTGTTGATTGGTTGTGGATTATTATATATATACATATTTGGGTTTCCCTGGTTTGGGATTTGTAGAAAAATTATCGGCACTATTTCCCAGTTTTTGGGTTGACCAAAAACAGTGGAGATGCTGCCAGATTTTTCCGTAAATTCTAGATTATTTTAAAAATGAATTTAAAATGGATTTCGGATTTTGATTTAATATTTGGATTTGGGTGACGATCGTATCGGTCAATGGACCCGGCTAAGTGCAAACGAAACCGGCTCCACCCGGACGTTGAGGCATTAGCCCAGTTGAGGATTGGACCATATCTGAGACTCTATATTTTATATTTATTTTTACTATTTAATTTTGTTCATATTTTATTCATATTTTAAGTTTAGGACTAACGGCAGTTTTGTCTTATTTCAATTTATGTAAATAAATTGTAATGGACATAAGCCCAGCTGGCTGTGGTCTCTAACTGTAGTTGGTAGCGTAGATTTTAGTTATTACTGGTTTTGCGAGTTTTTGTATTAAACGAGTAAATTAAATAAAAAGTATTTTCGTATAAAAATAATTAAGATTTTCTCACCTAAAATCTATCAGTTTTATTATTAATTAAAAATCATGTATTTCTCACTAAATAAGAAATTAGCTTTATATTTATAAACTAAAGAAAATACCAAGTTTTAATAATTAATCTGGTATCGACGAGTTTTCCAAAATACAAAGTTTAAACGATCTTTCCCTCGTTATAAATTCAACGCACCAATAACCGTGTTTTTTTGTGTTTAGATTAATAAAGAATTAAAAGGGATTAGGACACAATTAGAGATTTCAACTAGCGTAGCTAGATTGGTAACCCTGGTTTCTGAGTCAATTTCTCGAATGTAGGAATCCGACGACGATCCTAATTCCCATCTTGAAGTCTTCAACTTTCCAGTCCAGTCCATTTTGAGGCAAGTACATTTTGTGTTAGTTTACAATTATTTAGTAATCGTTTTAATGCAAGTTTAAACCATGATGTAACACGGAACTCTCTCTGAGAGCACTGACTGTAACTTCTGTAACTATTGGGGACTGGGAGAGTAGTGTAATGAGTATGACCGCATCCAAACTACTGTAACTATATTAGCTTACCCCTCATACACACGGAGATAAGCCGTATCTTACTGTAACAAACCCAAGCCGGTCATATTTTATTGCCTATTCACATCACAGGACTGTAGCTATTTTAAAACTGTAACTGCTTAGTTGATTTTCAAAATTGTTTAAAAGTGCATAATTCTATTATTATTTCAATTGTTAAATTAGCATGAATTGTACTTTGCTCCCTCCTGACTGGAGATCCAACATTTTTAGGTATCACTGATGAGGCTTTGTTCTACGATATTTCCGAGGTCCCAACTAGAGGACGAGGATTTCGAGAGTGATGAGCTGTTCGCCTAGAGTTTTCTTTTCTTCTTGATGTATGTAGAAAATGGTTTAAGTTGTATCTTTCATTTCATTGTAAAAGTTTAATAAAGTTTTAAATTTCCGAATTTTGAGTTATGACAAATATAGATGTTGTTGTGGTTATCTGCTAATGGAACAGCTTACTGCCGCCGTCTCAACAACGGTGCAGGCTGGGCATGATCCGGTTTGACCCAATTACTTGGGATCGGGTCGTAACATATTTTTAGTGGTGGCCCATGCAGGTCAATTCAACAACAACTTAGGAAAACATACCTAGAAACAATTAGAACACTAGAACATTGATTTGTCACGACATAGGACCAAATTATATAAATAAATATTTTTGTTTGATTATAGACTGGTAGGTTACCTTGCTTATGTATGTACCCTAAACCTTCCAGATTATGGCCAAAGGAAAGACTACCCGATCCGGCCCTGCTGACGATGAGGTGTTATCTCCGGATCATACCCCATCTCCTCAACCAAGTCCAGGGTCTTTTCCCTCGCGGCTGATTGACCGTCCCCATAATGCATCCAGTGAAGTTTTTACTACACTGGCGATTCCTACCTCTTCTCAAACTGAGTTGCATTTCCTTGGTGGAGTACCCATTCCTGTTGCTCCACCAGTACCAGCAAACACCTCTTAAATGGTTGCCCTATTTCAAGAAATCCTGGAGTTCCAGAAAGCTCAAGATGAAGCCCAACAGGAACAGATGAATATCACGAGAGAAGACATGAAGAACGTCAATGATGTAGCCTTAGCTATCTTAAACCAAGTTGGAGCGGAACTTCGTCCTAGGAGGGATACCCCTGAATCTAGAAGATATTTGAGCCCTATCCGGCAGTCATATCATAAGAAGCTATTAGTTTGTGACTACTGTAAAAGGCCTGGTCACCAAGCCAATATTTGTCGCAAGAGATTGGAAAAATATTTGGCATGTGGATCTACTGAACATCGGATAAAGGACTGCCCCTTATCTTTCCATCAAACTAGAGCACATATCCCAGCAACACCTGTTAGGCCACAACCTAGGGACTCTCTTCCTATCCAGCAGACCTTGCCTCCTACAATAAGGCATGATGCAGACTCGAGGTTCATAGAAGATGAAGCAGTTGGAGACTGCTCATGCAAGAGCCAAAACCATGAAGAATAGTACCTAGGACTGCTGATTAGCATTTTCTATTTTTATAAGAAGTTGTACCAGGATGTCCTTAGATCAATCATGAGAGTTTTTGCTGTAATTCTCCACATGAATAAATTCTTAGCTACACCTTTATGGTAGATGTCTTCTCTGATAGTCTTCCCGGATACCCGAGGTCGAGACATAGAGTTCACCATTGACCTAGTCCCCGGCTCTCCCCCTATTTCTAAGGGATGCCACAGAGTCAACCCGAAGGAGGCCAAGGAGATGAAGGACCAGATCAATAAACTGAAGGATCTGGGATTCATTCGAGACGGAGCTTCACCCTGGGGAGCACCTGTCTTGTTTGTGCCCAAGAAGGACGGAACAGTACGGATGTGCATCGACTACCGGGCGCTGAACAATATCACCATCAAGAACATGTACCCTCTGCCCCAGATCGATGACCTATTTGATCAATTGAGCAGAGCCAAGGTGTTTTCGAAGATTGATCTTAGATCTGGCTACCACCAGATCAGGGTCAGGAAGGAAGATATTTCCAAGACGGCATTCAACACCAAGTATGGGCAGTTTGAATTCTTGGTCATGCTGTTTGGACTGACGAATGCTCCTGGGTGTTCATAAACCTTATGAACAAGGTTTTTCATGAATACCTAGATCAAATTGTTGTTGTCTTCATCAATGACATTCTGACCTATTCAAAGACGGAAGAGGAGCACGAAGGGCACCTCAGGAAAGTTCTGGAAACTTTGAGGAGGGAGAAGATGTATGGTAAGCTCTCCAAATGTGAATTCTTTCTAGACAAGGTAGATTTTCTTGGCCATGTTGTCACAGGAGAAGGAATTTCGGTGGATCCGAAGTAGATAGCCGCTGTTGAGAAGTGGTCTATCCCGAGCTCAATTGCTGAAATCAGGAGTTTCTTGGGCTTGGCTGGCTACTACCGAAAGTTCGTGAAGGATTTTGCCAGAATTGCTGAGCCGATGACGAAGCTCACTCGGAAGAATGAAGAGTTCATCTGGACGAAAGATTGCCAGGCATCATTTGAGGAGCTGAAGAAGAGATTTACCATTGCACCAATCCTTGCGCTACCCGCAGGAACTGGTGGTTTCTCAATCTACAGTGATGCCTCAGGTAAAGGACTGGGTTACGTTCTTCAACAACATGGAAAAGTGATTGCTTATGCATCTAGGCAATTACGGACTCATGAGAAGAACTATCCCACACATGATTTGGAGCTTGCAGCGGTGATTTTTGCATTGAAGTTATGGAAGCATTACCTTCATGGAAAGGGAGTAGAAATATATACGGACCACAAAAGTCTGAAATATGTCTTCACTTAGAAGGAGCTGAGCAATTAGACAAGAAGATGGCTGGAGCTGATGAAGGATTTTGACATCGATCTACAGTACCACCCGGGTAGGACTAATGTGGTCGCAGATGCACTTAGTCGATACCCTATGGCGAAGTTTTGACCAAGGAGCAGCACCTGCTAGAGGACGTCGAGAATCTTGGACTGGAGATTATACTGCCTGGAGATGGATGGAAGAAGCTGGATGCTGATTCAGTGTTGATGAAGTTGCAAATGAGCTCGGGTCTGATGGACAAAGTCAAGGAGACTCAGTTTCAAGATACTTTGCAAACTTAGAGATCAAGTGTTGGCAGGAACACTTGAGGGTTTCTCAAATCGCCAATAATGGAGCTCTGAAGAATGGTACGAGGCTTTGTGTACTATCTGGAGAACTGAGAAACAAGCTAATGCAAGAAGCGCACCAGTATTCCATACATCCTAGAAAGACGTATCGGGATATGCGTACTATTGTTGGATAGTATGAAATGAAGAAGGATGTATTCAGAATTGAGGTTAGATGTTTAATTTGTTAACAAGTGAAGGCTAGCCAACAGAGACCCGCAGGACTTCTACAGTCAATAGACATTCCGGACTGGAAGTAGGAGCACATAACGATGGACTATGTGTTAGGATTGCCTTGATTCCAAGGAGGAAAGAACACCATTTGGATTATTTTGTACCGACTGACTAAGTCAGCTCACTTTATTCCCTTCAAAGATGATTTATCCACTAAGAAGTTGGAAGCATTGTACGAGAGGCACATCTACCGGATTCATGGAGTACCGAGGGATGAGCAAACAGAGAGGTCAACCCAGACGCTTGAAGATATATTGAGATTATGCGTCTTGGAATTTGGAGGGTCTTGGGAAGACCAATTGCATTTGGTGGAATTCTCCTACAAACAACAGCTACCAAGCTAGCATCGGTATGACACCGTTCGAGGCACTCTATGGACGTCGTTGCCGCACTCCACTTGCTTGGGACGACGTCAGAGAACGAGTGTTGCTTGGACCTGAGATGGTGACCGAAGCCGCAGAGAAGGTAAGGATGATCAGAGACAAGCTCAGGATTGCCAAGACGGACAGAAGCATTTGGTTGATAGTAGTAGTCGACCGGTGAAGTTGAAGAAGGAGATAGCATTTCTGTGAAGTTTTCTCCTACTAGAGGAACAATCAGTTTTGACGGAGCTGGGAATTGAGGCCAGATACATCAGGCCATTTGAATTTTTAAGACGAGTTGGAAGCAGCGTACCGGTTAGCTCTACCAGCTAGCCTTGAGAGTGTGCAACGTCCCCTACGTATCACAGCTCAGACGCTACATTCCGGATCCGAGTCACATATTGGATAATTCAGAGCTGAAGATTGGACTCAACCTTTCAGTGCCAGAGAAACCAGTTGCAAGTGTAGTCAGAGGTGAGAAGAAGATCAGAATTTGAGCCATCACGTAAACTCCTATTCCTTATCTTTTCGTTCTAAACTTGACTGATGCTGCTAAATTAGCCTAGTTTTGTAAGCTATCTTTTTGTCAAGCTTGATCATGACGGTATTTTATTGGGTGCACCCACTAATATATTGTCTAATCAGGACCGGTGCATGATGGTCTGATCAACCTCGTGTACTTTGGTTCGCTTTTGTATTTTCTACATGGATGATATCATAAATGAACCTTGTCCCTAAACCGTCTCATCCACGACTGCCTTGGAAATTCTTATTGTTGGACCTGAGTTACGGGCGCAGTACCCGTACCTGTTTGATTCTCCTACCTTGCCTTTAATTTCGAGGACAAAATTTTCTAAGGAGGAAAGATTATGAAACCCATTTTCTGTGAATTATTATTATTAGTATTCTAATATTATTATTATTATTATTATCATTTTTGGGTGTTAAAATTATTTCAAAATTAATTAACATGGATTTTTGAGTCCGAACCCAGACCCGAGCTTGAGCCCGAACCCAATCTCATTTCTTTTTTTTCCTAAAAATCCTGATTTGGATAATAGTTAATAAAAAAATAGTCTTGTGCTGGTCACGAGGACCAGCACCCCTCTTCCACGTTCAACTCCACTCCCCTATTCCTTCTCTCGTCCATTCCCTCTCACCCACACACACTTCTCCACAACTCCTTTTAAATCATCCCTACTCACCGACTCTTCTAATCTAAACCCATCTTCTTACAATCTCCCTACAGAAGAGTAGCAAGCCACCACCATTAATAACCACTCATCTACTCTCCTCTCTCTCTTTCTCTACCAACGATACCCCTCTCTCCCGACTCTTCCCGCCGGCCTCCCGAAGCTTCGGCCCCGACCCCGCTTCCCGGCCGTGCGACCCTCTCCCCGGCCAACCGCCGACGCCAGCCCGACCCTCCGGTCGGCCTTCTCCAGGCCGATGCCCACGCGCCCTCTGGCCAAGCCCGGCCAGCCTCCGCCAGTGCGCCCCACGTGGCCGAGCTGCCCCGCACCCGAGCCCCCTTTCTCCAGTGCGCCTCGACCCCCAGTCGGCCTCCCCGTTGACCTAGGCACCGTGCCCTAGCTCCGGCGTCCCTTCCCCGACGCCTCCAGCATCTTTTGTCGGCGTTCTTCGTCGACGCAGCCCTGTGCATCGTTCCCAGCGCTGTCCCAGCGCCCCGACGCGTCTCGGACTCCGTTCCAGCGCTGTCCCGGGATTATTTTGCTGTCCGAATCTCCATTTCTTTCTTTATTTTTCATCTGAGAGCTCTAGCCAAGCAACCTGAGGTATAACCCCTGTCCCGCCCTTTTCTATTTCAGTCTATGATGAGAAATGGTCCCCGGTTCCCCTTGGGAATTCGGTTTTGGCGACGTCATATTTTTTCGGAACCTTCGGAAAGGTTCTGTAGATTATTTTGGATTTCCGGAATATTTCGGGAATTGGTTTTTGGTATATTTTGGCTTTTCGGATTTTCCGGTAGCGTTCTGTGATTTTTGGGTTGGAATCGGACTTCCGAAATTATTTCGGGTCGTTCCGATTATTCTGTGGATTGGTTGTGGATTATTATATATACATATTTGGGTTTCCCTGGTTTGGGATTTGCAGGAAAATTATCGGCGCTATTTCCCAGTTTTTGGGTTGACCAAAAACAGAGGAGATGCTGCCAGATTTTTCCGTAAATTCTAGATTATTTTAAAAATGAATTTAAAATGGATTTCAGATTTTGATTTAATATTTGGATTTGGGTGACGACCGTATCGGTCAATGGACCCGGCTAAGTGCAAACGAAACCGGCTCCACCCGGACGTTGAGGCATTAGCCCAGTTGAGGATTGGACCATATCTGAGACTCTATATTTTATCTTTATTTTTACTATTTAATTTTGTTCATATTTTATTCATATTTTAAGTTTAGGACTAACGGCAGTTTTGTCTTATTTCAATTTATGTAAATATATTGTAATGGGCATAAGCCCAGCTGGCTGTGGTCTGTAACTGTATTTGGTAGCGTAGATTTTAGTTATTTCTGATTTTGTGAGTTTTTGTATTAAACGAGTAAATTAAATAAAAAGTATTTTTGTATAAAAATAATTAAGATTTTTTCACCTAAAATCTATCAGTTTTATTATTAATTAAAAATCATGTATTTCTCACTAAATAAGAAATTAGCTTTATATTTATAAACTAAAGAAAATACCAAGTTTTAATAATTAATCTGGTATCGACGAGTTTTCTAAAATACAAAGTTTAAACGATCTTTTCCTCGTTATAAATTTAACGCACCAATAACCGTGTTTTTTCGTGTTTGGATTAATAAAAAATTAAAAGGGATTAGGACACAATTAGAGATTTCAACTAGCGTAGCTAGATTGGTAACCCTGGTTTCTGAGTCAATTTCTCAAATATAGGAATCCGACGACGATCCTAATTCCCATCTTGAAGTCTTCAACTTTCCAGTCCAGTCCATTTTGAGGCAAGTACATTTTGTGTTAGTTTACAATTATTTAGTAATCGTTTTAATACAAGTTTAAACCACGATGTAACACGGAACTCTCTCTGAGAGCACTGACTGTAACTACTGTAACTATTGGGGACTGGGGGTGTAGTGTAATGAGTATGACCACATCCAAACTACTGTAACTATTGTAACTATATTAGCTTACCCCTCATACACACGGGGATAAGCCGTATCTTACTGTAACAAACCCAAGCCGGTCATATTTCATTGCCTATTCACATCACAGAACTGTAACTGTTTTAAAACTGTAACTGCTTAGTTGATTTTCAAAACTGTTTAAAAGTTCATAATTCTATTATTATTTCAATTGTTAAATTAGCATGAATTGTACTTTGCTCCCTCCTGACTGGAGATCCAACATTTTTAGGTATCACTGATGAGGCTTTGTTCCGCAATATTTCCGAGGTCCCAACTAGAGGACGAGGATTTCGAGAGTGATGAGCTGTTTGCCTAGAGTTTTCTTTTCTTCTTGATGTATGTAGAAAATGGTTTAAGTTGTATCTTTCATTTTATTGTAAAAGTTTAATAAAGTTTTAAATTTTCGAATTTTGAGTTGTGACAAATATAGATGTTGTTGTGGTTATCTGCTAATGGAACAGCTTACTGCCGCCGTCTCAACAACGGTGCAGGCTGGGCATGATCCGGTTCGACCCAATTATTTGGGATCGGGTCGTGACAAGGTTTAATGTGTAAGAAAACTAATACATAGCAGGAAATATAAATGAACATGAAGTTCTAACAGGTTATGACATGTATCACAGTTTATTTTGCATAAAGAAAATAATAAATAATGCATGAAATATGAGCTAAAATAAATAAACAGCAAATGGCATACTGTCACGACCCGCACCCTAGAGGAAGGGCACGAGAAGGAAGGGCACGAGAAGTGGGTACGTCCAGCCTACGTCGCAGTATCGGCGGTAGAACGCTGTCCTAGGTCAATCATCTAACAATATATAAGGTACCTGTACAGTATATACACTCCGAATGGAGGTGAAATAGCAAATACAGTCTCAATCACATCTAAGGTGGAATACGACAAAAGATAGATAGATAAAACTGAAATCCACAAGAGATACAGCAGATAGAAGTCTAAGTGTCTATGATATCACAAATCTAGAAAAAACATCTCATATCTCAAATACAGTAATCCATAGAGTAAATACAGCTCAAGACAACTGAAAATAAAATAAGAAAAACCTTAGCTATCTACTCCAACCTCTACTGTCTCCTCTAGGCTAGCAGGTAACCTCCAAGCTATTTGTAAAATTTATCAACAGGTCTAGTCAGGACGGGAGCGAGCACAGTACATCTCACGCAGTTCATAATAGGACAGGATATATAAATATGCAATAGAGTAAGATACATGAAACGCTGGAAATATACATGATTAAAAGAGAAGATTGTAATGAAATATCTACTATAAGTAAACAGCTACAGTGAACTAGTGATTTAGAGTACAAGCTAGATATGTGAACGGCTTGATAATAAACATGAGAGTTTGCACATGACTACACTACTTTGGAAATTGTCCACATGACTATTCATACTCCTCCGTACCCTAATCAATATACAAGGATCCAGACAGGTTATGTTATTGCACATGATATCACATGGGGGCCCATAAATGGGTGCACATGAATGTAAACAGGGGGGCTCCATGAACATGAGAGTACATGAATGACGAGAGTGCACATGAATGGTGAAAGCACCGGAGTACATGATAAAAGTAAAACGCACATGACATACTGTAACCCGATGCTCCCGAGGGGGATAACATCTCATAAAGGGATCCATATAGTACCAATCCGTGTTAAACATCGTGACAGCATCAAGTAAAGTAATCTAGAGCGTAAATGTAAATCCTATGAAGTATGAAACGGTCATAGAATGTACTCGCCTGATTTGGTTGGAGTCGACGTGCGCGACACGAACGTGTCGACACGAAGTAGGTACAATGCTATGCTCCACAGAGGGTCCCAAATGACGGCACGGGCAATGAGTCCAGAATAGTCCAAATAGCCTAGTTTGGTATATAAAAGTCTAAAATCAGAGCTTGGTTCGATAATCAAATCAAGAAATATAAAACGACTTTAATAGTCGCGATAAAGGAACTTAGAAGGAAGAACGTAACCAATTTCGCATTTATTGAAAACCATTTATATCATCAAAATATAGGAAAATTATTCGAGTGCTAGAACTCAAATCGTCACATACGAATTTAGGGAAAAAGATTAACTTTACAAGATTATCCAAAATCATTTATAATAATTTAGGAAAAATATATATTATATTAATTGAGATATTTGATATTGGTTGATAATAAGGGAAAAAACATTCTAGTATAAATATATTTATAATTATATTAGTAAAACTTACTCTTCGGACAAATATTAATAAATGAATAATTAAACTAATAATTTAGGTCAAAACTTACTATTAATATTTTAGAAATATTATTATATATTTTTATATAATTTACCAAGTAAGTAATTACGTGAATATAATAATACTAATAAAGATAAAAAATGAGACCAATTATACATTACCCATAAGTGTCTCAATATTTATATTAATAGCAAAACTAATTAACTATAACTATTTAACTAAAAATTTCCAAAATATAAATTAATAATTAATCAATAGTATTAATAATACTAGTAACAATATTACAATAATATTTTTAATAATAATAATAATAATAATAATAATAATAATAATAATAATAATAATAATAATAAATACCATTATATATAAATAATAATCATTATTACCACTATTATACAATATATATATAAACTAATATATATACCATTATATATAAATAATAATCATTATTACCACTATTACACAATATATATATAAACTAATATATATATACCATTATATTAATACTAAACCATATATATACTATTATATTAAAACTAATATATATGCCATTAACTCGGGGGTGGCTTTGTTCCAAAGTTCCAATCCCTAATATATTTACTGAAGAGAAAGGGGGATGAGGAGTAGAGGGAATGGATGGAAGAGTGGAGAGGGCTCACAGCGGGTCTCGGCGGGGCAACCGGCGGGCAGCTCGCCGGCGCGGACGGAGGGCTCGGACTGGCTCCGGCGGAAGTGGCCGAACCCGACGGTTAAGGTTGGGCGCCATCGGCGATCAGCGCCTGGGCGAGGGCGATGCAGTTGTCGGCGGGTCTTGGAGGTCGGGGCTGACCAGGGACGATGGGGGCGGCATCGCACGGAACAGGCGGAGACGGCCGATCTAGGGCACGTCCGGCCGGATCTGGCGGTCACCCGAGCGGGCGGCGGCGGCACTCGACTGCGGCGGGGGAAATCGGCCACGGCAGGTCGCCGGACCTGGATCCGGTTCTAGCGGAGCGCTTTGGCGGCGGATCTGCCACTTGAGGGCGGTGGACACCGGCACGGAGGCACGACGGAAACAGGTAGCGCTCTCTCACTCTCTCTCTCTAAATTTGGGATTGTGGTAGGGATGATGAAAGGTGGTGGTCCGGGTGGTGGTAGCCGTGATGTTGATGGTGGTGGTGGCGGAGCTACAGGAGGCGGTGGTCGGGTGAAGGTGCTGTTGGTCACTGTCGAAGCTATGGTAGTTTTGGTCGGGCTGGAATAAAAGAGGGAAGTGGTGGTGTCAGGTGAAGATGGTGGTGGTAGCAAGCTCCGTTGATGGTCGGAGAGATGGAAGCAATGGCTTTGGCCAGGAAGACAGTAGGTCGGGATGGAAAAAAAAGGGGGGCGGCTGCAAATGAATACCTAGGGATTAGTTCCTTGTAGCATTGGGAAGAGGGCCTATATATAGGGTAGGTTGGGGAAAACCCTAAAAAAATGTACATGTAATAGAAATATAGGAAATAGTGAAAACTAACATACTAACTACTAACTGCTGACCCTAACATTATTTCTATTTATTGATTTAATTAGCACTAAATATTATTAGCTAATAATTAACTGATTAATTACTAATTACTACTAATTAACAATGGGCTAATTACAATTTAGCCAATATTTCTAATGACTTAAATTATACTAATTTATTCACTAATTATTTAAATATATTTAACAATCATTTATTTAGTAAATAAATATATTTTGAAATTCCAAAATTCATAAACGTCTCTCCATATAGAACAATATTTATAACTTATTGATTTTAAGGAATGGGCAGAAAAATTCTAATAGGATAAAATCGCATAAAATAATAACCCAAAACCAACAAGGACCGATAGCAATTACGGTCGAAAATGTTTTCTCAATAATAGAATTTGCACGATTTTCGAGATCCAAAAAAATTCAGAGAAAAGAAAAAAATACAAATTTTTGAAAATATCCAAGAATTCAATTAACGGAGGTTACAAATCTACCCTCCTTAAAGAAATTTCGTCCACAAAATTAAGGATTGGCAGGGGAGTTAAAACATGATAGAAATTTAGGCAATAACTCAGACACGATCAAAAGGCAACGACCATGGCACGGTCAAGATAATCAACTCGAAATTGTTTAGACACGACTATTGATTTGGTATGATAGAATCATAGTATGATTAACATTGTTTAGACACAAATCAGGAATAAATTCAGGTTATTTAGTCATGATCTTAATTACGGCTAAGAGAAACGGATGGAGAACGAAATTCGAGTATAGCACGATCGGTAGTTAGTTTTGACGAAAATCAGACTCTAGGTCGTATAAGCACGATCAAGATCCAAGCTTATCTATGAATGGCGATAAAATCATGATTTCGGAATCAAGGTTTTTATAGGCATGATTTAGGAAGAAACCCAAGTCATATAGAAATTTGTTCAGACATGGTCAATTTTCGATCCTAATATGACTAATTTCGTACTCACACCAGATGGTCGTGATCGAAAGTCAAATTCTTAGGCACAATTTAGAGTAGAGTGATAAAAATTAAAATCTGGTCATGTTTAGGAGTGATAACTGGGCGCGGATGACTAGAGAATCAATCATTTAGGCACAATAGGAATATTTATTCCGACAAGATCAGAACTCAATTGATGACATGACAAGGTTCACAACCACATCAGATATCCAGAGGCAAAATAGGTATGTATACCCATGATCGTCAAAATCTCAACCATAAAATTCATAGTCGTCTAGTCATACCAGGTCATTTAGGCACGAACAACCATAAGAATTTCAGATAAGATCAGGAAATCAAATCATGGTGGCACAAGTGTAAAAATCCAAACATGATAAAATCAAAATTCAACACGATCATCGATAAGGTCAGTCTAACCTTGGTCAACATCATTTAGATATGATGAGGAGTATGATAGTAGCCTAGGCATAACCCAACATTAATTTTCGGTACGATCAAGAATAGTATGAAGCTTAATCGTAATTGGGACATAATTTAGTCATTTCAAGAATAAATTAGAGTTTTATGCACGAGTGATATTGGTAACGATGTTTGATTGTGATCAAAATTAAAATATTGACACGATGAAGAATAAGGCTAATCAATATTTGAGTTTAGGTTCGAAAAAAAAATTGAAATCGAGATTTTTGGGCATGAGCAACACATTGATAAAGATCCAGGTCACGATTGAATTCAAATAAATTGAGTACGGTCAAGGGTCAAGACTATTGGTACGATGAAGGGTACTACTCAAAGAAAAATCAAAATCAAAAGTTTAAAGAACGAAAGTTAATAGCATCCAATCACAGTATATACTAAGAATATTTAGTCTCGATATGATCTAAGTTGATCAATTCTGGGTAATCAAGATTGGGGCAATATGGAGGACAGGTTCATCGAAGTCTGAGCACGAGCATACAAGGATGGAGATTCAGGTCACAATTTAATTCAATTGAGTACGACCCAAGATATTAATATGATAAGAAAGGATGATCATAATCGATTAGTCGTAATTAAGGAAGCTAGGATTCAATGATATTGGAAACTTTTAAAGGGTGATTCAATATATGGAATAAGTCAAATTCTCATTTTAAAGGAAAAACAAGAGAAAAGATTTCATAGGAAAGTCAAGTTAATCATCTGTCTCTGAATTCATTAAGTTCATCTGGTCATAATTTGCCAATCGCATCTTCATCTTCTGATATGAAAATTCAACCTTTATATGCCTACCACCAAGATTTTATAACCTTCAGTTATCGAAGCCTTTACCCTGATTACCATAGACAAAATTCTAAATTTCTAAAACATTTCCAATGAAGCATACCCTCTTATTTAGGTATCAACACTTATTCATTTAATCAAATTTCCAAAAAAAATCACCTCGTCCTAAATTAGATCCGAACCTCTAAATCTAGTTTATGAAGTCCTTGAACTTGTTTAAATCAAGTCTCGTATTTACTCAACTTTAATACCACTATGTCATACAAAATTTATTCTTATTTGTAAATCAACCTTCATATATTTTTCAACGTTCACCTTCTAATATTGTCCTTTTTGAATTCCATAATTTTTTCCAATCATCTAAAATAATTTCTATAATTTAAAATCCTTGTGTTCTCTCTGTCTCCAGTCACCCTCTTACAATATCTGGTTTAATTTCGCATAATCATTGAATACAATTAAATTCTCTTTTTCATTACTAAATTTCTACATAGCATTAGAGTAAAAGTTTCCATGAATCAATAACCAAGATTTTCTAAGTTCTCAAAACTAGGTTGACCTTGAATATCCTCATTAGTTTTTTTTGAAATACATCCAGGAATTATTCATAACTCATATTTCTGTGATTGTTTCTAAATTGATAACATTTATCCCTCGATTTCATTCTAAACCTTTTCCACATCTCCATCTCAAAATTTTCATATTTGACATCCAACATTTTGATTCCTATAAAATCATCATATGATAACCAATTACGTCATTTTCGAACTAGATGATTTACGTCACTTCCTCAACATTTCTCAGGTAAAAAACGATATGAAGATTCAAGGGTTTTAAAGTATAGCTGACAGAATTAGATGCGAGACAGGGGATTGATGTAATCAGGATAGTTATATAAGACAAAGAATGGTGGAATAAAATATTGGTAGGAAGAGAATGATAATAGAATCTGTTCTGCTTATCTGTTTAAAAGAAGTAGACATTTTGAAACCAAAACTATAATATCAAATTCAAGATAAGGTCTTAGCAAAATCACACAATTCATTGTATCATGAAGAAATTCATAGCAAGAAGTTACACAAAGTTTTCAATAACAGCTAAATCTACTCCTATTCCTACTCCTAAGTTAAATAATGAGAAACAAAACAAAACAGAACAATAATTCCTTTTCTCTCTTTTTTTTGAAAGACTGAAACAAAAGTAGAGAAAACATGTTCAAAAGTATTTAAGGTACAATCTGATAATCATATGCGTCTATCCAAAATTATGGTACTCTAAATCCTCGTCATACTAGAAAGCAAGGCCATGATAATCACAAAGTCCTCGACTAAGGCACATACCTCTAGAATCATGGTATTTAAAATTTTTGCGATGCCGCTAGCTTGGCTGTGAAAACCTTAAATTCCCACACCCGAGAAATATATCCAGAATCAGACTATATGTCCTCACCATGCTGGCTAATGTGACTGTAGAAGACTAGATTCCATAACTGAGATGACCTAGCCCATATAATTTCATCTTGACAAAAATTTAATTCAACAATGGATACAAAAAGTCAATTTCATTAACAAACCAAGAAAGGTAAATATAAACTGTTAAAATCAAATTTTGAGGTATTTTATAATGAGATTCTCAAGGGTCATCCCAGGAATCTCTCAAGCAATCCTAACTGTGATTGAGTACCTTCAAAATATATCCTAATCCTACTGTAGGCTGTAGTGATACTCTAGTTCGAATACCACTACCCAAACTCGACCTGCATAGGCCACCACTAAAAAAGTGTCACGACCTGCACCCTAAAGGAAGGGTACGAGAAGTGGGTACGTCCAGCCTACGCCGCAGTGTCGGTAGTAGAACGATGTCCTAGGTCAATCATCTAACAATATATAAGGTACCTGTACAGTATATACACTCTGAATGGAGGTGACATAGCAAATACAGTCTCAATCACATCTAAGAGGGAATACGACAAAAGATAGATAGATAAAACTGAAATCCACAAGAGATACAGCAGATAGAAGTCTAAGTGTCTAAGATATCACAAATCCAGAAAAAACATCTCATATCTCAAATACAGTAATCCATAGAGTAAATACAGCTCAAGACAACTAAAAATAAAATAAGAAAAACCTTAGCTATCTAATACAACCTCTACTGTCTCCTCTAGGCTAGCAGGTAACCTCCAAGCTATCTGTAAAATTTATCAACAAGTCCAGTCAGGACGGGAGCGAGCACAGTACATCTCACGCAGTTCATAATATGACAGGATATATAAATATGCAATAGAGTAAGATACATGAAACGATGGAAATATACATGAGTAAAAGAGAAGACTGTAATGAAATATCTACTATAAGTAAAGGGCTACAGTGAACTAGTGATTTAGAGTACAAGCTAGACATGTGAACGGCTTGATAATAAATATGAGAGTTTGCACATGACTATACTACTTTGAAAATTGTCCACATGACTATTTATACTCCCCCTTACCCCAATCAATACACAAGGATCCAGACAGGTTATGTTATTGCACATGATATCACATGGGGGCCCATAAATGGGTGCACATAAATGTAAACATGGGGGCTCCGTGAACATGAGAGTACATGAATCACGAGAGTGCACATGAATGGTGAAAACACCGGAGTACATAATGAAAGTGAAATACACAAGACATATTGTAACCCGATGCTACCAAGGAGGATAACATCTCATGAAGGGATCCATATAGTACCAATCCGTGTTAAACATCGTGACAGCATCAAGTAAAGTAATCTAGAGCGTAAATGTAAATCCTATCAAGTATGAAACGGTCAGAGAATGTACTCGCCTGATTTGGTTGGAGTCGACGTGCGCGACACGAACATGTCAACACGAAGTAGGTACAATGCTATGCTCCATAGAGGGTCCCAAACGACGACACGGACAGTCCCAATGAGTCCAGAATAGTCCAAATAGCCTAGTTTGGTATATAAAAGTCTAAAATTGGAGCTTGGTTCGATAATCAAATCAAGAAATATGAAACGAATTTAATAGTCGCGATAAAAGAATTTAGAAGGAAGAACGTAACCAATTTCGCATTTATTGAAAAGCATTTATATCATCAAAATATAGGAAAATCATTCTAGTGCTAGAACTCAAATCGTCACATACGAAATTAGGGAACAAGATTAACTTTACAAGATTATCCAAAAATCATTTATAATAATTTAGGAAAAATAGATATTATATTAATCGAGATATTTGATATTGGTTGACAATAAGGGAAAAATATTCTAGTATCAATATATTTATAATTATATTAGTAAAACTTACTCTTCGGACAAATATCAATAAATGAATAATTAAACTAATAATTTAGGTCAAAACTTACTATTAATATTTTAGAAATATTATTATATATTTTTATATAATTTACCAAGTAAGTAATTGTGTGAATATAATAATACTAATAAAGATAAAAAATGAGACCAATTATACATTACCCATAAGTGTCTCAATATTTATATTAATAGCAAAACTAATTAACTATAACTATTTAACTAAAAAATTCCTAAATATAAATTAATAATTAATCAATAATATTAATAATACTAGTAACAATATTACAATAATATTTTTAATAATAATAATAATAATAATAATAATAATAATAATAATAATAATAATAAATACCATTATATATAAATTATAATCATTATTACCACTATTATACAATATATATAAAAACTAATATATATACCATTATATATAAATAATAATCATTATTACCACTATTATACAATATATATATAAACTAATATATATACTATTATATTAATACTAAACTATATATACTATTATATTAAAACTAATAAATATGCCATTAACTCAGAGGGAGGGGCCTCTGTTCCAAAGTTCCAATCCCTAATATATTCACTGAAGAAAATGGGGATGAGGAGTAGAGGGAATGGATGGAAGAGTGGAGTGGGCTCACAGCGGGTCTCGGCGGGGCAACCGGCGGGCAGCTTGCCGGCGCGGACGGAGGGCTCGGCCTGGCTCCGGCGAAAATGGCCGAACCCGGCGGTTAAGGTTGGGCGCCGTCGGCGATCAGAGCCTGGACGAGGGCGAGGCGGTTGTCGGCGGATCTTGGAGGTCGGGGCTGACCAGGAACGATGGGGGCGGCGTCGTACGGAACAGGCGAAGACGGCCGATCTAGGGCACGTCCGGCCGGATCTGGCGGTCACCCGAGCGGGCGGCGACGGCACTCGGCTACGGCGGGGGAAATCGGCCACGACAGGTCGCCGGACATGGATCCGGTTCTAGCGGAGGGCTTCGGCGGCGATCTGCCACTTGAGGGCGGCGGACACCGGCACGGAGGCACGGCGGGAACAGGTAGCGCTCTCTCACTCTCACTCTAAATTTGGGATTGTGGTGGGGATGATGAATGGTGGTGGTCCGGGTGGTGGTAGCCATGATGTTGATGGTGGTGGTGGCGGAGCTACAGGAGGCGGTGGTCGGGTAAAGGTGGTGTTGGTCGCTGTCGATGCTAGGGTGGTTTTGGTCGGGCTGGAATAAAAGAGGGAGGTGGTGGTGTCAGGTGAAGATGGTGGTGGCAGCAAGCTCCGACGGTGGTCGGATAGATGGCAGCAATGGCTTTGGCCAAGAAGACAGTAGGTCGGGATGAAAAAAAATGGGGGGTGGCTGTAAATGAATACCTATGGATTAGTTCCTTGTAGCATTGGGAAGAGGGCCTATATATAGGGTAGGTTGGGGAAAACCCTAAAATATGTACATGTAATAGAAATATAGGAAATAGTGAAAACTAACATACTAACTACTAACTGCTGACCCTAACGTTATTTCTATTTGTTGATTTAATTAGCACTAAATATTATTAGCTAATAATTAACTGATTAATTAGTAATTACTACTAACTAACAATAGGCTAATTACAATTTAGCCAATATTTCTAATGACTTAAATTATACTAATTTATTCACTAATTATTTAAATATATTTAATAATCATTTATTTAGTAAATAAATATATTTTGAACTTCCAAAATTCAATAAACGTCTCTCCATATAGAACAATATTTATAACTTATTGATTTTAAGGAATGGGCAGAATAATTCTAATAGGATAAAATCGCATAAAATAACAACCCAAAACCAACAAAGACGGATAGCAATTACGGTTGAAAATATTTTCTCAATAATAGAATTTGCACGATTTTCGAGATCCAACAAAATTCAGAGAAAAGAAAAATATACAAAATTTTGAAAATATCCAAGAATTCAATTAACGGAGGTTACAAGTACGCCTGGTGTGCTGCAATGATTAATGTGGCACGAACTGCGACTTCGGTGTAACAACTACGCAAGGGGACCTCTGTTAGCGGCACGGATGGTTCCATCGAGTCCAGGACGGTCAATTTAGTTAGGGTGAACATAAGGTAGGATAGAATTGGCGAGGGAACATTAATAATGGGATTTGGTCATGGACAGAAGGATAGTCGAAGGAAATTTAGATAAATAGTATATATACAGTTTTAGAAAGCTATATATATATATATATATATATATATATATATATATATATATATATTTTTATATATATATATATTTATATATATATATATAAATATATATATATATATATATAAATATATATATTGTTATTTAAAATAGTTGTTAGGTAATCTTTGAATATATATTAAAACCATTTTAAGGAAAACCAATTTTTGTCAAAATAAAATTTGTAGGTAAAAGCTACAGATAAAGTACCATAAAATAATAATATAATTATGCTTTGAAATCCAATTTTAAGTTTACATATAAGGTCAACCCTCAATAACATATTTCATTACAAAATAGTTTCAAAATTTTAATATCAATAATATAGTAATAAAATAACAATACTACTGACTAATCATATAAAAAAAATCTGTACACATATTATGTGTTATAATAGAAAATATCTACAAAATAGTACTAATGCTATGTTACTGTATATATATTGCATTAATAAGCAGATTCAAATCAAATAGAAAAGAAGAAAAAAATGATCTAAATAGCTAACACACAGCACAACTATGCTGTGGCTGCTTTTTTTTAATAATAATAATAATAATAATAATAATAATAATATATGTTACTAATACAGATGCTGTCGTTCCTTTTAAATAAGGGTACAGAGAGAGAAAAGAGAAAAGTAAATAGGGAATAAAGGGAGATGAGAGAGAGGAAAAATGGAGGAGAGGCGGAGGGATGAAGTGAGCGGGGCGGAAGTTGGTTCGAGGAGGAGAGGGTGAGGATCGGAGAGGGGGCGTGCGGCGGGCGCTGTGCCGGAAGAGGGCGGCGAGGGGCTAACCTGGGAAGAGAGCGGAGAAGGGAAAAGCTACGCCGGTGGCGCCCGAAGAGGGTTTCGACTTGGGGAGCCGGGGGAAGATGGAGCCGACCGGGCGCGGTGGCGCGACGACGGAGGAAGCACGCGCAAGCGGTGGCGCGATTGGGATGCCGGCGGAAGGAGGTAAGTGGTGCTGGTGGTGATTTTAGTTTTTGGGTGTTTTGGGTGGGCGGTGGTGGCGAATTTCGGGTGGTGGCGGTGATGATGATGACGACGACGGGGAAGTTAGGGTTCAAATGGGGTGATGACTGTGGACTGGGTGGTTGAAGGCGGAGATGGTGTCTGTTGCCGTTAGGCGATGATGGTGGTAGGTTCACTACTGTTGGCCGACGCGGCGAGGGGTGAGTGGGTCGGACTGTGTAGGTAGAGGAAGTGAACGATGGTGGTGGTCGTAGCAGAGGGAAGGTCGGGGAGTGGTCGGGGCTGTTGATGGTGGTACGGGTGCTACGGCTCGAGGTCGGTTGGCCGGAGTGGCAGACGCGAGCAGGGATGGGGTTCTTGTCGACGACGAGGTGGTGACGGACAGGGGACAGAGGGCTGGTGTTGGCCATTGGAGGCCAAGAGAAAATGGCGACGGCGGTGTCGGAGATGACAGGGAGGAGGAGCGACTGAATTAGGTTTAGGATTTATTTGTGTCGGGGTTGTGTCCGATACGAAAAAATGTATATGTAAAAAGAATGGAATATGAGAGTCACCCGGGGTCGGACCCGAGGCCGTCACGGCTGACACGAAAAAGGTTGGACACCGACACAATTCACAGGTTTTGTTTGTAAAAAATTTTATGATATAATTATGGAGGAAACAATATGGGGGCTCCCCTATTTATAGGGTTGAGAAAACCCTAGTAGATAAGGATTAGGAATATTTAAATTCCCTTAGATAATTTGCAACTAATAATTTTAAAACCAATCAAATCCAATTCCAAATTCAAATCCAATTTAAATCTAATTAAATTCCATCTTTTAGTTTAAAATCAAATAAGATAAATCAATTTCAAATATAGATATTAATTTAACTATTTAAATAAATCCATAAAATTAAATCAAGATTTAAATTGCTACAATAATTTCAAAATATGTTTTCCAAAAATACTAATAATAATAATTTCGAAAGTTACATTATTATTTAAAAATAAACTAATAAATAATTACGAAATATATATGTATGCACAAATAATATTTACATAAATATACTTTTCTAATATACCACTTTATAAGAATATTATTTATTATTATAACTGTATAAATGAAAGACTTTTCATAAATAAAAATCGTAAACTTGGAAGTTTTGGTACGATAGCTAAAAATAATTATTATATATATTATTTTAAAACTATAAAGATAGAAAAATATTTTTCTAAAAATATGTACGCTCGCACATATTCGCACTCGTCGAGCAATTACAAAAAACAAATTTTTGCGTGCGACATAAAATACACGACGTATAAGTCCAAAATAATAAAAAATCAGTACCAATTTAAAAAAAATAGTAGAAATTTACGGGTTTTACATCCTACCCAACTTAAAAGAATTTTGTCCTCGAAATTAAGAATAATAGGGGTGGGTGACAAGAGTATATCGGTAATGAATACGATCAAGCCACTGAACAAGGCAAAGAAACGACGTTCAATGCAAACATGCATTAGAAAATTGCGATAAATAATGACAAAATAAATCATGGATATGGCTAACTAACGCTAGAAGGAAAATGATTATGGTCAACATTTAATCAAGTTAACATGCGATAAGGAATAGTACGGTATCAAGAGAAATAATTTTGAGAACTTAAAGACATGGTTCCTTGAGAGCAGGTTGGGGGCACGATCAAGAGAGTGATTAGGTGCACGCCTAAATTAAGCGATTAAAAGGTCATGATAGTAAATATAGGGCCGAGAAGAAGGACGAGTAGTTTAAGATGAAGATATAGCAACATCGAGTGATAATGGTCATAGGTGATAGGATAGCTAGAGGAAAATTTTAAGTATTAGCGCTTTCGTCTTTCTAAAACAGGTGAAGGGCGAAAGCAATATAGATTTCGAAGGAGGCGTTATCGAATATGAATACGTGGTTCAAAGGTGACCGAATGATTCAAAAGGAGTTGCCAAGGCAGTCATGGATGGGACACTAAAGGACAAGTTTAGCTATGTCCTCATCCACGTAGAACGATAGATAAAAGCGAACCAAAGTGCACTAGGTTGATCAGACCATCATGCACCGGTTCTGAGTAGACAATACGTTAGTGGAGGCCTCCAAAAACATATGTCATGAACAAGCTCGATAAAGAATTGAGCTTGCAAAAACTAGGCTACATTAGCATCATTAGTCTAGATATTAAAAATATAGGCACGTGAGATTAAGATTGAAATAAAGCAGAATTAGTTTAAACTCCTTACGATTCTAAGTCATATCCAGTGTTGGTCTCTATACAGTTGTCCTATAGTCTTTTTGTCCAAGTCCTTGGTTGGCTAGATGGGTTAGGATCCTCTAAATTCTAGAACCTAAGTGAACTTACTAATATAGGTCACAAGGAAAAAGGGGTTGCTAGGTCACAAGGCATTCTACCCAACTTAAAGAATTAAACTAATGGTATTTTGGGACAAAAGAAACATATCTAACTAGTAGGGATCACCTATCTAATCTCTAGCAAGCATGAAGGGAAGATAAGAATTATGATAGGAGGAATCAAGCAAGATGCAATCGATGAGTCGAACAGTAGTTCAAATAGGGAATCGAGGAAGGAGGTCAAGTATGTGGATAAGATCCTAGGCTTCTAATCCTATTCGCAGGCTTGCTTGGTACGGTAAAGTAATCAAACAATTTATCTTGACCTGCATGGGCCACCACAAAAATATGTAACGCTCCAGTCCCAAAATACATAGGACTAGTAACGTAGACATGCCAGCCGTATAATAAATATACGTAAGCTGTAAAATGCAGTAGAACCATGACTGATCTCATCCACACAAAAATATAAGAATAAAAGATATCATATAATCTATGAATTGTCATTGGTACATGTAGTTGGGTGGAGACAAATCTACTACCAACAACGAAAAGAAATACATGATATACAAAAGAATAATTTTGGCGAGCGAAGCGAAGACGATCCAAGTGCAATCATCCTCGAAAAAATAGCGATGATCACGGCTAGAGCTAGAACACCT
The DNA here is from genome assembly GCA_029216955.1 of Iris pallida. Classification (NCBI taxonomy): domain Eukaryota; kingdom Viridiplantae; phylum Streptophyta; class Magnoliopsida; order Asparagales; family Iridaceae; genus Iris; species Iris pallida. The sequence continues at coordinate 3,174,548 of JANAVB010042417.1, read as the reverse complement.
GCGAAAGACAAGAGCACACACCTGGCGAGATAACCAGGTCCTTAGAGGGACGTAACAAGACACATAATATCATGCCATATGAACTGAATAAATATTGTTCAAATAAATAAGTCAATTGGATTATAACATGGTCCAATACACACCTATTGTACTAGCGTACCATCCCCCCAATCAAACAAGGACAAGAGATGGTAAACTAATTCACGATGACGTATCTTTCCATGCTATGAATCCAATATGGTATCCGGACCCCAACAAGGCTCAATACCTTCTTTTCGAAGTAGTAAGTCACACCTACAACCAAACAAGGACAAGATGTGACAAACTAATCTGCGACAAGTTATTGTTCCAATCCACGGTCAGATACAAGTACCCAAACCAAAAGTACTCATACCTAACGGATAAGGTAGCCTAACCGTTCTAAGTGAAATATAGTTACGAACAATCCTTCCTACGCATGGGCCCTGGCTAAATGGGATCGGCATAGTCCCCCCATGGGGCACCAGAGGCCCAATCGATAAGAGCATAACGTTCCGTAGAACGCCAGTGGCCGTCAGTAATCATGGGTCATCAACCCCGTATCTCCAACGGAGCTTCCGAGTCACAAGGGAAAGTGCATCGAAGCCCATACGCTAAGGAATTGTCCTCTCCGCCCAATACCTACTATGTTGTATCCACAACAGTAAACCTCTATAACCGCTAAGTCAAACTAGCATGCAATTCTATTAGCGGTTATTCCTATCGCACGTCTTATACACACCAGTGGCCAGCCAGTCACGTATGTCCGTATTCTACATGCGACACATAACTTTATGGTACAACGTGTCAAGGCCAATGAATGCAACACACAAAGGTGGTCCCTTAAATCTAGGTTTAATGTGTAAAAAAACTAGTACATAGCAGGAAATATAAATGAACAGTAAGTTCTAACAGGTTATGCTATGTATCACAGTTTATTTTGCATAAATAATAAATAATGTATGAAATATGAGCTAAAATAAATAAACAGCAAATGGCAAGGTGTCTTGCCTGGTAGTACGCCTGGTGTGCTGCAATGATCAATGTGGCACGAACTGCGACTTCGGTATAACAACTATGCAAGGAGACCTCTGTTGGCGGCACAGATGGTTCCATCGAGTCCAGGACAGTCAATTTAATTAGGGTGGACATAAGGTAGGATAGAATTGGCGAGGGAACATGAATAATGTGATTTAGTCATGGACAGAAGGATAGTCGAAGGAAATTTAGATAAATAGTATATATACGATTTTAGAAAGCTATTTATAATCCTTGAATATATATATATATATATATATATATATATATATATATATATATATATATATTGTTATTTAAAATAGTTGTTAGGTAATCCTTGAATATATATTAAAACCATTTTAAGGAAAACCAATTTTTGTCAAAATAAAATTTGTAGGTAAAAGCTACAGATAAAGTACCATAAAATAATAATATAATTATGCTTTGAAATCCAATTTTAATTTTACATATAAGGTCAACCCTCAATAACATATTTTATTACAAAATAGTTTCAAAATTTTAATATCAATAATATAGTAATAAAATAACAATACTACTAAATAATCATATAAAATAATCTGTACACATATTATATTTTATAATAGAAAATATCTACAAAATATAGTACTAATTCTATGTTACTGTAATATATTGCATTAATAAGCAGATTCAAATAAAATAGAAAAGAAGAAAAAAATGAACTAAATAGCTAACACACAGCACAACTGTGCTGTGGCTACTTTTTTTAATAATAATAATAAAATAATAATAATATATGTTACTAATACAGATGTTGTCGTTCCTTTTAAATAAGGGGACAACGAGAGAGAGAGAGGAGAAAAGTAAAGTGGGAATGAGAGAGAGATCAGAGAGAGGAGAATGGAAGGAGAGGCGGAGGGATGAATGAGCGGGGTGGGAGATGGATCGAGGAGGAGAGGGTAAGGATCGGAGAGGGAGCGTGCGGCGGGCGCTGCGCCGGAAGAGGGTGACGAGGGGCTGACCTGGAAAGAGAGCGGAGAAGGAAAAAGCTGCGCCGATGGCGCCCGGAGAGGGTTTCGACTTGGGAAGCCGGGGGAAGATGGAGCCGACCGGGTGCGGTGGTGCGACGGCGGAGGAAGCACGCACAAGCGACGGCGCAATTGGGACGCTGGAGGAAGGAGGTAAGTGGTGCTGGTGGTAATTTTAGTTTTTGGGTGTTTTGGGTGGGCGGTGGTGGCGAATTTCGGGTGGTGGCGATGATGATGATGACGATGATGGGGAAGTTAGGGTTCAGGCGGGGTGATGACTGCGGACTGGGTGGTTGAAGGCGGAGATGGTGTCGGTTGCCGTTAGGCGATGATGGTGGTAGGTTCACTACTGTTGGCCGGTGCGGCGAGGGGTGAGTGGGCCGGACTGTGTAGGTAGATGAAGAGAACGATGGCGGTGGTCGTAGCAGAGGGAAGGCCGGGGAGTGGCCGGGGCTGTTGGTGGTGGTGCGGGTGCTACGGCTCGAGGTCGGTTGGCTGGAGAGGCAGACGCGAGCGGGGATGGGGTTCTTATCGACGACGAGGTGGTGACGGACAGGGGACAAAGGGCTGGTATTGGCCGTTGGAGGCCAGGGGAAAATGGCGACAGCGGTATCGGAGACGACATGGAGGAGGAGCGACTGAATTAGGTTTAGGATTTATTTGTGTCGTGGTTGTGTCCGATACGGAAAAATATATATGTAAAAAGAATGGAATAAGAGAGTCACCCGGGGTCGGACCCGAGGCCGTCACGGCTGACACCGAAAAGGTTGGACACCGACACGATGCACATGTTTTGTTTGTAAAAAATTTTGTGAAATAATTATGGAGGAAACAATATTGGGGCTCCCCTATTTATAGGGTTGAGGAAACCCTAGTAGATAAGGATTAGGAATATTTAAATCCCCTTAGATAATTTGCTACTAATTATTTTAAAACCAATCAAATCCAATTCCAAATTCAAATCCAATTTAAATCTAATTAAATTCTATCTTTTAGTTTAAAATCAAATTAGATAAATCAATTTCAAATATAGATACTAATTTAACTATTTAAATAAATCCATAAAATTAAATCAATATTTAAATTGCCATAATAATTTTAAAATATGTTTTCCAAAAATACAAATAATAATAATTTTAAAAAATTATATTATGATTTAAAAATAAACATAATTACGAAATATATATGTATGCACAAATAATATTTACATAAATATAATTTTCTAGTATACCACTTTATAAGAATATTATTTATTATTATAACTGTATAAATGAAAGACTTTTCATGAATAAAAATCGTAAACTTGGAAGTTTTGGTACGATAGCTAAAAATAATTATTATATATATTATTTTGAAACTATAAAGATAGAAAAATGTTTTTCTAAAAATATGTACGCTCGCACATATTCGCACTCGTCGAGCAATTACGAAAAACGAATTTTTGCGTACGACGTAAAATGCAACTACGCGACATATAATTCCAAAATAATAAAAAATTAGTACCAATTTAAAAAAAATAGTAGAAATTTAGGGGTTTTACATCACGTCCAAGCGAGGACGATCGATTCCAAGAGATAAATATGTGAATAAATGACTACGAATTGGGGCGTGACAAATTGGTATCAGAGTACGGCTTTACGTCCTTGGTCTCTTATTTGATTCGTTTCAAATGAAAGTTGCATCGGCGATTAACCAAAGTTGCTTTCGCGATCACTCAACGTTGCTTCCGCTATTAAATCAAAGATTTCTTCCGCGATTATGCTGTTGTTGTTCATGTAATCCTTCAAGTTGTTCGTGTCTGAAAGTTTGTTGACCCTCTTAGCTGCTCATTGGATGTTCCGTACAATAAGTCTAAATATATTGTGATGCCAATGAATGAACGATTGTTGTTGGTTTGGATACTAATAACCCAATAATGACTCGATGCCATAGTATGCTATGTTATGAATGATGTTCGGAACATGGGAATAGAGAAAAGTTGCCATGTGTACTTTTGGAACATGTTTGAGAACTGTATCGTATGTTGGGAAGAATTGGAAATGAAACAATTGATGGATGAGTTCAACATAATTTATGAGTTGACTCATGTGCGTTGGCTAGTGCTTTTGAGACCCTAAAAATGTTGACTTGTGATTTAAGACCCTGAGATGTTGGTTTGTGTAGTGATCACCTTAGATCACGATTGTCTAGAATAGACGTGGGTTTGGTATGGATTAAGGATGGCTTCGTTTCGGAGTGGTATATTGCCTCTACCACCTCAGGACGAGATGTATGTTGACCCTTTCCATAGGATAGCAATGAGCCTACCTGTGGGTACTGAGTAGTGCCGAGACTTAGATGGGAGTTATGTATTGTTGCTAGATGACTCGAGTGTCCCTTGACGGTGATGTTATGCTGGGTAGCGAGATATCTAGAAATTCTAACTGGTGGCTTGGATAGAAATTATTTAGTCGAGTGATGACTCAGACTAGCAAGACAGTTAGTAAGCTATGGGTAAATAGATTTGGTTAGAGAATATTGTGGCTTAGAACATCTGAATGTTGACTTCGATTGGTTGGATGCAAATCATATGTGGCTAATAGAAAGTTGGTTGCTAAGCTGAAAGTTTTAGAAATGTTGTCGGTGGCTCGAATGTATGTTAGAAGCGGTGCCTTGATCCTAAGGTGCGATAGATGTTAACCCATCTGGATCGTCGAATGATAAAATCAAGTAAAGTTTGAGCTTAAGCTTGGCGAAATAGATAGTCGTTACATAAGTGTATGTATGCTGAGGAATTGAAGTGTATCACATAATAACAAGTAGTGACTCTGAATACTTATGTTGCCTAGAGGATGGTTAATTAATGCATAAATTGTCGAATTGAATGGAATAAACTACTCGACCCTTGCTGTACGAGATTTAAGAATGCCCGTACAATAGTTTGATGACTGAAAAACGAATGGGATTGAGAAATTGCAAACGTGTTGGATAATGTCGGTATATGTATTGTTGGTTGGGGTATGGTTTGCTGGCTTATGACTTAGTGGTGTGACTTTTTCATACAGACTGAATAGTATGATTCCATAGTTATGTTAAGACTATCAAAATCGATAACCCTTGAATAGTTATCCTTGTCTTATGGGTTCGTGTGGGTACAAAGGAATTGGAATAAAAATTGGATCATTAGATATTTTACTTGATGGATTATTAGAACGATGAGAATCATATGTCGGGTCGAGATTTGACCGTAATATTGCTAGATCGATCGTACTCGATCGTTGGGTAAGTCTAAGAATGAGCCTCTGTGGAATTATTTCCTTGAGGAAGACCCTGGATAGATAGACTTGATCCTAGCGACCAGTTGATGACTTACTAATTGTTGGCATAGCCGACAATGGTGATTAGTTATTCAGACTAAGTTGATACCCATAGGTTTGGGTAGAGTTCCTTAGAACTGTCGGCTGCTTGTTGGCCCTAAGAATAAGAAACTAGTATAACCCTAGTTGCCGTCCACTCTAGGAAAGTCACTTGAATGATTAAGTTTAGCTGTCAGTGTAGCTAACCTTAGAGACTTGACTGAATAATAGGTCACCATTGGAGACCCATAGCATGACCTTGTGGCATTGAACGATAGATGGTGGTGATGAGCATTGACCTAAGGGAATGTATGCTTCAACTTATGCCTTGGAGATGTTTGACCCATTTTAAGTTATATGTCGACCTGAAGTGGGAATTGCAATCGTAGGGTAATACTTGGTGGTGCGTGCCTAGCAGTGAATTGTTCCATGAGATGGAATTGACTGCTCATAACGAGAATGTTGGATCGGTATCTATAGTCGGGTAGCTGGGTTAACCTTGACTGTTGCATAGAATTATACCTTTGGCTCGGGTAATCGATAGTGGGTGATGTCAGATTGTATCTTTTAGAAAAGATGAATTATCTCGGTGAAAAATATTGTTGGATTTGGAAAGGAATATGATTGCATTTTGTGAACTCATGATATGATTGGCTCTAAGTTAGACCCTTGACCGAATGTTAAAAATACTATACTTGGATAGGGAGCTTACCCGAGTTGTCCCTGATGTTAAGAGTTATGGCCTGGAAGATAGTGATTGCGGCAAAGTGAATAAAGTGATAAGTCAATTGAAAGGATGTTAAGTCAGAATTGGAAAAGAGAGTTATACCGTGGCTTATCGAATCATACTAACATGGAAGTTAGCTGAAGTACATATATTTTGGGGATGCCTAAAATATGTGTATGGATCCAGCCAAAGTGATAGGTTGCGACTGAGATAACATTATGAGAAAAGTTTATCACACAAGCACGGACTTTGGCTGAAATGTATATGTTTTGGGGATGCCTAAAATATGTGTATGGATCCAAATGAAGTAATGTGTTGCAACCAAGATAGAAATTCATAGAAAATATGGATGAATCAAAGAGAAGTTAAGAGTAATTGGAAAAAAGAAAGACGGATTGAATCATTGGATTAAGTAGTAGAGTTGGATAACAATCTCGAGATTTTCTAGAGTGCTGAGTCGAAATAGTAAATTGAAGCTGAATGAGTAACTCGTTATGAATAAGTGAATGTAGTAGATGAGTTGTTCCCTTAAGTTTCGATGACAAAATTTTTTCTGAGTGGTATATTATGTAATGTCCCGCTCCACACGAGGCATTTGGTTGGCTTGTTGGATGCTATCAGAATGTTGGACATAGGCTTGTGTTGGAGATCAAGAGAATTAAGGCTGGTGCAGTCCCTCTTAGCTGGCTAGATGGATTGAGTGTTAGAACGTGGCTCGCTGATGGAGCTACACTTAGCCGGAATATGTACAATTGGAACAGGAAGACCCTTATACAAAGTGAGTGGAACTGTCCTCCCTCCTTCTTACTCCGCATGCTCTATAAAATAGAGTAATATGATGCTATGAATTGTCCTTAAATGTTTCTTGTTTTGTTTACTGGTTAATGGAGATGCTTAAGTTGCCCAATGCTGAATTGGACAATACATGAACATTGAATTGTTGAACGAATCACACTTGAACTGTTAATATGACTTGATGCTTGAAATGAATTGATAACGTCTCTTCTGTTAATACTGCTTAAGTAATGAAATACTTGAGTAATGAGATGCTGCGTGAATGATATATGAGAAATTTACTGGTTATGCTATTAACACAAAGAACTGAATGAAACACTAGAATCATGTACCTTCTACGTAACTGCTGTTGTTGCCTATTTCCTTATAAGCATTGCCTATTTCCTTATAAGCATTGAAAGAAAGAATAATGTTCCTATGAAATAAATAAAATATTACAGGTCCTATTGAGATAAATGAAATATTTTTTGTTCCTTTTAGAAAGGAATGATATGAGAAATATTGTAATGAGAAAACATGAGCTTAGGATCGGTGAGATCACCAAGTGAACAGATGGAAATATTGGAAAGATGGGATAATGAAATGTTGCCTTTACTTATCTTAATATTTTATCATGCGACTTCGAACATGATTGAGTCGGCCATGCATTCGCATGACCATAGGCAAACTTGTATACAAGATATTATTTCTTCGAACGGTACCCGCAGCGGTGGGATCGAGTCGGCCTAGGAGGGAATCGGCGTGCTTTGGTGGCACACGATATTGGGACCTTCATTCGAACTCGCAACCTGGTGAAGGGCACATCCCATACCCTATGAAGTTCTATATGGCAAAGTCCTTAAATGGTGCATAGCACCAGTGGTCATGTAGTCAGGATGCATGCTAATGAATGTTTTGTGCAGACAGAATAAGTATATCTATTATCATGTATTCTTATGCAGGTACGAGGAGTCGAATATCGGTAAGAAATCACTTAAATGTGATATATGCAATGTATATGTTGGTTGATTTGTCAGCTTAACATGCTAAACAAGACGATGTTATGATGTTGTCTTTAAATGAGAACTCTATGACATGCTCCATATGTTAAATACAATATGCTGGAGTGTTGCCTTGCTAAAAGAATCCCTATAACATGTTTGGCTAATATTAACTCAACGATGCTTAAAAGATGCCTCTAAATAAACACTGTCATAACTTGATAACACCAAGTATGTTACATTGTTGCCTTTACCTAAGAAAGGAGATGACAAGTTTACATATTCAATGTTTCTGCTCATGAACTGTAAACTGATGCTAAGCCCCAAGTAGAAAGATCATTCTAATAAAAGCTTGCTTAAATGACCACTTAGTGTTGGTTTAGGCGAGTAGGTTGGATTCTGCTCGCCAGTACATAGATGATGTACTGACCCACATTTTGTAGGCAGGTGTTCGTGCTTGGGATATTCTGTACACGAAGATTGGCTTGATCGGTCCCGCGACATTGAAGATTTGTTGGGCATACAGAAGCTCTCCTTGTACAAGATGATGTCTTCTGTATATAATGGGCATAATATATGGGACATTATAATCAGTTGTAATAGTGAGTTGTAAGCCAAGATGGTATATCGAGTTGTAATCCAATATATCAAAGTATCAAATGTAAGTCTTATAGCATTTGTTCAGTTGGCTACCAATATAAAGTGAGATGTGTTGTAAGAATTGTATTTCAATACGAGTCTTGTACTCTTCTTCAATTATCAATAAAGAGAATACTTTTATATACCTCTCTATGACTGCAAGTTATCTTCTCATTTCTGCTGTTACAAATCAAATGATGTGTTTCCCATTCGATAAGAAAGAATGTCCTCGTTAACTTCAATTTGTCCGCTTCTGCCACTGCGATGTGTTCATATTTGAAGATTATCAATTATGTACCATCTTTGCCTTGTACAAGTGTAATACCAGACTTGTATGTCATCATGGCCAAGCGAAGACGATCGATTCCAAGAGATAAGTATGTGAATAAATGACTACGAATCGGGGCGTGAAAATCTCTATCCCCAGTAGAGTCGCCATATTGTTCGACATAACAAAAGGTTGAATGAACTTTTTACTTTATTGAACGTATAAGGTATCTGTGTACAATGAAGGAAGTCCTAAGCAGGATATTCTAAGTACAAGGAGAAGAGGTTTCTAGAAAAGAGTGAGGTGGAGATCGAGCACTGCAGAGGCTCCTTTTACTCCATTGACGATCTGACGACGAATCAACCTTGCTATGGCTCTCTGGCACCTTTGATGGGACTCTGAGGTCACCAATCAAGAGGCTGTCTGGAGGAGAAGATCCCTTAAAGATGGTTGGTTGGTTGGTTCTTTGGTTGATTGGTGGATGAGGGTGGTCGACTCTTCGTGGATAGAGATTGCTGATCCTTTGAAGATTGTCGATTGTCAATTTTCCCTCTGTCGATGCTTTGGTGGAAGAAGAACTCTTTCTATTTATAGAGAATCGAGCACATATGCGATGTAAATTAGGGTTCCTATGATATAAAAGAATTTGCCGTCATTGCACGGTACGGGCTTCTGCGGCGCTGACACGTAGCGGACATCGAGATTCCCCTCAAACGAGATATCTGGTGCTTATAAACATAACCGAAGGAGGTGACACGTGGAGCATGCTGATTTGCTTGCTCGGATACAGCCGAATAAATCTCGGGATTTCATCCTAGATTTGGAGTCTAATTGATCCTCGTCTAAGATTTAAATCAATCTGATATGATATGATATCAATCATGATTTAATCCCAATCTTTTCTATAAGAGGCAGTTTAAACAAACCAATTGGGGTAGAACCATGCTTTCTGCTCCTGTGGTGTGGACTAAGTACTGCTGTACTTCTGGGGTAACGAGTAGACCGTGCTTCTGGAGACGAAGGAACCTCTGTTCTTTCAGGCGACGAGTGGACTTAGCTTCGAATAGCGACGAGACTTCTGTGCATATAGAGCAACTTATGAAGCTCTGTTTCGGGATACCGGAGTCACTGTGTGTAGGCGACAAGTAGGCTTGTGCTTCAGGTTGGCGAGGTTACTGTGCTTTTGGAACGACAGGCTGACTTGCATTGGTTACGATGGAAGTTCCCAAGTCTCTTGTGGAGAAGTGACTTAAGCTTCTTAACCAGAGTAGACGACTGCGCCATGGGAATGGAGATGGTGTGAGCATATCACCATCATGTGCCTCATACGGACGCAGGTAAGTAGCTGCTTCTAAACGGTGAAGGCGCTGGCTGCGAAAGGAAGGGTAAGACACCCTTGCGCGTGTGAGATTGGCTCAGGCAGGTAGCTGGGCCTATGGAGTAAAGTCACTGGCTTCTGAAGTAAAAGAAGGGGATGAGGGGTCTACCACCATCTTGCTTCTGAGTTTGGCCCAGGCAGGTGGCTGCGCCTCTGGCTTAAAGGCTTTGGCTTCTGAAGCAAAGAGCAATAAATATCCACTCTTTAAGGAACTTTTCTCTTAATTGTCACAGTAATATGTGCAATTCCAAGGGTCTAAGACTAATATTCAAAGTGCTGAGTCTTAGGTTTATCCCATTAATACGGGAATTTTGATCGTCGGCCATGTGGCGTGCGCTCTAGGCCATTTACGGTCCTATAAAAGGAGAAGTTCTCCTCTAAAGAGTCGTTGTCTTCTTCTCGGCATCCTTCACCACCATATGAGATCCAAACTTAACTTCGGGCGACGATCGGCCTTGTGTAAGTTGGCTGCTGGTTGAGGCTTTTCTCGTTTGTAGGAGCCATGTTCTTGTTGAAGAACTCTGTGTAGAAGGAGCCATCGATGTCCTTGAGAAGTATGCAAATGTCCTTCTTAGGGAGTTTGACTCTGAGCCTCAGTCTTCTGCATCTTCTACGCTTTGGGAAGGGATGTCTTCAGCTGAGATTTTTCATGCTTCTACTTGCACAAGCCATGAACATTGAACACTAAGGCATAGAACATGGAAATACGGTATCGAGGCGTGCATCTCATGCACGACTCAAAGAATAAAGAACAATCGTGTCAAGGCGTACGTACGTGCACGAGAATCATAAAATATGGCTTCATTATGAAGAGAACAGTTATGGCATGAATGTGACGGAACTGTCGGATGTGACATGATGCCTTAAAAATATTTGGACCTTCGGGTTATTTGGTCGACGAACATTGAGTTGGGGCATGATGCCATTGAACATTGAAACGATGTATGGAATGTGAGAACAAAGAAAGTTAATGTGAGAAATACGAGATAATACGAAGTCTGAGTCACGGACTCAAGATATGTTTGGTTGTTTAAATAAGATGCGCATTGCATGGTCGAATGGACTTGAGAAATGGATTGGAGATAATCTCCCGTGCATGGGTGTTCCCTCGAACAGGTTCATACCGGGGCGCCAGGACCGTTTGGCCTAGGAGGGACGTTAAACTTTGATGGGCACACATCTCTAAGATGATTAGCGACCGGTTATTGATGTGAAAGCTGTACTGATTGGTATGCAACGGTAAGCCTCCAGTTATTGGGATAGCAACCCATCCCGTGTGGCACCGAGCTACCCAAATTGAGAAAAGAAAAGAAAAAAAAAAAAGAAAAGAGAAACAACTCTAGTCCAATCTGGTACAAATATGCCAATGACCTTCATATAGTTAAGGAACGGTGGGCCGAAAGTGTAGAACACAGAGCACTTATAACATGACTTGGAAGGAATGAGGCGCATTCACCTTGCGTCGGGGCAAGGGCGAGTGTGTCAGTATTTGGTAAGAAGTCACGAAACTACACGAGATTGCTATTGGTTGCCTGCTTACTTATATGAATCGAAATAACATGATTGCCATGATAACATGTTTTACTACTTTCGAATATTCCATGAAACCGATCCTAAGGATAACATAGAAAGATAACTAAATTGTATGTTGCATGAATCAATACATTAATAAATGTTGGTTTAGTTAAGTGGGTCTTGATCAGTACAGCGAGGACGAAAGTACTAATTCCCCACTAGATTGCTCGCAGGTTCAGGATATGTTCTGCTAGCGACGGAGCTTCGTTTGATCGCGCTGAGGCATGGAATATCGTAGCGTTTAAAGCGTGTGATCGAATTGACGCTCAAACTTGCAACATGATTGATGCAGCCAAGTTATAGAAGGCATGATGTATGGAACGGTAAAATCCTTTATGGGAAAGAGAGAACTTGAGTGTTGTAGCCAATCTAGAAAATTCAGTTGGGCTATTGAAAGCCTTTATAATCTCAGTTCATTCATCAATAAAGAGAATTGTTTCGTATACTCTATTTTTTTCCGTTGCTAAATAACAATATCAAAGATAACCATTTGAGAACCTGTCATCTTACCTTGTACGAGTGCAACTCCAGACTTGTACGACATCACGCCCCAGCGAGGATGATGATTCGGATAAATTGATACGAGGACGAGCGATTTTCCGGGTCGGGGCGTGACAATGGCAACCTGAGGGCTTAATATGGTGTTAGGGAAAGGTCTTTGGGCTGTTTGTGAGTTGGTAGAAGGTAGAAGGAGGTCCAGAGTGGCCTTAGAAAGGAATAGGCTGAATTCGGATTCAGCCTGGACACCTCTGATGGAGGGGCTATTTTGAGGAAGTTAAAATAGGGTTTTATGGAAAGTTTATGAAGAGAAAGTTTTAAGGATAGGGAGAGCAATAAGTATACTGAATCTGAGAGAAAATACTTAGTGTGTAGGGAGATATGGTCGATTGGTAGAGACTAGTTGAATTCAAATTCAGCCTAGGTAGGGGTGGATAGATGGACGTTTGGAGGAAGGTGGAGAAGGTTTTGGAAAATAGTTTGTAAAGAGAAGTTGTTTGAAAGAGGGTTAGGAAGAAGTTTTGTTCAGGTAGTTTGAGGTAAAAATTGAAGGGGAGGTCATGGGATGGCTGTTTACTAAGAGGAAGATGAAGAGTTTAGTTGAATTGTTATAAAGGATGGGGGGTTATGCATGTATGAGGAAGTGAAGAGGTAGGAGGGTTATGGGGTAAAGGAATATGAAAAGTAAGGTGGTTATGGCTGTCTACTAAGTGTGTTTCACCACACTTAAGTCATCTATTAGGTTTTAAGTAGTGAGGTGCAGAGTTGGGTCTATTCCAAAGGATGCAAAGTTGAAATTATTTTCTTAAACTTTAGATGTAAGGTTTTGAGTGGTGAACCATGGAGTTTGGTGGTTTGTAGAGAGGACAATGGTGTATGGTGTTTGGCATGAACCATGTGAGGGTGTATAATTGTCTAGGTTGGGTCTAGACTAGGTTTGGGCTAAGTCAAACCGGTAGCTCATTAGGACGAGAGATTGTGTCATTGAGATTTATAATAAATAGAAAGTATGTAAAAGCCTAATTGGGTGTGACACGAATGTCATGGGTGTTGTAAGCTTAATATAATGTCATGGTCATATAATGATTGTAAGGAATATGTTGAAGTTGCGTCTCAAATGTTCTATTGGAACAAACATAGGTGCAAAGCTTAGGTTTGAGTTAGAAATTATGCACGAATGTTGCACAATTAAAAATAGTGCACAAGGAGATCTGTCTGAGTGGGACAGGATATACCAAAATGAAGGTGGACTCATCTAGAACACGAAAATAGAATTTGTTTCGGAGAATTGGCTAATATTGTGCTTTAAAAATCAAAGTTACGACAAAGTATATTTATAGTCAGGAATTTAATATAGAAGTTTAAATTACTAAAATAATTAATCAAAAATAAATTAAAATACTCCTAAAATTCAGAGTGCTTACAATCTACCAAATTTTTGTCCTTGAAATTGAGATTATAACTATAACTATAACTGTATAAAGTTATGGTATTAAAGATAGTTTAAAATCTTACCGGAATCCTCGAATAAATATCATAATATAACAACAATTAGTAATAGTTAATATAACATACATTCCTATCCTATAAAGGGTTGCTCATGATAGACTCGGTTCCACTATGATCTTGGAATGATCAATCACATGTTTGGGATCAGCCGCATACCTCCTCCATTGCGAGGCAAGGAACAGATCATGCACTCCCTCTAGAGATGGGGGCAATGCAATACGGTATACCACTTCTCCAACATGCCCTATAATGTCAATGGTTACTAATCTAGAGGTACGGCTTCTAACTTGGTTCTTGAGTTTTTATATATGTCTAACCACAAAGACAGAAAAATCATAATTAATCTGTAAGCTCTGTCAATCCTTAAGCTCTATACTATACTCCTATTAGTTATATACGAACCCTTTTTAGTAGTACCATTCATAGTCTATCCCTTCTAACTAGAAGCAATCTTTGCCTTCCTTACAAATTCCCTAACCATTTTTTACCTACCTGTTGGGTAAAGGTCGAGGTCGATCTAGTCAGATACATAAGCCTATTGGTCAATCTTCGGGTCCTGGCCTTTTATAGGTCGTTTCAAGTCTAGTTTTAGGATATAGAGAAATCATCTATTCTAACTCAAAATTTTCTATTCTATTCAATATTGTTAGGTCACAAATCTTCCTACCATTATCTTTCGATAAATTTCTTTCTAGTACTTTTATTCCAAATTCAATCTTAGGCATTAAGGTAGCAGTGTTTAGTCTAATATTTCCAGGGTTGCTCGTTAGGTTTGTCCTTATACGGTACTATGTTCTGACTTATACCTTGGGAGTGGACCTATAGAATTCTATCCACCTTAGTCGTTTACCTAGTCCTGTCAGGCATAAATTTCTGTATCCCCCAAACAAAATTCACACGATAATGGTTCTACCAGATTTAGGTCCAATCTTAAGTACATGGCTTAACAAACCATTCTACTCATAATAAAAGTCGTAAGTCATACTTTCTAAAGTCTACCACAAGGGTGGTCCTATTTAAGCTTAGAAAACTATAACTAGGGTTCAACTGTATATTCTCTCAAATCGTATTTCTAGTCATCAGAAAAATTATATTCTTATTCTCCTAATAAATCTCTACGGGTATATAACACTTCTAATTCACCATATCTGTTTTGGCAGGGGTAGAAAAATCTATCCATTAATTAATAGGGATTTTGAAACTCCTATAAAAGTGCAAAACCCTCTGTTCTAGTCGATATTTCTAGTACATATGTTTTATCCTACTCATATATCCTTAGATAATCACCCTCATATGAAATATGCTTCCAATATAGCTTCTATCCTATGATAAAATATAAACAAAACTACCACAACTGTTCTAGCTACTGAGGAACACCATGTTCAATGAATTCATAAATATAGTTGTCAAAGGCATCACCAAAACTTGTAGTGGTCGTAACGTGTCCCTAATGTTGTCCTTGGAATATCTTCTCTCCGTGCCTTCTCCTGATGGCATCCCGATCTCAAGTCAACCTTAAAAAAACTGTTGCTCCTATCAGCTGGTCGAATAAGCCGATGGTGGACTATACTTCTGGTTATTTGAACGGTCTTGGAATTCAAGTGACCAATCCGTATGAAGATGACGAATACCGACTTATGTCAAAGTGTAGGCTATCTAAGCAAGATTTCCTAAGGATGAGACTAGCTAAACTTCTTGGTCTAACTTATGCTACCATAAAGGACTTCTATCTTGATTCCAACCAACTTACTCACTTATGTAAACTGAGTTTCCTCCAATCATCGCTTCTTGCAACATGGTGTTACATACAAAAAATATGGTATGCTAGGTCCTAGCCATCCTTGACTGTTCCTACGATTCTTTCCTCTTTATTCCCTACGTACATCTTATTCCAACACAATTGTTGTAACTACAAGTCTTTTGGAATTTCTATCTGAACTGAGTTATGGAGAAGGGTTCAACATCTCCACGATTTTCTAGTCCACTCAAACTAAGATTCTTAATTTTTCTCTCAAGTCCTTGGGTCGGTCTATCTAAGAATCCAGGACTACCAAAAATTAATTAATCACTATGTCATTCTTTTATCAAATCTCCTTATTAGTATGATTAACAACTCACCCATTCTAGTCTATAGGAAGATATTTAATAATCACAAATACGCCTAACCCTTCTATGCTTGTATACTAGGTAATGGGGTATGTTAATGCTAGACAATACTTATATGTGATACCTTGGCAAATACTTACCTATTGACAAATCTTCTAGTCATGATTGTTGATAGGTCCTTTCAAAGTTATTTACCTTCTACTTAAAGGTATGTCTAGTATAACACAGTTATATTCATTCTACATCCTATCCTAAGATCACACTATGGTACAACCAAACATCACTTATCCCTTTGATATAAATCTTTCTAGTAAGGTCTTTCGGCAGCTGTCCAGTGGTAACTTCATTTCTTGACCTATGCCTAACATCATGATTTCTATATTGTTCAAATGGAACTTCCTTCGCCTCAATGCAACCATAGAATTTCTATAAGGATTTATATCTATCTTAAGTACAGTGCCTATATATTTATCCTATTCATAGCAATACTTTTGAATCCTTTCAAATATAGTCTTTCCTGTGGGTGATCGCAATCTAATTTGGAAACCGTATCAACCTCTAAAATTCTACTACTCGTTCTTTCAAATCATTCCATAATTTCTATTGATAACCCTATCATACATTCCTTACTAAACCAAATTAAACCTTGTTAGACTTATATCCCATCTCTATCTAACATAGCTAAATATTAGAATGATTGCAGTCCATTGCTCCTAGAGTCTCTCATTAGGATTAGGTCGGCTATATGAATTCTATATTGCTAATCCGAAACACTTGGTCTATCTAATAGAGATGTCTATTTAACCCTTATTACCATAAACAATCAATCCTTCTTAAGATGCTCTAATAACTACTTTCTATCCTATGATAAAAAATAATAATCTAAAGGAGTGTCAAACACGAGCATTCGTCCTTTCGAAATAGGGAAGCGCGTGAGTTCAAGGTAAGGAGTTCAAAAATGATGATTGAATGAAATTTTCAAGTTTCAAGGGAGATAGGTGAAATCAAAAGAACTTTCAAAGCATTTGTGGATTGAGATCCTAATATAGTATCCTATTGCAGGCTCGTTCGGTATAGTAACATAACCGAGACGATATGCTCTGACCTGCATGAGCCACCATAAAAATATGTAACGCCCCAATCCAAAAATACTTAGGACCAGGATACGTAAACATGCCAACTACTTATCAAGTGGACTCCAGCCAATCTCAAATACATATATGTTGTCTAAGTTAGGTAGTTATATCTCTATATCCCTATCATAAATATATATTGTCACGACCCGCACCCTAGAGTAAGGGCACAAGAAGTGAATACGCCCAGCCTACGCCGTAGTGTCGGTGGTAGAACGCTGTCCTAGGTCACAACATCTAACAATATAAGGTACATGTACAGTATATACACTCCGAGTGGAGGTGATAATACAGAAATACAATCTCAATTACATCTAAGGAAGAAATAAGATAAGATGGATAGATATGAAACGAATCCATGCAATACAAATAGATAGAGAGTCTAAGTGTCTAAGATATCACAACAATCCAGAAACATCCCAAAACTCAAATACAGTAATCCAGAGAATAAATACAACTGAAAATCACTACTCTAGACTAAAGATGTGTCATCCACAGCTAATGGATCCTGCTGGAGATCCAAGTCACAACAATCCTCTAGGGTAGTCCCATAATAAGTGGTACAGAGCGCCTCGTCCTCATCCTCTATAATATTTTTAACAGATCCAGTCAGGACAGGAGCGAACACAATATATCTCATGTAAATCATAACAGGTTAGGAAATATAAACATGCTAGAGAGTAAGATACATGAAACTGAAAGAACAGCATGATATAAAAGATAGAACTATAAGAAAATAGCTACAATATATAGAGAACTATCAGTGACTAGTGAATCAGAGTACAAGATAAATATGTCAACAACTGGAGGTGATTCATGGCTATACTAAAGAGTTGATTCATGACTACACTACTTTGGAATTATTTACATTTTTAGTTCTACTCCCCCCATTCCCCAATTAATAAACAAGAATCCAGTCAAGTTACGTTAAGATTCATGACTACGCTACTGGCTCATAATGAGTGATTCATGAATAAATTCGTGAAGGTTCTGTGATTCATGAGAGTACAGGAATCACAAGCAGATTCATGATAATAGAAGCATGAGATACATGATGTAAATGAAACACACAAGACATGAGTATTCGATGCTTCCGAGAGGGATAACATCTCATGAAGGGATCCATATAGTACCAATCCGTGTTACCAATGTGTCAGCATCAAGTAAAGTAATCTAAAGCAGGAATATAATCCTAAGCAAGATATGAAATGATCAAAGAATGTACTCGCCTGATATATGAATGTCTGAAGAGAATATATTGTATGAGGAGTAGTGTCTGGCTCCAATAGAACAGTACAAGTCACCACATGTCCAAAATAGTAAAATAGACTGCTATAATGCATTCTACATGATGTTTGGGTCAATCTAGGCTAAAGTCAATATTTGGTCAACTTTAGTCAACTACACTAGTCAAACTAGGTCAACTGGGTCAAACCTAACCCAAACAAGTCTCACTAAGCCTAGCCAGTCTATTCTAGCAAGCACACATCATCACAAGCCATACAAGTCTATCAACACACAAATCACATGTGTATACATGTTATATACACATAGGCTATATGCCATAGGCTACCTCTATTAGCAAAACATATATTACATATAGGCAATATGCACATATATTACATATTACATATTTATCCAACAAATTAGAGATAATATATATATATATATATATATATATATATATATATATACACATAGAGAGATAGAGTGACACGTGGCACGTGTGTGTGTGTATGAGTGTGTGTGAGTGACATATGAGTGTGTGTGGATACATAATCTCCGTTTTTCATGTGAGTGTGTGTGTGTGTAGAACTCAGTTAAAACAGTACAAATGTGTGAGTGTATATAGATGCAGGAAACATCATAGGTTATAGGGGTTCTCAGATTTGAAATGTGTGTATAGCTATCAATCATGGTTCTCAGTTTACATGTGTGTGTGGAAAATAGGGTGAAGTGTGTCATGTGTGTGTTCATAACATAGGCTAGGTGTATCTCAGTTTACAGTACCAATGTGTGTCCTGTGTGAGTGTGGCATAGAGTGATGTGTGTGTAGAGAGTGTTAGCAATTTAGCACAAATGTGTGTGTGTATAAGCTAACAGTGTGTGTCAATGTTCTCAGGTTCGAAATGTGTGTGTATGTGTGTAATATGGAAAAACAGTGTCAATCACAGTAGCTATTTAGTTCTCAGATTAGTGAATGTGTATAGATGTGTAAGAGTGTTAGGAAATGAGTAGGGTGTCAATTCTCAGTTTAACAGTGCAAATGCACATGTATTCTCAGGAAAATTTGAATTCAGAGAACACATGACAGTTTCAGTTAAACAGTCCTAAGCATTTCGAAATTCAATGATTAAACACCAATCATGAACCCTAACATGATCATTAACCCTTACATATATAAATTAACCATTCATGATAATTAGTCATCAATCAAAACAGTTTAAAATACAATTTAAATCTCAGCAAATAAAATCAGTGAACAATATATCAATGAATTAGAGAAACTCGATTTTGAATCCAAATATAATTAATATTCTAATTTAATGGTTGGTAATTATATGTGTATGTGTCATAGAGTCACACGTGTCTACCAAAACAGGACACAATCGTATCCAAATCATTTTTAACACACACGAACACAAATGACACAGTGCAGCCTCATGCACATGTTCACGCGTGTCTAGCATACGACATACGACACGAAACAACATGAGTGTGTGTCCACATACTCGCCTAGGGTAGGGCTACAACCCTGACACCCTGACTCGTGTCCACGAGTCACCAAGACACGATACGAAGCCCATGTCAGTGGGGTCTGTGGCTCATGCTCACAGCAGGCAATAGCTAGTGCGGGCTCGATTGCGTGTCCGACTCGATACGACGCGACTCGATACTCGAGGAGGATTGTGTCAGTCACTGCCCCTCGGTCCTCGCCAAGTTGCACATGTCGAATCGCCGTGTCCAAGGAGTTATGCATCCCGAACAACAGGACAGTGTCCTACGGCTGCTGCAACATGTTCATGTCCTCGTGCTGACACGACACGACACAATAATCACCCACAACTGGCACAAAATCAAAGACGACCTATAGATCTACAAATCCATTCAAACATAATTCAAAAAACAGTACAAAACATTGAGTGTGGCATTTCATCGAACACCTAGTTCTAGGTTAGGATACTTGTCCGATACGGACACAAAATCAAATGCAATTAAAACGAAACTTATATCACAGCTAGGGTACACCTAGATCTAGGCTACCATACAAAGAAAACATAATTTAAATACAATTTAGAGGGTTTACCTATAGGGTGTCAAATGGCAAGAAAAATCCAAAATCGATTGATTCCCGTTGCTAGCCAAATCCTTCAAATTGTTCCCAAACTAAAATTACTCTCCATGAACATTAAGTAGAGGATGATTAGATTCTATTGCAAAAGATTTGGATCAAAAAGAATTAACATGCATTTGTTATGAATTTGGGAAGATGGAAATTACCTTTCCTTTCAAGAAGTTGATTCAGTACAAAAGAGGCAAGAACAAAGGAATGAGAGACTTTATAGGGGAATACCAATGTTGTCTGGCCACTAGGCTGAAATTAGGGTTAGGGTTTTACGGCATGGGCCTTGGGCCAAGTTTTATTAGTCATGGAAATAAATTCATAAGTCATAAGTCATTAAACCTAGTCTTTATTCTCCTATTTCAAACTTGATTCTAAATGGCTAAAATTGGGTTGACTTAAGTTAAACTAGGGTCTCTCCATGCCAAACAAATCACCATAGCTAGAGTCAACATCTAGGTTAGTCTCTTAAGTCATAACTAGTCAAAGTCAAAAATAACAATCACCACTTCAATAAATCAAAATAAATTCAAATTTTACAAAATGACCAAAATACCCTCAAGCTAAAATATGGTAGTGACAAATCTACCCTCCTTAAAAGAATTTCGTCCTCGAAAGTAAAAGACTAAACTAAACTGATGAGAAGGATAGACAATCATACCTCAAGGTCCAAAAAGATATGGGTATCGCTCGCGCATCTCATCCTCCCGCACCCTGGTAGACTCTCTTGGGGAATGATACCTCCATGCGACACGAACCAAAGGTATCACCTGATTTCTCAGTACCTTCTCTCGGCAATCCAGAATCTCCACTGGTTGCTCTGGATAACTGAGAGTAGGTCCCACCTCAATCTCTGAATGGTCAAGTACATGGCTAGGATCAGCCACATACCATCACAACTGTGATACATAGAATACGTTATGGACACCCACTAGTATAGGTGGCAAGTCTAGCCTATATGCCACACCATCGACTCTTCCGCTGATCACGAAAGGTCCGATGAAGTACGGGCTAAGCTTCCCACCTCCACCAAAACGTATGGTACCACGAGTCAGAGATATCCTCAGAAAAACCATGTCTCTGACCTAAACACAAACAAGGTATAAAGTTACTAAATAATCAAACATGATAAAACAAACACAAACAATAACCTACTTCTAATCCTATCTCTAATCTGTACCACAAACTCCAAAGGCCTTCGGTGGCTATCGGTCCAATGCCGATGTCTGTCCTGCGCCACGCGAAGTCTGTCCCTGATGAGCTTCACCTTCTCGGCTGCATCAATAACCATCTCAGGTCCCAATAAAGCTCGTACTCCAATATCATCCCAAGATAAGGGAGTACGACATCTACGCCCGTACAGAGCCTCGAAAGGTGACATCTCAATGCTGGCCTGATAACTGTTGTTGTAAGCAAACTCTACCAAGTGCAAGTGATCCTTGTAACACCCGTATTCGGAATACGTATTTTATCAGGCGTATACGTATTTCGGATCTGTATTTTATTTTCTCAGATTTTGGCATGTACTTGTAATTGGCTTGACTTGCGAATTTTGGATTTCTCGTAAAATGGGTTTTGACCTGGCTTGGTTTATTTTGTGGAGAAGGTTGGTTTAGTTTGGTTTGGTTTATTAAGCATTGGAACACCTTAACCTATAATCCACCCTCATTCCACCACAACCCACCCTCATTAAAACTCTACCTACTTTTCTCTCTCCTCCATAATTCTCTCATTTATTTCTCCATCTTCTTCTTCTTCCTTCCTCTACACAACACCATCACCCATAGGCAAGTGCACCTTGCCACCAAATGAGAACAACTTTTTAATTGTCCATTAGCTAGATTAGGCCATGGTGATCAACATTAGAACTTGACATTTTGTGATTTGGAGTTTCTTTTGTTCTAGATCTAGGTTTTTACTATTTTTGGATTTACATGGTTTTGATCTACTTAACTTTGATTTTGCTTGTTTTGATGCTTCCATGTGGAAGAGAATTCAATTTTACTCAAGTTAGACCTTTAAAAATCTAGATTTGGCTTTGATTTGACAAAGATATGAAAGATTGAATTTTTGGGTGTTCTTGATGTTCCTCTCGGCCTGGAGAAGAAGATCTACAGTCTGCGCTCTTTATCGCAGCACTGAACCATGCAGCCTCCCCGCGCCGCGCTCTTTAGCGTTGGTCGCTGACTGTGCAGCCTGGCCGCTGCCCGATTGCGCAACCAACCCTGCGCCATCGGCTCCTGCGCGCTTGACCCATGCGCAGTCCGCTCCTGCACAGTCCGTCCCTGCGCAGCTTACCCTGCGCCATCCATTCCTACGCAACCTGATCCAGCGCAATCCATCTGCTGCGCCATCCACCCCTGCGCAGTTGGTACCCTGCGCAGCTCACCCTGCGCAGTTGGCCCCTAGCGCACTTGACTCCTGCGCAACCATACCCCAGGGACCCTTGTGCAATCTGTCCAATCATAGAGATTTGGTTTATTTTTCCTTAATCTTGGCTCTCCTATAGCCCTGTATATTGATATTTTATTAGATATTTTACGCCCATTTTATATCCTTACGCCTTTTGTCATGAACTTGATTTTACTTAATATGTTTGGAATGACTATTGTACATGGCTTGGTATGACAAAGAACTAGCATAACACGACAGTTACCTGTAGTGGTGCACTCCTGACATGATCAACCTGACATGATAGTGGCCCATCGTGGCGCACTCCTGACAAGTACCCTGACATGATTTATCTTGATAACTTGATAGTGGCCCGTGGCGGCGCACTCCTGACTTGACTTGACTTGTAACTTGTAACTTGACTCGTATAATCAACTTGACATCGTGGGTGTTCCTGCTTGCTTGCTTGCTTGTGCAATCCATTTGTCTTGTCTTGCATCATGTCTAGGACGTGACTCCCTGGTTCCCACGGTCAGGGATTCATACTGAATATGGATTAGGCTAATGACTAGATCAAACTATAGTTCATGGAGAATTTCCAGTCACAGGCAATCTCGTTATCTGGGCGCTCTTAATTGGACTTGTAGCTTGCCGACGAGTAGAGCACATTTCCAGCGCACTGTCATGTGTTGCACCCTCTAAGTCACCTAAGGGTATATCGTCTCCGGGGCGATGTACCCAACCATACTCTCAACCCGCGGAAGGATAACTGGATGGTCTGCAGTGTTTGGGACTGGGAAATTCTCATTGCATCTTGTTAGTAATTAGGCTTGTGACAACCCTAGTTAGTTAAAGTAGTAAGCCGTAGTAATTGCTTGGCCGCTTGTGAATGGATGGGGTCCAGCATTGTCTAAGTCTTGTCTAGCCCCTGTACCTGGAACTCTTGTACATGATTGTTTTACTTATCTCTAACAATAAATGGATAGAGACAGAGCGCTATTCAGGCGAAGGGTTACAACCCCGGTCCTTGTTTGGTTAAGGGTTGTAACCTGGCTCCCGGAATGGTCCCACGTCACTAGTCGTTTATTGTCCTGTTGCACTCTTTATTACTTGTACTTTTCTTATGTTCTGATATGCTGGCTTTTGTTCTTATTTCGTGGCCTCCTTTGTGGCACTTGCACTTTCTGGGGTTTGACCCAGCTGGTTTTGTGTGGCCAGATTTCGGAGCAGCTCCCGAGGATCTACCGAACCTCCAGCCCGATGGTGGCGACTAGAAGGAACCCGGGCTACGAGTGGGTTTTCTATTTTGTTTCGCTCACTCTATTGTAAAGTTATTCTTTTGAGGCGTTTAGCCGACGAGCACCTGTTAGCTCGATGCACTTACTTACTGTCTGCCTACGGGCTGTAAACATGATTAACAAATCCTAGGGTTGATCATGTATGACTTAACTCTTGCTAGTCCTTGCATTTTGTACGACTAGCTTCATGATCAACTGATATATAATATTTGGGACGCCTTTTATTATATATTTGGTGGTCAAACATCTTGTCATTATATTACTTGTTTGAGATTTTGGCTTGTAGTAAACCCTCATATCTAGACAGCCGTGACCGTATAGTTGAAATGTATGCTATTTCAATATACGTAGCTGGCTATGTGCGCCCCCGCTCTCTATGTATTCTGGTTCTGGGGCGTGACAATCCTCCCAGGATCTTTCAAAATCCAAGCCGTACGTTCGCAGCATGTCTTTGAGCATCTGAATAGTCCTCTCTGACTGTCCGTCTGTCTGAGGATGGTATGCAGTACTAAACTTGAGCTGAGTGCCCAAACTAGTCTGCAGACTCTGCCAAAAATTAGAAGTAAAGCAACTATCCCGATCCGAGACAATGCTAACTGGAACTCCATGAATCCTGACAATCTGCCATATGTATAACTCTACAAGCCTCTCAGTAGAAGTACCCACTTTAAATGGCAAAAAGTAGGCCGATTTGGTCAACCTGTCTACGATGACCCAAATCGCGTCTTTCCCTCATGGTGTTCGCGACAATCCAGATACAAAATCTATCGTGATGTGGTCCCACTTCACTCTGGAATGGGAAATGGCTGTAACAAACCTTCTGGCCTCTGCCTCTCTGCCTTGACCTGCTGACAGACCAAACATCTGGCTACGAAGCGAGCTACCTCCCACTTCATCCCATCCCAACAAACGTGCTCCCTCAGATCCATGTACATCTTGTTGGCACCAGAATGTATAGAGTACTGAGATCGGTGGGCCTCCTGCATAACCTGCTCCCTAAGCTCTCCACTGGGCACACACAGCCTGGAACCGTGCCTCAAAGAGCCATCCTCTGCAAGAGTAAACTCACCATCCACTAGCCCTGCTCGAACCTTCTCTCGATACACCGCAGAGCAACATCCTCGAACTGCGTCGACTTGATCCTCTCCATCAAGTCCGACTGAATCTGAAGGCCCCACATCTGCATCTGAACTCCTGGCACAATCACCTCAATCCCCAGGCTCTCCAAATCTGCTAGCAAGTGACGATCCATAGTCAAACACATGGTTTTCGGATACCTACTCAAGGCATTAGCAACTACGTTGGCCTTTCCTGGATGATACTGTAGTAAAATGTCGAAGTCCTTCATCAACTCCAACCACCTGCGCTGCCTCATGTTGATCTCCTTATGTGTAAACACATACTTCAAGCTCTTATGATCTGTGAAGATCTCCACCCCCTCTCCATATAAGTAGTGTTTCCACAACTTCAAAGCAAATATCACTGCTGCCAATTCTAAGTCGTAGGTAGGGTAGTTCTTCTCGTGGGGACGTAACTGCCTGGAAGCATAGGCAATCACCTTTCCATGCTGCTGCAAGACACAACCCATACCCTTCCCTGAAGCATCACTGTAGATAGTGAACCCTCCCGATCCTGATAGTAATGTCAGAATCGGAGCTGTCGTCAGCTGCTTCTTCAACTCATCAAAAGCAACCAGACACTCCTCTGACCAAACAAACTATGTATCCTTCTGGGTCAACCTAGTCAACGGCTCTGTAATCCGGGAGAAATCCTATACGAACCTCCTGTAATAGCCTGCCAGTCCCAAGAAGCTCCTGATCTCTGCAACTGAACTCGGTGTCGGCCAAGCCTCAACAGCCGTGATCTTCTTCGGGTCCACTGGGATCCCATCTCCAGTCACCACATGACCCAAGAAGTCAACTCTGTCCAGAAAGAACTCGCACTTCGAGAATACCGTCGTGATCTTCATAAATACCGTCAGAACGTTGGTCAACCCAAACGGCATAGATTACCGTAATCTTCATAAATATCGTCGGGGCGTTGGTTAACCCAAACGGTATAACCAAGAACTCAAACTATCTATACCGCGTCCTGAAAGCGGTCTTCGGAATATCCTCCCTCTTCACCTTTACCTGACCTCAGATCAATCTTCGAAAAAACCCGAGCTCCGCTCAACTGATCAAAGAGATCATCGATCTGCGGCAGTGGGCATCTATTCTTGATCGTGAGGTTGTTGAGTGTCCTGTAGTCGAAACACATCCATACCGACCCATCCTTCTTGGGTACAAAGTGTACCGGTGCACCCCAAGGTGAAGAACTCGATTGAATGAAGCCCTTGTCCTGTAGCTCAACTACCTGCTTCTTCAATTCCACCAACTAACTGTTGTTCACTCGATAGACATGCTGAGAAATCGATTCCGCACTGGAAACCAAGTCTATCGAGAACTCAACATCCCTGTCCGGTGGAAGTCCTAGCAACTCCTCTGTAAAGATGTCCATGAACTCTGCAATCAAAGGATGTGGAGCCACCTCCTTCTCGACTGAAATCCCGCAGAAAAGTTCGCTGCTCTGCTCCATCTGCCGTCGGGTGTACTCGAACTCTGGCTCTCCTGGCGCTCCAAATAGAACTCTACCTCCTCGGCAATCTATGCTGGCGTGATGCCTACTCAACCAATCCATACCTAATACGATATCGTAGTCCGGTAGTGGCATTACGAGCAGACGCACCTCCAACTCTCGGCCTCCTAAAATAACTCTCCGCCCTCTGCAAACATCACTCACGAGGATAACACCACCCTCGGTCATGATCTTGTAGGTCCTAGGCAATGGTTCAGATACAAGATAGTGCCTAATAACAAATGATTCAGACACAAAACTGTGGGAAGCCCCGGAATCAAATAGAGTGAAAGCTGGAATAGAGTCGAGAAGAACCGAACCTGCAATCTGTAAACCCCCTAATTTTTCTACTATAATTTTTATTTTTATTTGAATTCGATATTAAATTCTAAATTGTATTGTATGTCGCATAGTCGTATTTTACGTCGCATATGAATTTGCATTTTCGTATGTCTCGATGAGTGCGAATATGTGCGAGGTACATATTTTTGTAAAACATTTTATCGGAGATTTTATAGAAGAATTTTAGTTTCAAAATAATATGTGATAAATGTTGTAAAAATGTCACATCGAGATGTGCCACAACTTATGTTTTATTGTAATATAAGTAGTAATTTAGAAAACTATTATTTTATGTAAATATAGTAATTGTGTGCAATTGACATGAAATTTGTTTCATGTCCACTTGATGTTACGAAAACAAGTATAATTATTTTATTACAAAATAATATTCCAAATATTAAACATTATCTTAATTTTTGAAATTAATTATTATTATATTTTATTATTTATTAAAATGGTATTTGAAATATTGTTTGACTTAATATTTAATAAATTATTATGATTTAAATTGGAAAAGATTTATTGACCTTTAATTTAAATAGCTTTTAAATTAAAGATAAGTTTTATCAATATTAAATTGGATTTGATAAATTAATTTTAAATCGGTTTGAATTAATATGGAATTTATCTATCGGAGAATTTAAATCTCCATAACTCTTATCCAACTGGGAATTCCCACCTCCAATATAAGGAGAGGTACTCATCCATAAATTATTTCCACCCCATAGTGCATCGTGTCCGTTCCTCCCATCTACTATATTTTTCCCAGTACAAATACAATTATCTCCACCGTGTCCGACAACCCTGGACACCGACCCATTTCGTGTCTCGCAGGACACGTACCCGATACAATACTACCTCAACCACCGTCAACAACCTATCCTAATCCCCCGTCACCATCATCGCCGCTGGATTAGTCCACGCCACCTCCTTCCGGTGACTGCCACCAAACCACCACTTCCGGCAGCCTCCCAAACCACCGGCGCACCCAGCCAGCACCCGCAACATCGTCATTACCACCGTCGCCAATGTCAGAACCCCCAAAAACTCCACCGCCTGTACTCCTCAAACTCCGGCCATGTCTCCCCATCGACCCTGTCCGACCCCTGCCCCGGGTCACGACGGCACTGCCCCATCCCCAAGATCGCCATCACCGCAGATGGACACCGCGGCCACACCTAGCCCCTGCCACCACCGGAATCGTGGCCGGAAACCCAGTTGCCACCGACAACACCATCCGTGTGCACCGTAGCCGTGCAACCGCCCCCATCCCCGTTATCATCACCGTCACCACCACTTCCGACACCATAGTAACCACCACCATGGTCTCTTGTTCCCCCATACGACGACACCACCAGCGTGGCCTCCACCAGATAGAAAGGAGAAGGAGAGAAAACCTAACCTGGCCGAGCTCCCTGTGTCACCTCCGGCACCGCCCTCGTAAAGCCGTTCTCCGGCGACCGCCCCGCGGATCCGCACGGGGAATCACCGCCACATCTCCGCCTCCAGGAAGCCGCCGATCCGCCGCCCGTCGTCCAAATCCCGACCTCCAACCGCCGTTGGACCTCGCCACCATCGCATCACCCGAACCCGGCCGGCGCACCACCGCGCTCCTCCTGCCGGCCTGCGACTGCCGTCCCGCCACAAAACCTTGGCCGTCATGCCCGTACGGCCGTCGCCTCTGCGCTAGGTTCTCCCGACTCCACAGGCGCCGCTCCCTCGCGTCCATCGATCCACCGAAAAACCCCGCTCCGGCCACTGGCAACGACAACCGAGCTCCGACCATTTTTACTGGTAACCCTCTCTCTCGATCCTCTCTCTCTTACTTTCCCCTCTCCCTAACTCTCTCTCTCTCTCACTGTTTCAATTTGGGAAGAGAGTATTAATAGTATTATTATTAGTTGTATTAATAGTACTATTATTACTAGTTTATTTATTAGTATTATTATTATTAGTTTTACTGTTATTATTATTATTATTATTATTATTATTATTATTATTATTATTATTATTGTTATTATTATTTTACTATTAAGGATATCATTTTCTTTATTAATAGGAATTAGAAATGAACATGTATAAATATTTAGAAATATGTATACAAAAATAAATGGTTTTAGAATCCTATATGATTTTTCATATTATTAATATTTATCTAAATTATTTTTACTAATAAAATATAATTTTCTATCTATGAAAATATGTGTTGACAAACTTAGAGTTAGCCTAAAAAGATTATTTTTATTATAAAGTATTTACCAAAAATATATTTTTACTAATAAAAAAAAATCTAGTTTTAACTATTATAATTTATAAACATCGTATAGACATCTTTTCTACAAATCCTCATCTATTGTCAAGACTTGACCATGACTGATCATATCTTCTATTTTCTCGCGAATTTTGGATACCTACATCAACCATGGCTTTGGACTATCTGGATATTGTCACGATCGTCGCATCATACCATGCATCACCTCCAGGCAAGACACCTTGCCTTTACTGTTTAATTTCTTGCTCAATATCATGCATGCTTTTTCTTATTTTACAAATATAATGTTGTTCTTTCAAAACCCTATGTATTTGCAAATTACTATACTTTATGCAACAGTGTCACGCCCCAGAACCAGAATACTGGAGAGCGGGGGAATGACTCAGCCAGCTACGTATTACGGGTAGAGGAATACCGTATAATACGATCAATGATGTCTAATAAGACGAGGGGGTGCATACTACATAAAAGTCACATTATGGTCACTTCACATCTATTGTCTCAATCATTTAAACATGAAACAGAAATAGAGAACATGTAAGATAAAGCAGTAAGGCGTCCCAAACGCTCAGTCAAAATGTTCTTGATATCTGGCTTTACAAAACATAGCCAGATGACGAAGCAAGGTATACACAATTGTTTATCAGCTGCAGCCTAACATAGTTACAATTATGTAAAATTAAGTACAAGACGATCCGACTAACATGTCAGTGCCAAACGACAAAATATAAAGTAAGTAACAAAACGAGCGGGGAAGTAAGGAACCCACTCGAGTCCTCCTGCGATCATCCCTCTAGTATTGACCATCTGGGAGGTGGAAGTAAGCTGAGTCCTCGGGAACCGGCTCTAGATCTGGCCATACAAAACCAGAGAGGTTAGACCTCTAATAGCAAGTACCGCAAGGAAGCACAATATGAGAAATTAGAACCAGTAATAAGAGAATATGATATATAGATCTCTGCTTGCTACAGGGATTCACATAACATCATGACACTTCGAACCAACCTCCCAACCAAACAAGGACAGAAGTTGGCACATCATGTCCTGACATTCTGATCATCTCAGTTAGTTAACAGAGTAAGTACAGTACACAAACAAGTCAACTTAAACGGCCATGCAACTACAACGGCTTGCTACGGTGAGTTCCAAGTTATCCTGGAATTATGCGATAAAGGATTCCTCAGTTCTTACTATGCGCAAGCAAGGCTAGTCTACCCAATCAATCAATTGCGCCAATCATGAATTAGACGAATCCCAGCGGGACGCCCGTCATCAATATACAATAATTAATACAAGCAGATACCGCTCCCTGCCCGTGTGGCAGGTTTGCAGTATCTGTGGGAACCAGTCGGCCTGTCGGGCACTTAATAGTCCCAATGAGGGCTGTCATGTAAGAACTCGAGAATCCATTCTCTCCATGCTATTATTATTTTATTTAACTTAGCAGCCTCTATGTTAAGTGAAATCTCATGTCGTGGATCATGGTCATTCAGAATGAGTACTTTCGTACAAAGTACGATATGCCCAACTCTATAATGATACCCGTGCGGTTAGGTTGTAGGTCTTACATAGCGTAATGCAACAATCGAAACTAACCACGGAATAACCATGCCTTGACCATAAAGTACACATGCTGCTTTTGTAGAAAAATAAATAAATTGAAGCTTGCATATACCTGTATGCCAATATTCGGGATCGGCCAATCGATTACAATAGTTCATAATTAATATGAACGTGTCTCATTCATTCAATTCAATAAGACGACTAGCCTGTCTCTTAGTTCCAACTAGGAACCATGATCAATTTTTAGTCAAGGTCACAATCAATATCAATCAATATTAATTCGGGATAAGAATCAGTCAAATGGCATCATGGGCTCGAGTTCATGCGGTCGGGAAATTATAGAAGTTCATGCGGCTGAGAATGCATATGTGGTCAGGATCTCATGCGGCCAGGAAGTGCCATACGGCCACGAAAAACAGCATATGCTAGAACAGCATGTGCCAAGACAGCATGCGCCAGCAAACAGTATGCACCAAAAAATAGCATGTGCCAGGAAACAGCATCTGTCAAGAAACAGCATGCGCCATAAAATAGCATGCGCCAGGAAACAGTATGTGCCAGGAATCAACATGCGCCAGCAAACAGCATGTGCCAGAAAATAGCATACGCCAGGAAACAATATGCGCCAGGAAACAGCATGCGCCAGCAAACAGCATGCGCCAGAAAATAGCACTGCTCATCTTCTCCAACCAGCCTCTAATGGCCATGAAAACCCATGAACCAAAAAGACCATAAATCACTCAAAATAAGTCGAAATCAGGATTTCCAATAGTCTAAATTGGGTAGAATCAAATTCCCTATAATATGGAACCATCAAAACTTGAAAAATAACAAAGTTACTAGATCAAAACCTAAAAATTCTGAAAATATATTAAACTTAGATCTACATGAAATGAGCCATGGGAATTGAAAATGCTAAGTACTAAAGTGTCTAAGAATCTTGAGAGGAAGACAATGGAACAACAAAAATGGAAATCCATCAAGAAGCAAGTTGGCACTTACCTAGCCCTCCTAGGTTGGTGGAGGAGTTATGAGGAAGAAGAAGAGTAATGAGAAGAAGTAATGAAGAGAGATAGAAAGGGGATGAGGCTTTAAATGAAGGAGTGGTCGTAGGTGGGGCGTTGGGTTCATGTTGAACCATCCAAGGCCGAAAAATAAACCAACTCGGGCAGAACCCAAAAGCAAAGCAGAAAGTAAAATACAGAAAGTAAAATACAGAAAAATAATTAGCAGGAAATTAAAGGAATTTAAATACAGAACAATACATGATAAATATTAAATAAATATATTCCAGCAGTACATATATTTTGAATACGTATTCCGGGAACGGGAAGTGACATCTCTACCCTCCTTAGAAAAATTCCGTCCTCAGAATTTCAAATCCAAGCAGGATAGGAACATCAAAGCTAAACTAATCTAAGCATAAGCAATTGAGTAAGCAATCATTTCACAATGTCAAATAGCAATTAACGTATCTATATTTAGCAATCGACGACACCAAGCAATTCTACTCATAAGGTGACAAGCATGAGGAGTTAAGACAATCAAGGTATACAGAAAGAGATATACCTTGTGAGTCAAACATGTGCGGATACCGTGATCGGATATCATCCTCACGTTCCCACGTTGACTCCCCTAAAGTGTGATGACCCCAAGCAACCCGGACAAGGCTAATTGTTCGGTTCTTGAGTATCTTCTCTTTTCGGTCCAAAATGGACACCGGCTGCTCCTCGTAAGACAAGTTGGTACCAACAACCAGCTCAGAATGATCAAGGATATGACTTGGGTCCGATACATACCTACGTAACTGAGATACAAGGAACAAGTCATGCACCTCTCGTAACGAAGGTAGAAGGGATAAACGATAAGCAACATCGCCTATCCTATCAAGGATAACAAATGGGCCCGCGTACCGCGGACTCAACTTCCCGCGAACGCCAAATCTAATGACCCCACGAGTAGGTAAGATCCATAAAAATACGTGGTCCCCAACGAAAAACGCTAGCGACCTACGATGCCGGTCCGCCCAATGACGATGCCGATCCTGCGTAACTCGAAGTCGCTCTCTAATTCCCTTGACCACTTCAACTGTCTAGATAATCATTTTTGGGCCTAGCATCTTCCTCTCCCCGATATCATCCTATGCCAGTGGCGACCTACACTTCTTACCATATAGTGCTTCAAATGGCGTCATCTGGATACTGGTTTGATAACTGTTGTTGTATGAGAATTCGACTAATTGCAGGTGGCTCTCCCAAGATCCTCCAAAATCCAGAGTGCAAGCTCGCAACATATCCTCTAAAGTCTGAATTGTTCTTTCTGATTGCCCGTCCGTTTGTGGATGATAAGTCGTGCTAAATCTTAACTTGGTACCCAGGCTATGTTGTAAGCTCTTCCAAAAATGTGATGTAAAATAGGTATCTCTGTCTGACACAATATTGACAGGGACTCCATGTTGCCTGACTATCTGTTGTATATATAACTCTGTCAACTTTTTTGTAGATTGCCCTACTCTGAAAGGAAGAAAGTGCACCATCTTTGTAAGTCGGTCCACTATCACCCAAATAGCATCTTTACCACTTGGCGATCTCGGTAAACCGGTCACAAACTCCATTGTAATATGTTCCTATTTCCATTCTGGAATAGGAAGCGGTTACAATAATCCTGCTGGCCTCTGCAGTTCTGTCTTCACTTGCTGACATACCAAGCAACGGAAAACAAATCTAGCTATCTTCCTCTTTATCCTATTACACCAGAAGTGCTGCTTGATATCTTGGTACATCTTGGTCCCTCCAGGGTGTACAGAATACTGGGAACTGTGAGCTTCGGTCATAATCTCCTGTCTGATATCTCTACTAGGCACACATAGTTACGATCCAAACCTAAGGGTACCATCTTCATGAATTTTCATCTCCTTCCTGAGTCCTGACTCACATTTTGCTCTAAGCTTCTGAATCCTTGGGTCCTGTGCCTGAGCTGCCTTGATCCTGTCTACCAAGTCGGATTGAACTTGTAGACTTGTTAGAACTCCTACATCACTAGAAAGTATAACCTCGATGCCCATCTCCTGAAGGTCTTCTAAAATATGCTTTTGTGTTGTCAACATAAATGTGCTGTCTCTCCTGCCAAGAGCATCTGCTACTACATTAGCCTTGCCTGGATGCTACTGAAGCTCCACGTCGTAATCCTTGATCAGCTCTAACCATCTTCTCTGTCTCATGTTCAGCTCCTTCTGAGTAAAGATTTACTTCAGACTTTTGTGGTCTGTGTACATGTCCACTCGATCACCATATAAATAATGTCTCCATAGCTTCAAAGCAAATACTACTGCTGCCAACTCCAAGTCATAAGTTAGATAATTCTTCTCGTGGTCTCGAAGTTGCCTAAATGCATAAGCTATTACCTTCCCATGATGCATGAGGACACACCCAAGTCCTTTACCTGACGCATCACAATATACAGTGAAACCTCCGGGCCCAACTGGCAATGTAAGAATAGGTGTTGATATCAACTTCTGCTTCAAGTTCTCAAATAATGCCTGACATTCTGCCGACCAGACGAATGGTATATCCTTTCGTGTCAAGCGGGTCATGGGTACTGAAAGTCTTGCAAAGTCTGATACGAACCTTCTGTAATATCCTGCCAATCCTAAGAAACTCCGCACATCCGCTACGGTCTTGGGTACTGGCCAACTCTCTACTGCTTCTACCTTCTTGGGATCTACTGCTACTCCAGCTCCTGATATGATGTGAGCCAAAAATGAAATGTGATCCGTCTAGAACTCACACTTGCTGAGCTTGGCATACAACTGGTTCTCTCTCAGAACCTGTAACACTTTCCTGAGGTGGTCTTCATGCTCCTCTTCACCAGCAGAGTATACGAGAATGTCGTCAAGAAACACAACGACAAATTGATCTAAGTACGGCCTAAAGATACGGTTCATCAAATCCATAAATATTGATGGAGCATTGGTTAAACCAAACGACATTACCAAGAATTCATAATGCCCATACTTTGACCTGAACGCTGTCTTGGGAATATCCTCCTTCCGAACCCTCACTTGATGATACCCTGAATGAAGATCTATCTTGGAGAAAACTCTAGCTCTGCTCAACTGATCAAACAAGTCGTCGATCCTGGGTAGTGGGTACTTGTTCTTTACTGTTGCCGCATTAAGCTTCCTGTAATCGATGCACAATCTGGATGACCCATCCTTCTTCCCCACAAGTACTACTGGTACTGCCCAAGGTGATATGCTAGCTTGGATGAACTTCTTCTTCTTCAGTTCCTCTATGTGCTGATATACCTTGGCCTGTTCTGAATCCGCCATTCTATAAACTCGATCTGATATCGATTTAGTTCCAGGTACCAATTCTATACTGAACTCAATATCCCTAACCGGTGGTAGACCTGGAAGTTCTTCAGGAAATACGTCCAGAAACTCTTCAACTACCTTCGAAACTTGAACTTCTTCCATTGTCGTTACTACTCCCTGCTCTTGCTGAGTTTCCACTGATCTGACTAAGGTGAACCTCTTCATGCCAGGAATATCAAAAGATACACTCCCTCTACGACAATCTATTATCGTATGACTGTCTTTCAGCCAGTCCATGCCTAAGATAACGTCGAAATTTCCAACAGGAAATTCTATCAACCGGGCGGGTAAGAAATGCCCGCAAACTACAACGCTACATGCTAGAATAACTCTACTAACTCCTACGAGCCCATTACCAGTGAGTATATTTAACCTCCTTGGCAATGCCTCGAATTCCAATCCTAGCCGTAATGTAAATTGTGCACATATAAATGAGTGTGATGCTCCCGAATCAAACAATGCTACTGCGGGATATGAGGCGACGAGAATGTTACCTGCCACAACATCTTCCGATGCTAATGCATTCTCCAAGGACAGAGTGAATGCTTGCCCTCGACCTCCTTGTTGATTTCCATGCTACGGCCTAGCCTGGTGCTGCTGCGGGCCCCTGTCTTGGTGATGCTGGGGTGGTCTATGCTAGTGTTGCTGCATCGGCGGTCCCTGCTGCCGAAACATCTGAGCTTGTGTCATGAACGGGCGCTGTGCCAACGGTCTCACTGCTACCGCTGGTCCTCGATACTGTCCTGTCCCTGGTGCTGGCAGAGCAGGAAATTGTTGCACTGGTCCTCCTGACCTCGAATTCATGGGACAGGTGGTAACCCGATGATCTGGATTTCGATATATCAAACACTGTCCGTTCAATGTCCGACACACATCTCTAGTGTCCTACATTTCCACAATAAGTGCAGCCCGCTGGAGGTTGCTGGTTCTTCCTCTGTTGCTGTTGCTGCTTCCTTGGTGGTGGTGATGGCCCTCGTATTGCCACATCGTGAATACGAATGCCAAGGGACGGTACTGTTGTTCGGGGTGCTACTCCCCCTCCTTCTACAATCTGACTGTGGGATCTCTTCTGACCTTCAGTCCTTGCCGTGATCCTCTGAATGGTGATCTCATGCCTTCGGGTTGCCATCAATACCTCATCAAAAGTCTGGTAATTGTGTCCTTCTATCAATTGCAAGAGCTCAAGATGAAACCCTTGCTGGAACCTCATAGCCCTCTGGCTCTCCGTTGCTACCATCTCTGGGACGAACCTACTAAATCTGCAGAACTCTGCTGCTTAAGCATCTACCGTCTTGCCAGCCTGCTTGAGGTTGATAAACTTCTGTTGTAGCTCAAGCTGCGCCACAACTCCATAGTACTTGGTCTTAAATCTTGCAGTAAAGTCGTCCCAAGCAACAGGACGTCTGATGCCCACTTCTTCTGATTCCTACCAATCACGTACGAGATCCTGAAGCAACAACTTCACTTGATCCATACGTTCTTCTGCCGGAACCTTAGCTGCTGTCAAAATAGCCTCAATATCCTTAAGCCATGCATCTGCTGAGATGGCATCTTTCGTGCCCTCGAAACGACGGGGGTTGTACTTGCAAAACCTGGTTGATGCTCCTGAATCTGTCCTTTTCCCTCTATCCAATGCCGTCTGCAATCCTTGGTTGAGGAGTACATTCTGCTCTTGTAACTGAGCATGCATGCGCTGCTGGGCTAACATCTGGTATTGCTGAGTAGCCATCATCCCTCTCATGATCTCCAGAAGGGTCGGTGTGTCCACTTCCACAGGGGTCGGGGGAACTATGGGTGGTGTAGGAACCTCTGGATACTGCGGTCCGGCTGCTGGTTCCACTATCACTTCTTCTTGGATAGTCTCTTGAGGTAGTACTGGTCCTTGTTGCTGACCAACCTGGTCATGTTGTCCTTGTTGTTGCTGTCTAGTTCTGACATATGCAGACGAAGTGCCCCTTAGGAAAGGGACAAGAGAGCAATCAAACGACCGGACAAGAAGGATCACTGAAGCCGAAGGATACGGGAATGTCAAGCTAGGATTGAGAACAACGAATCATGAGATCAAGGAGGAACATATATGATTGAGACATCCTATAAATCTAAACACCCCACAAGTCTGAAATCAGACCTGCATGGGCCACCACTAAAACCTTGTCACGCCCTAGAACCAGAATACTGGAGAGCGGGAGAATGACTCAGCCAGCTACGTATGACGGGTAGAGGAATACCGTATAATACGATCAATGCTGTCTAATAAGACGAGGGGGTGCATACTACATAAAAGTCACACTATGGTCGCTTCACATCTATTGTCTCAATCATTCAAACACGAAACAGAAATAGAGAACATGTAAGATAAAGCAGTAAGGCGTCCCAAATGCTCAGTAAAAATGTTCTTG
The DNA here is from genome assembly GCA_029216955.1 of Iris pallida. Classification (NCBI taxonomy): domain Eukaryota; kingdom Viridiplantae; phylum Streptophyta; class Magnoliopsida; order Asparagales; family Iridaceae; genus Iris; species Iris pallida. Next base: position 3,136,961 of record JANAVB010042417.1, on the reverse strand, counting down.
ATATCTGGCTTTACAAAATATAGCCAGATGACGAAGCAAGGTATACACAATTGTTTATCAGCTGCAGCCTGACTTAGTTATAATTATGTAAAAGTAAGTACAAGACGATCCGACTAACATGTCGGTACCAAATGGCAAAATATAAAGTAAGTAACAATACGAGCAGGGAAGTAAGGAACCCATTCGAGTCCTCCTGCGATCATCCCTCTAGTATTGACCATCTTGGAGGTGGAAGTAAGTTGAGTCCTCGGGAACCGGCTCTAGATCTGGCCATGCAAAACCAGAGAGGTTAGACCTCTAATAGCAAGTACCGCAAGGAAGCACGATATGAGAAATTGGAACCAGTAATAAGAGAATATGATATATAGATCTTTGCTTGCTACTGGGATTCACATAACATCATGACACTTCGAACCAACCTCCCAACCAAACAAGGACAAAAGTTGGCACGTCATGTCCTGACATTCTGATCATCTCAGTTAGTTAACAGAGTAAGTACAGTGCACAAAAAAGTCAACTTAAACGGCCATGCAACTACTACGGCTTGCTACGGTGAGTTCCAAGTTATCCTGGAATTATGCGATAAAGGATTCTTCAGTTCTTACTATGTGCAAGCAAGGCTAGTCTACCCAATCAATCAATTGCACCAATCATGAATTAGACGAGTCCCAGCGGGACGCCCGTCATCAATATACAATAATTAATATAAGCAGATACCGCTCCCTGCCCGTGTGGCAGGTTTGCAGTATCTGTGGGAACCAGCCGGCCTGTCGGGCACTTAATAGTCCCAAAGAGGGCTGCCATGTAAGAACTCAGGAATCTATTCTCTCCATGCTATTATTATTTTATTTAACTTAGCAGCCTCTATGTTAAGTGAAATCTCATGCCGTGGATCATGGTCATTCAGAATGAGTACTTTCGTACAAAGTCCGATATGCCCAACTCTACAACGGTACCCGTGCGGTTAGGTTATAGGTCTTACATAGCGTAATACAACAATCGAAACTAACCACGGAATAACCATGCCTTGACCATAAAGTACACATGCTACTTTTGTAGAAAAATAAATAAATTGAAGCTTGCATATGCCTGTATGCCAATATTTGGGATCGGCCAATCGATTATAATAGTTCATAATTAATATGAACGTGTCTCATTCATTCAATTCAATAAGACGACTAGCCAGTCTCTTAGTTCCAACTAGGAACGCATGATCAATTATTAGTCAAGGTCACAATCAATACCAATTAATGTTAATTCGGGACAAGAATCAGTCAAAAGGAATCATGGGCTAGAGTTCATGCGACAAGAAATTATAGAAGTTAATGCGGCTGAGAATGCATATGTGGTCAGGATCTCATGCGGCCAGGAAGTGCCATGCGGCCACGAAAAACAGCATGTGCTAGAACAGCATGTGCCAGGACAGCATGCGCCAGCAAACAGTATGCGCCAGAAAACAGCATGCGCCAGAAAATAGCATGTGCTAAGAAACAGCATGCGCCAGCAAACAACATGCGCCAAAAAACAGCATACGCCAGGAAACAGCATGCGCCAGGAAACAGCATGTGCCAGCAAACAGCATGTGCCAGCAAACAGCATGCGCCAGGAAACAGCATGCGCCAGGAAACAGCATGCACCAGGAAATAGCATGTGCCAGGAAACGGCATGCGCTAGCAAACAGCATGCGCCAGAAAATAGCACTGCTCATCTTCTCCAACCAGCCTCTAATGGCCATGAAAACCCATGAACCAAAAAGACCATAAATCACTAAAAAGAAGTCAAAATCAGGACTTCCAATAGTCTAAATTGGGTAGAATCAAATTTCCTACAATATGGAACCATTAAAACTTGAAAAAATAACAAAGTTACTAGATCAAAACCTAAAAATTCTGAAAATGTATTAAACTTAGACCTACATGAAATGAGCCATGGGAATTGAAAATGCTAAGTACTAAAGTGTCTAAAAATCTTGAGAGAAAAACAATGGAACAACAAAAATAGAAATCCATCAAGAAGCAAGTTGGCACTTGCCTAGCCCTCCTAGGTTGGTGGGGGAGTTATGAGGAAGAAGAAGAGTAATGAGAAGAAGTAATGAAGAGAGAGAAAGGGGATGAGGCTTTAAATTAAGGAGTGGTGGTAGGTGGGGAGTTGGGTTCATGTTGAACCATCCAAGGCCAAAAAATAAACTAACTCGGGCCGAACCCAAAAGCAAAGCAGAGAGTAAAATACAGAAAGTAAAATGCAGAAAGTAAAATACAGAAAAATAATTAGTAGAAAATTAAAGGAATTTAAATACAGAATAATACATGATAAATATTAAATAAATACATTCCAGCAGTACATGTATTTAGAATACGTATTCCGGGAATGGAAAGTGACAAATAGACTTAGAGTTAAGGGACCACCGTATGTTTAGGGCATCTCATAAACTGTCACGATGTGCCACGGATTATGTGTGAGTTATGAGTCGCATATAGATGCGGACTTGTGTGCTGACTGATCATTGGTGTGTACAGGCCGTGCGTTAGGATATAACTGCTAATAGATTTGTGTAGAAGACTTGGCAGTTATTAATTTAGTTGAGGGGAGGGGACAGCTATTAGCGTAGGGGCTACATTTATTTTTACACACATTTTGGGCTGAGGGTGACTCTTATGAGCACTACCTTCTGCCCGGGTCGATGGTGTCTCGTATGAGCGCTACTTGACGGCCACTCTTTATTACTTGCTTACGTGAATCTGTTACAGCCCCTGCGTAGAACGTTGTCCTCACAGTGCATATCACATAGAATGGTTAGGAACCTTTACTCATGCATACTTTTCTGTTGAGCTTTTATTATTCAGTTTATGGCATGATATTATGTGTCTTGTTGCGTCCCTCTGAGGATCTGGTGATCTCTCCAGGTATGTGTTTTTGTGATTCTTGCAGGTGCTCTAGCTAAGGCCACTCCTTCCTTCGTGATGATTTTTCTTGGACTCGTCACTTGCTCTCGCTCGCTCAATTCTTTCTTTATATATTTTTCTATATTTAATTTAGTTGGTAGTAGATTTCCCTCCGTCCAACTATTGTGTACATGACAAACTCAAAGTTACTTTTATATCATTATTTATCTTCGTGGATGAGATTTAGTGTCTTGGCTTTCTACATTTACAGCTTATGTATACATACGAGCCGTATATTTACTCATATGTATACAGCTGGCATGATACGTATCGAGTCCCAAGTATTTTGGGACTGGGACGTTACACAATCAACTTCCCAATGGCCTCTGCATCCTCGGCCGCCATGGCGAAAGCTCGCCCCTACTGACCTCCTCGGGCTTGCTGCTAATGCTGGATGAACCTCTGCCGCTGAATCTTCAATGGTCCCTTCTGCTTCCCTGCCGGAGCTTTGGCTCCCGCTTCCTGTACTGCTCTGCCTGTGAACTGAGAGCACTCCTTCAGCTGATGATCAGCTACTCCACATAAAAGGCACCTGCCCAATCTCTTCCTACACTCACTCCACCCGTGCCCCGACTTCTTGCAGTAAGCACAGCTGGTAGTCTGCTATCTCGGTGCCTGCTGCTGCACCCTCGGCTGCTGATGCTACACCTGCTGGAAGGGTGCCCGGCCCTGCTGCTGGAACTGCTGCTGATACACCTGCCTCTGCGGCTGCTGGTGCTGAAAATGAGGCCTCTTGGCCTGGCCTCCGCTGCTGCTGGCTCCCTGGAAATCTCGACCACTCTTCAGTTTTAGCCCAGGTCGTCCTCCGCTGCCATGGCTCCTGCAAAGATCTCCGTGAAGGTAGCATTCTGGTCACTCTTAGTCAGTGATTGAACCTCCCTGGTCAACCCTCGACGAAACTTCCTAGCCTTCGTCTTCTCCGTCAGATCATCTATAAACCTGGCCAACCGGCAGAACTCTTCGGCATACTCTGCAATTGTCTGGTTATCCTGAACCAAACTCTCGAACTGCGCCTCAATGCCTCCTAGTGCCACATCCGGGAAGAACTGTTCCTTGAACTGCTCCCATGTCTGACCCTCTACTCCCACTCGGGGATCTGTTTGGTACCAGGTACGGGCCAGGTCCTGCATCTGATTGCCCGCTACCTTAATATGAAGTCTGGTTGGTAACCCCGCCGGCCAAAAAATCTCCTCAATGTGCTCAATCCAATCATATGCATAGTGTATGCCCTCGGTACCCAGGAAGTCTCGAGGATGCTTCTTCTAGAAGTCCTGGATATCCTTCTCCCTCCGACGCGGCTGCTGCTGTGCCCCTGGGTAGACACCATTGTAATGCCCCGCTCCGCACGAAGCATTTGGTTGGCTTATTGGATGGGATCAGAATATTGGACCGTGACTTATGTGGGGAATCGGAAGAATTAAGACTGATGAAATCTCTCTTAGCTGGCTAGACGAAATGGGTATTGGAACGTGGCTCGCTGGTGGAGCTACGCATACTAGAATTGTGTGTGCTCAGAACAGGAAGACCCTTTATTGTAAGTGAGTAGAACTGTCCTTCCTCCTCCTTACTCCTTCATGCCTAATAAATGAAGTATTAAAATGCTATGGACTATCTCTAAATGTCCCATGTTTTAGTTGCAGAATAATAGAGATGCCTGTGTTGAGAATTATTGAAATGTACAATACATTAAACTGCTAATGTGGTTTGAGGCCTGAGAATGAATTGATAACATTGCCCCTTATGCTTAACACTGCCGGAATAAGTAAACACTTGAATAATGAGATGCCTTATGAATGATAGAATAAGAAATGAACTGGCTATGCTATTGAACCAATGAACTGAATGAAACACTAGAATCATGTGCTCTCTGTATATCTATTGCAAGAATGTGAAATGCTGCCTGTCCCTTATAAGAAATAAATGAATGAATAAATGTCCCTAAGAAATGAATGAATGTTACGTTCCTCTTAAGAAAGGAATGATATGAGATACGTTGTAATGAAGCAATGAATGAGAAATGATAAAGCTGTGATCGTTGAGATCACCAAATAAAATGATGGTAATAATGAAATAAATAAGTCATTGAATATGACTAATAATGCACTGTTGCCTTTACTTTCCTTAATATATTTTACCATGTGATTTTGTTCACAATCGAGTCGGACACACATTCGCATGGTCATGGAGAACTTGTATACAAGGTTTGAGTAATAATTTCTAAGAATGTTTCCTAGGGCCCTGGGGACCGATTCGGCCTAGGAGGAAATAATGATGAGTGCTATGGGAGCACGGATAAGACGGGGTGGCATAGAGGCTCGCCACCTACTATGCCGACCGTATTATCTTGAAATGAAATGAAATAAAAAGAGTCTATATGGTTTAACAACACCAGTGACCATGTAGTCGGGATGCATGCTAATGAATGTTTTGTGCAGACAGAGTACGTATATTGGATAACCTGTATTTGATGCAGGTACGAGAAGTCGGCTATCGGTAAGAAATTACATAATTGTGATATTATAATTGTTGGTTCAACTTTCCTGTTTAATATGCCCAATAAAATGATGCTGTGTTGTTGCCTTTTAAATGAGAGACTCTATAACAAGCTCAACATGTTAAATGTGAATTTCTAATGCATTACCTTTTAGATCATTGCCATAACCTGTTGGATGGTAACACCAAGTATGCTAAAGGATTCCTTCAGAAAGTATTTCCATAATATGCTCAACGTGTTAACTCAATGTTGCTTAGATGATGCCTTACACAAAGAAATGCTATACCATGCTAAGACATGTTTACTTACTTCAATGTTTCTGCTCAAGAACTGTAAACTGATGCTAGGTCCCAAGTAGAAAGATCATTCTAATAAATGCTGCTTAAATGATTGCCTAAATGTTGGTTTAGGCGAGTGGGTTGGATTCTGTTCGCCAGTACATAGATGATGTGCTGACCCACGTTTTGTGGGCAGGTGCTCGTGCTTGGAATATTCTACACACGAAGATTGGCTTGATTGGTCCTGTGGCATCGAAGATTTGTTGGACATACAGAAGCTCTCCTTGTACAAGATGATGTCTTCTGTTTATAAAGGGCATAATGTATGGAACATTGTAATCAGTTGTACCAGTGAGATTGTAAGCCAAATCAGTATATCGAGTTATAATCCAATGTATCCAAGTATCAAATATAAACTTTGTAGCATTGCTCAGTTGGCTTTCAATGTAAAGTGAGATTGGTTGTAAGCAATGTACTTTTCTTCAATTATCAATAAAGAGAATAAAGTTCTATATGTCTCTGTGTAACTTCAAGTTGACCTTTTATCTCCGCTGCTATAAAGAAGTAATGTACTTCTACTCAATGAGGAACATTGTCCTCATATACTTCAATCTATCTGCTTCTGCCGCTGTGATGTGTTCTATTTGAAGAAATCGATTTTGTACCATCTTTCCCTTGTATAAGTACAATACCAGACTTGTACGGCATCACGCCTAAGCGAGGACGATCGATTCCAATAGGTAAAATATGTGAATAAATGACTCTACGAATTGGGGCGTGACAAATTGGTATCAGAGCACGACTTTACGTCCTTGGTCTCTTCTTTGATTCATTTCAAATCAAAGTTGCATCGACGATCAACCAAAGTTGCTTCCGCGATCACTCAACGTTGCTTCCACGATTAAGTCAAAGATTGCTTCCGCGATTATGCTGTTGTTATTCTGTAATCATCCTATATTGTTCGTGTCTGAAAGATTATTGACCCTCTTGGCTGCTCACTGAATGTTCCATACAATAAGTCTATATACATTGTGATGCCCCTGAATGAATGATTATTGTTGGTTTGGACACAAATAACCCAACAATGACTCGATGCCATAGTATGCTATATTGTAAATGCTGTTTAGAATGTGGGAATAAAGAAAAGTGGCTATGTATGCTGTAACAAGTTGAGAATTGCATGTGATATTGAGACCCCGAGATGTTGGCTAAGTATTGTGATTATTATAGATCACGAATGTCCGGAATAGATTGAGTTGGTATTTGTTTAAGGATGGCTTCGTTTCTGAGTGGTATATTGCCTCTACCACCTCAGAACGAGATTTACGTTGACCCTTTCCATAGAATAGCATTGAGACTATCTGTGGGTACTGGGTAGTATCGAGACTTAGCTGGGAGTCATGTATTGTTACTAGATGACTCGAATGTTCCTTGACGGTAATGTTATATTGGGTAGCGAGATTTTCAGAAATTGTAATCGGTGGCTTGGTTAGAAATTGTTTAGTCGAGTAGTGACTCAGACTAGTAAGACAGTCAGTATGCTACGGGTAAATTGATTTGGCTAGAGAATATTTGAATGTTGATTTCGATTGGTTGGATGCAAATCATATATGGCTAATACAATGTTGGTTGCTAAGCTGAAAGTTTTGAAAATATTGTCGGTGAACTAAAGGAATATTAGAGATTTGTGCCTTGACCCTAAGGTGTAATAGATGTTAATCCATCTTGATCACCAAAGGATAGTCGTTGCATATGTGCATGTATGCTGAGGAATTGAATTGTACTAGAAAAGTAACAAGTAACAATCCTGAATATTTTGTTGCCTAGAGGATGGTTAAGTGATACATAAATTGTCGGATTAAATGGGATGAACTACTCGACCATTGCTGCATGAGATTTAAGAATGTCCGTAAGATAGTTTGATGATTGAGAAACGAATAGGAACGAGAAATTGTAATGTGTTGAATAATGTCGGTATAGGTAATTATTGGTTGGAATATAGATTGTTGGCTTATGACTTAGTGGTGTAACTATGTCATACGGACCGAATAGTATGGTTCTATAGTCCTGTTGAGACTAACGAAATCGATGACCCTTGAATAGTTAGCCTTGGCTTATGGGTTTGTGTCAGTACAAAGGAATTGGAATAGAAATTGGATCATTGGGAATTTACTTGATGGATTATTCGAATGACGAGAATCGTATGTCGGGTTGAAACTGACCATAATATTGTTAGATCGATCTTACTCGATCATTGGGTAAGTCTAGAGTGAGCCTCTGTGGGAATTATTTCCTTGAGGAAGATACTAGATAGATAGACTTGACCCTAGAAATTGTGGGCTGCATGACCAATTGTTGGCATAACCGACAATGGCGAATAGTTATTCAGACTGAGTGGAAACCCATAGGTTTGGGTAGAGTTCCTTAGAACAGTTGGTTGTTTGTTGGCCCTAAGAATAAGAAACTAGCATAACCCTAGTAGCCGTCCACTCTAGGGAAGTCACCTGAATGATTAAGTTTAGCTGTCAATGTCGCTAACCTTAGAGATTGACTGAAAAATAGGTGACCATTGGAGACCCATAGGATGACCTTGTGGCATTGAATGAGAGACGGTGATAATGAGTATTGACCTAAGGGAATGTATGCTTCAACTTGTGCCTTAAGAGATGTTTGACCCTTGAGGATTATATGTCGGCCATAAGTGGGAATTGTAATCGTAAGGTAAGACTTGAGTGTACCTATAGTCGGGTAGCTAAGTTAACCTTGACTATTGCATAGAATTATACCCTGACTCGGGTAATCGATAGTAGGTGACGTCGGATTGTGTCTTATAGAAAGATGAATTGCCTCGGTGAAAAATATTGTTGGATTTGGGAAGGAATATGATTGCATGTTGTGAATTCTTGATATGATTGGCTCTAAGTTAGACCCTTGATCGAATGTTGGAAATATTATGCTTGGATACAGAGCTGTCCCTGATGTTAAGTGTTGTGGCCTGGAAGATAGTGATTTTGGCAAAGTGAATAAAGTGATAAGTCAATTGAAAGGATGCTAAGTCGGATTTGAAAAAGAGAGTTATATCGTGGCTGATCGAATCGCACTAACATGGAAGTTGGCTGAAGTACATATGTTTTGGGGACGCCTAAAATATGTGTATGGATCCAGCCGAAGTGATGGTTGCGACTGAGATAACATTATGGGAAGAAATTATCGCACTAGCGCAGACTTTGGCTGAAATGCATATGTTTTGGGGACGCCTGAAACATGTGTATGGATCCAAATGAAGTGATGTGTTGCGACCAAGATAGAATGTAAGGAAAATGTTGGTGAATCAATGAGAAGTTGTAAGTATTTGGAAAAAAGAGAAAGACGGATTGAATCGTTGATGGATTAAAATGATACAGTTGGATAGCTATTTTGAAATAACCGAGTGGGATGAAATGAGTATTGAATTGAAGCTGAATGAATAACTCGTTGTGACTAAGTGAATTTAGAAGAAGAGTTGTTTCCTTAAGTTTCGAGGATGAAACTTTTTCTGAGTGGTATATTATGTAATGCCCCGCTCCGCACGAAGCATTTGGTTGGCTTATTGGATGGGATCAGAATATTGGATCGTGACTTATGTGGGGAATCGGGAGAATTAAGACTGATGCAGTCTCTCTTAGCTGGCTAGACGGAATGGGTATTGGAATGTGGCTCGCTGGTGGAGCTACGCATAATAGAATTGTGTGTGCTCAGAACAGGAAGACCCTTTATTGCAAGTCAGTGGAACTGTCCTTCCTCCTCCTTACTCCTTCATGCTTAATAAATGAAGTATTAAAATGCTATGGACTATCTCTAAATGTCCCATGTTTTAGTTGCGGAATAATAGAGATGCCTATGTTGAGAATTATTGAAATGTACAACACATTGAACTGCTAATATGGTTTGAGGTCTGAGAATGAATTAATAACATTGCCCCTTATGCTTAACACTGCCGGAACAAGTAAACACTTGAATAATGAGATGCCTTATGAATGATAGAATAAGAAATGAACTGGATATGCTATTGAACCAATGAACTGAATGAAACACTAGAATCATGTGCTCTCTGTATATCTGTTGCAAGAATGTGAAATGCTGTATGTCCCTTATAAGAAATGAATGAATGAATAAATGTCCCTAAGAAATGAATGAATGCTACGTTCCTCTTAAGAATGGAATGATATGAGATACATTGCAATGAAGCAATGAATGAGAAATGATAAAGCTGGGATCGTTGAGATCACCAAATGAAATGATGGTAATGATGAAATGAATAAGTCATTGAATATGACTAATGATGCACTGTTGCCTTTACTTTCCTTAATATATTTTACCATGCGATTTTGTTCACAATCGAGTCGGACACGCATTCGTATGGTCATGGACAACTTGTATACAAGGTTTGAGTAATAATTTCCTCGAACGGTTCCTAGGGCCCTGGGGACCGATTCGGTCTAGAAGGAAATAATGATGAGTGCTATGGGAGCACGGATAAGACGGGGTGGCATAGAGGCTCGCCACCTACTATGCTGACCGCATTATCTTGAAATAAAATGAAATAAAAAGAGTCCATATGGTTTAACAACACCAGTGACCATACTAATGAATGTTTTGTGCAGGCAGAGTAAGTATATCGAATAACCTGTATTTGATGCAGGTACGAGAAGTCGGCTATCGGTAAGAAATCACATAATTGTGATATTATAATTGTTGGTTCAACTTGCCTGTTTAATATGCCCAATGAAATGATGCTGTGTTGTTGCCTTTTAAATGAGAGACTCTATAACAAGCTCAACATGTTAAATGTGAATTTCTAATGCATTGCCTTTTAGATCATTGCCATAACCTGTTGAATGGTAACACCAAGTATGCTAAAGGATGCCTTCAGAAAGTTTTTCCATAATATGCTCAACGTATTAACTCAATGTTGCTTAGATGATGCCTTACACAAAGGAATGCTATACCATGCTAATACATGTTTACTTACTTCAATATTTCTGCTCAAGAACTGTAAACTGATGCTAGGCCCCAAGTAGAAAGATCATTCTAATAAATACTGCTTAAATGATTACCTAAATGTTGGTTTAGGCGAGTGGGTTAGATTCTGCTCGTCAATACATAGATGATGTGCTGATCCATGTTTTGTGGGCAGGTGCTCGTTCTTGGAATGTTCTACACACGAAGATTGGCTTGATTGGTCCCACGGCATCGAAGATTTGTTGGGCATACAGAAGCTCTCCTTGTACAAGATGATGTCTTCTGTTTATAAAGGGCATAATGTATGGAACATTGTAATCAGTTGTACCAGTGAGATTGTAAGCCAAGTTAGTATATCGAGTTATAATCTAATGTATCCAAGTATCAAATGTAAACTTTGTAGCATTGCTCAGTTGGCTTTCAATATAAAGTGAGATTGGTTGTAAGTATTGTACTTTTATTCAATTATCAATAAAGAGAATAAAGTTCTATATGTCTCTGTGTAACTTCAAGTTGACCTTTTATCTCCGCTGCTATAAAGAAGTAATGTACTTCTACTCAATGAGAAACATTGTCCTCATATACTTCAATCTATCTGCTTCTGTCGCTGCAATGTGTTCCTATTTGAAGAAATCGATTATGTACCATCTTTGCCTTATATAAGTGCAATACTAGACTTGTACGGCATCACGCCCAAGCGAGGACGATCGATTCCAAGAGATAAAATATGTGAATAAATGACTCTACGAATCTGGGCGTGACAACCATCTCCACAGTCGTACGGACCAGCTGATGGGCCTCGTCGATCCCCTGACGAAGTCGGCAGTCTGACGCTGTTGCTACTGCTGATGAGACTCCAGAATCCTCTCCACAAAGGAGAATAGATGAGCAGCATCTACCATCCCCGCAGGTGGAGGCTGCTGCGACGGAAGGATCTCAGGAAGAACCGGGCTCTGCCTCCTAACTGGTGGAGGTGCTCCTCCGAATGCTGCTGAAACACCCACCCCAGCTGGCATAACTGGGGCTGCGGTACCGGGAGCTGGCTGCTGAGGATGAGAGGTGGAAGACCTCTCATCAGCGTCCCCGGTCTGGGGCGATGCAATCTCGTCTCGACCATCCTGGAGACACAGATCAAATAAGAAACAATTTTTGAGAATGAGTCAAAATATCAAAGGAGAACAGTTTATATTGAAATGAAGACAATAAGCAGCAAAATATAGATAAACGAAATCTGATAAAGAATTTTCCTAGTGTGATTGTGTACCTTCAAAATATCCTAATCCTACTGCAGGCTGCAGTGATACTCTAGTTCGAATACCACTACATAAAACTAGACCTGCATAGGCCACCACTAAAAATGTGTTACGACCCGCACCTTAGAGTAAGGGTACGAAAAGTGAATACGCCCAGCCTACGCCGCAATGTCGGCGGTAGAACGTTGTCCTAGGTCACAACATCTAACAATATAAGGTACCTGTATAGTATATACACTCCGAGTGGAGGTGACAATACAGAAATACAGTCTCAATCACATCTGAGGCAGAAATAAGATAAGATAGATAGATATGAAACGAATCCATAAGATACAAATAGATAGAGAGTCTAAGTATCTAAGATATCACAACAATCTAGAAACATCCCAAAACTCAAATACAGTAATCTAGAGAATAAATACAACTGAAAATCACTACTCTAGACTAAAGGTGTGTCATCCACTGATAATAGATCCTGCTGGAGATCCAAGTCACAGCAATCCTCTAGGGTAGTCCCATAATAAGTGGTACAGAGCGCCTCGTCCTCATCCTCTGTAATATTTTCAACAGGTCCAGTCAGGACAGGAGCGAACACAATACATCTCATGCAAATCATAACAGGTTAGGAAATATAAACATGCTAGAGAGTAAGATACATGAAACTGAAAGAACAACATGATATAAAAGAGAGAACGGTAAGGAAATAGCTACAATATATATAGATAACTATCAGTGACTAGTAAATCAGAGTACAAGATAAACATGTGAACAGCTGGAGGTGATTCATGGCTATAGTAAAGAGTTGATTCATGACTACACTACTTTAGAATTATTCACATGTTTAGTTCTACTCCTCCATTCCCCAATCAATACACAAGGATCCAGTTAAGTTACGTTAAGATTCATGACTACGCTACAGGCTCATAATGATTGATTCATGAATAGATTCGTGAAGGCTCTGTAATTCATGAAAGTACAGGAATTACAAGCAGATTCATGATAGATTCATGATAATAGAAGCATGAGATACATGATGTAAGTGAAACACACAAGACATGAGTATCCGATGCTCCCGAAAGGGATAACATCTCATGAAAGGATCCATATAGTACCAATCCGTGTTACCAACGTGTCAGCATCAAGTAAAGTAATCTAAAGTAGGAATATAATCCTAAGCAAGATATGAAATGATCAGAGAATGTACTCGCATGATATATGTATGTCTGAAGAGAATATACTGTCTGAGGAGTGGTGTCTGGCTCCTATAGAACAGTACAAGTTACTGTTGGCACATTTTATTTTGATTATTAACAGCATCTTCGTAGTTTAGTCTTCTGTTCTTCAGATTCAAATATTCTCAGAAGATCTACTACATGGAGTTCTTCCGTTCAAGCGCAATCATCTTTTTCATTGAAGACTGAAGCAGTTATCGGCGTTCCCTGCATAAGACGGCATCCTCCTGCTTAGAGTCTTTGAGTCTGTACAAGTCTAGGTATATCTGTAAATACCTAAGGACGGATGACAAGTAAAAAGAACAAGTCAAAAATCAAATACCTACAGAGCGGCATACCGGCGGCATGCTTCGGCATACCGGCGGTATACCGTTTTTAGCATCCAGAAAGTTGCTGTGACAAATTGTCGGCATACCGGCGGCATGCTTCGGCATACCGGTGGTATACCGATTTTTGTGTCCAGAAAGTTGCTGTGACAAATTGTCGGCATACCGACGGCATGCTCCGGCATACCGGCGGTATACCGTTTTTAGCGACCCAAAAGTTGCTGTGACAAATTGTCGGCATACCGACGGCATGCTCCGGCATACTGGCGGTATACCGTTTTTAGCAACCCAAAACTTGCTGTGACAAATTGTCGGCATACCGGCGGCATGCTCCGGCATACCGGCGGTATACCGAGTTTCAAATATTTGGTTTTTGAATTGCTCTGACTAGCATTAATGGCCGCATTTAATGCTCTCAAACGGTCATTAATATGACCGTTACTATTTGGACGGTATACCGACGGTATGCCGCTGCATACCGATGGCATGCCGGCCTGCCTGTATCTAGAGCATTAAATGCCACCCACTCTTGGTTTCTCTATAAAAGAAAGCCCTCTCTCTCTTGAGGACTTTACCAACTCTTACCATAAATTTTCCAACAACCAAGAGCTCCACCATTAATACTCTTCCAAGCTTTTCATTGTCATCCTCTCCCAAAGTGCTAGAGTATTAAAGAGTTGTACATTTCGGTCTTCACGTGTTAGAAGATCAACAAGTTCTCTTCTCTTTTGTTTGAAGTTGGTGAGCCTTCGTAAGAAAACTCGTGTGTAGAAGTTGGCAAGTCTTCGGATCCAAACTCGTATTGAAGTTGGCGAGTTCTTCGGATCCAAACTCGTGTACTATTTGGTTAAATAGTGGATTAAAGCCGGAGAGAGTTCCGGGACTGGATTGCCTCAAAAGAGGATACCAGGATACATCCTTACGTTTGATCTTTCTACTCTTTACTTTCAATTGTCTTTATTGCCTCAATTGTTGTAGTTAATTTTTAATTTCCCTATTCACCCCCCCTTTAGGGTTCTACAATTGGTATCAGAGCTTCGTTCTCTTGATTTGGATTTACACCCTTGAGTGATCCATAGCCTCTAACCCTAGTATCAACACGTTTCACAATGAGGGGCACTCCACAAATAGGCCTCCCCTATTTGATGGAACCAACTATAACTACTGGAAGATTAGGATGAGCATTTATCTAAAGTCCATAGATTTTGATTTATGGGATTGCGTGATAAATGGTCTTCCTACTCCTTCCAGAGCTATTGAGGATATTGCTTCTGACACCCTTCGGGACACACTTACTGAAAACACCAAGAAGCTTGCTAGTCGAGATGCCAAGGCAATGAATGCTCTTTATTGTGCTCTCGACAGTAGTGAATTCAACCGAATCTCTACTTGCAAGACTTCCAATGAGATTTGGAAGTTACTTGAAGTCACACACGAGGGAACTTCACAAGTGAAGGAATCCAAGATTAGTAGACTCACGCAAGAATATGAGTCCTTTAAAATGAAGCATGATGAATCTATTACTTGCATGTTTACTCGTTTTGGTGACATTATTAACCCTCTCTCTTCTCTTGGAAAGGAATATCCTGCTCATAAAAAGATAAGAAAAATTCTTAGAGGATTGACGAAAGCTTGGACTCCTAAAGCTACCGCAATCATTGAGGGGAACGATCTAACAGTCATGAACCTTGAGACCCTCATGGGTAAGCTAATGACTCACGAGCTCGATATGAAGGATCAAGAGGAATCCTCCATACAAGAGAAGAAGAAGGAGAAGACCAAAGAGAAGGAGAAGACTCTTGCTCTCAAAGCAACAAGGTCCTACTCCAAGGATAGCTCCGACGACAATGAGTCGGACGACGATGAAGAAATAGCTCTCACAGCTAAGCACTTCCGGAAGTTCCTAAAATTCAACAAGGCCAACTGCTCCAGACGGGACAATAAAGAAGATCCGGCGTGCTATCAATGCAGAAGACCCGGACACATCAAGAGGGATTGTCCGATGATAAGAAAAGACTCAAGCAAGTACGAGAAGCCTAGCAAGGGAAGCTCGTCCTCCAGAAAGTTTGCCAACACAAGCATTTGGTGTGAAAGTGACGCGAGCGACTCCGACAACGACAAGGAGTGCAAACACAATGCCAACGTCTGTCTCATAGCAACCGATGAGGTACTTGATGATCTTTCCTTAAATACTCTTACCTATGATAATTTGGAGAAAGCCATTCTTGAATTGCATGAAGAACACAAAGGTGTTCGGAATAAATACAAGAAATCTCTTAAAGAGGTTGAGGCTCTTCAACTTTAAGTAGAGAGGCTCTCAAGCATCATTATTGATGTGAAGGGAAAATCTCCTATTTCTGACACGGATGAAATAGAGTCTTTGCGACTCAAGTTTCAAGAATCTCTTGACACCATCAAGAAAAAGGATGATGAGATTCAATCCATGAGAAGCTCTTATGAATTTGCTATGCACAAATGTCAAGATGCTAATAGAAGAGAATATGACACTTCTATTAAGTATAATGATATTCTTACACGGAGTAAGAATTTAGGTAATAAGAATACCACTCACATGCATGCTCCAAGACACCCCCACACTCATCACAATGCTAGGCATAACCCTTACATGAACACTACACACAACTCCTTTTCTAACACAAGAAAAGGAACTTTTGTTAAGAAGAACACCTCTCATCATGCATTTTACTATCATCATAACACTCATGGTAGAACTTCTCACACTAGAAACTCACATATGCACAACACTCACACTTCTTCTTCTAAATCTTCTTTGATGTACAATTATTGTGGTTTGCTCGGTCATACTTCTAATTTTTGTTATATAAGGAAACAAGTTGACATGAAAGTTCTTAAATGGGTTCCGAAGACTAACACTCAAGGATCCATAAGATCATGGGTACCAAAATATTCATCTTCAACTTGTGTTGTAGGTGAAGAGTCCTTCTCATGCTAGAAGCAAGTGGATTCTCGATAGCGGTTGTTCACGGCACATGACCGGGGATGCTTCATTATTTATAACGCTATCGATGAAGAAGGAAGGACACGTCTCCTTCGGTAACAATCTTAAAGGTTATATTATTAGAAATGATAATATCGGTTCTCCTCCTTATCCTTGTATTAATAATGTATGTCTTGTTACTAATCTCAAGTATAACCTCCTTAGTATTAGCCATCTTACCGATAATGGCTATGATATCAAGTTTGTTAAACTCAAATGCTACATTACCGATAGCTCTAATGGAACTATTATTTATGAAGGCATTAGAGAAAACAACATTTATGTTCTTTATCTTGTTGAAGGTACTAACAATGACAGGTGCCTAGTTGCAAAGAACGATAAGAGTTGGCTTTGGCACATGAGGCTTGGACACGCCAACATGGATAGCATCTCTCGCCTTGCCTCCAAGAAGCTTGTACGAGGACTCCCAAGTATCCCTTTCAAAAAGGATATGGTATGTGAAGAATGCGAGAAAAGTAAGTTGACCAAGTCATCCTTCAAATCCATCAACTTTGTGAGTACCACTAGACCTCTTCAACTTATTCATATGGATCTTTTCGGCCCTAGTAGAGTAGCTAGCCTTGGTGGCAAACTTTATGCTTTTGTTTTAGTTGATGATTTTTCGAGATTTACTTGGGTTATTTTTCTTGCTTGCAAAAGTGATACTTTTCGTGAATTTGTTGCTTTTTGTAAACGTGTTCAAAATGAGAAAGGTTTTTCTATCAACAAAATTAGGAGCGATCATGGAGGGGAATTTGATAATGTTGATTTCAAAATATTTTGTGAAAAGAATGGTTTTGGACATGATTTTGCTTGTCCACGAACTCCTCAACAAAATGGTGTTGTGGAGAGAAAGAATAGAACCCTTGGCGATATGGCCCGGGTTATGTTAAACCAATATAAGCTCCCCCAATATTTTTGGACGGAAGCCGTTAATACGGTATGCCATGTTATTAATAGGGTCTTGATTAGACCTATTTCTAAGAAGACTTCTTATGAGCTTTGGTTTGACAAAATTCCCTCTATTGAATATTTCAAAGTTTTTGGTTGCAATTGTTTTATTTTGAATACCAAGGATAACCTAGGCAAGTTTGAAGAAAAAGCCTATGAAGGAATATTCCTTGGATACTCTACTCATAGTAAAGGTTTTCGTGTTTTTAACAAAAGAAGTCTTGTTGTCGAAGAGTCAATCAATGTCTCTTTTAATGAACTCAACTCTTCTACATTCTCCTCTTCCGAGGATATTGATGACATCTCGTTTGGGTTGGAGAACTCCTCTATTGAGGATCGTCCTTCTTCATCTAACAATGAAGTTGTGACCCCATCAAAAGAGTCTCCTCCTCTCGAGCCTCCTCAAAAGGATCTCCCAAAAGAATGGAGATTTGTCACCAATCATCCTAAGGAGCTTATCATTGGGGATCCTTCCTCCAGTGTTAGCACAAGATCCGCCACTCGTGATCTTTGTGTAAATGTGGCTTATATCTCTCAAATAGAGCCTAAAAATGTTAATGATGCTTTTCTTGATGAGTTTTGGATGATAGCTATGCAAGAGGAGCTAAATCAATTTGAGCGAAGCAAGGTTTGGGAACTTGTCCCAAAACCTAGCAATCATCCCATTATTGGAACTAAATGGGTGTTTCGTAACAAACTTAATGAAGATGGGTTAGTGACTCGTAACAAAGCCCGATTGGTTGCTCAAGGCTATAACCAAGAGGAAGGCATTGACTACGACGAAACCTATGCTCCGGTTGCACGTCTTGAATCCATTCGTATGCTTTGCGCTTTTGCTTGTTTTAATGACTTTAAGCTATTTCAAATGGATGTTAAGAGTGCTTTTCTAAATGGTATTATTAAAGAGGAAGTTTATGTTAAACAACCTCCCGGATTTGAAGATTTTCAATTTCTTAATCATGTGTTCAAACTCCATAAAGCCCTTTATGGCCTCAAACAAGCTCCTCGTGCTTGGTATGAGCGTCTTAGCTCTTTTCTTGTTTCTCACAATTTTTCAAAGGGGAAAGTTGACACCACACTTTTTATTAAATCCCATGATGGGACTCTCTTATTGGTTCAAATTTATGTCGATGATATTATTTTTTGTTCTACTAACAACACACTTTGTGTAGAATTTGCTAAAGTTATGCAGGAAGAGTTTGAAATGAGTATAATGGGTGAACTCTCCTTCTTCTTGGGGTTACAAATCAAACAAGGACCCAAAGGAACCTTCATCAATCAAGCGAAATATACAAAGGACCTCCTCAAGCGTTTCGACCTCGACTCATCCAAATCAATGAGGACTCCTATGGCCACAACGACAAAGCTTGACAATGATGAAGATGGCACATCGGTCGACATTCGTAAGTATAGAGGTATGATCGGTAGCTTACTTTATTTAACTGCTAGCCGTCCTGATATCATGTTTAGTGTTTGCTTGTGTGCACGATATCAAGCCAATCCAAAGGAATCACATTTGTGTGCCGTTAAGCGCATTTTTCGTTATCTCAAAGGCACCATTAATATAGGTCTTTGGTATCCGAAATCCTCATCCTTTGAGCTTCACGGCTTTTCGGATGCGGATTTTGCCGGATGCAAGATTGACCGAAAAAGTACTAGTGGCACATGTTAATTCCTCGGGAAGTCTTTGGTATCGTGGTTTAGTAAGAAGCAAAATTCTGTTGCTCTTTCAACCACTGAGGCAGAGTATATTGCGGCTGGTTGTTGTTGTGCACAAATTCTTTGGATGTCACAAACACTTTTAGATTACGTCATTTCTCATTCTTGTACCCCTATTAAATGTGATAACACTAGCTCTATCAATTTCACGAAAAACCCGATTTGTCACTCACGCACGAAGCACATTGAAATTAGACACCATTTTCTTCGTGACCATCAACAAAAGGGAGATATTCGTCTTGAATTTATTGATACTACATATCAATTAGCCGATATTTTCACAAAACCACTCCCGGAAGATCGCTTCACCTTCCTTTGCCGTGAACTAGGCATTTTATCTTTTGATCCATAATTCCTCTCGGCCGGCACACCGACGGTATACAGCGGAATACCGGCGGCATGCCATTTTTCGAATCAGAATTAGGTTCTGTTTCGAAACTCGACATACCGTCGGTACACGTCGGCATACCGTCGGTATGCCGGATGGAGGCGGACAGGACATCATATCAGGATCCGGGCCCACCTTTCTTCTCTACTTCCTTTATTCTTTTTTAACCTACTTTTATTCCCTCTCATCCATCCCATCTATCATAACTACCCATCTCTTTACCTCCCATCTCATTTATTACTCTTCAATCACATCCCCCCTTTCTCTCCTCTTTTTACTCTACCCTCATAAATTCCAACCCACCACCTTTTCAACTCCCCTCTTTAAACCTCCTCTACAACCGTTCCCACCCTCCTCCCCTTTCAAAATTCATCTCTTCATCTTCCTCCTCCTCTTTAAAATCCTCCTTCCTCCATCACTTCTCCTACTCCTCCTTCATCCACTCTAAAAACCTAATCTCTCTTCATGGCAAACCCTAAGCGTCCCCGCTCCTCCTCCTTCTTGTTCAACCCCTTCATCCCGGTGGCACAACCTCACGGGTATGACCAACGGATCTTCTCCAACTCTTTGGCGGCCGAGCTTTGGTTTTAGCACTTCGTTCATCACAATGTGTTCAAGGGACGAGCGATAAATTGGAACCTCTTCCCCGGTCACGTCTCCATGTTTGACGACGCCGGACTCTCCTCTCTACTTCGGTGCCAAATACTCGTCTACCCCGCTGCGGTCCGACTATTCTATTACAACTTGGTCGGGGACGACGATCACCCCGCCATTCAGTCTATGGTCAATGACCGTCACTTCCGTCTCACATCTCGGGACATCGGGAACATCCTCGGCATCCCGGACAAAGGGGAAGCGTTGTCATCCTTGGGTGCTCTTAACTCCTCGGCGGCGTCACCCTTCGACGAGTTCTGTCGTATCATCTGCAAGGGCCCCAACCCTCCTGCCATCCCGGCCCTCTCTGCACAGCTGGAGCTATTTTACTACGAGCTCCATAGGATAGTGTGCCATACACTATTTCCTAAGGACGGGAACTACGACGCCATTACCGGTGATGCCCTCGTCTGCATGTATTATCTCTATGCCCGGAATCCCTTCTCTTTCCCGAAGACTCTCCTTCTGCTCTTCCGGTGTGTCATGCCCGCGGGAAAGCAGAACCTCTACTACGGCTCCCTTATCACTCTCCTTTTGGAAGCCAAATAAGTTGACCTATCTTTTTGCTCCTCGGATGGCGTGCCCTCCTTTCTTGCTGTCTTCCGTTCCCTTAGTGGCGCCTCTACTTCACGTGCCTCGTCTTCCCAAGAGCAACCGGCATCCACTCCTGCTGCTCCCATATCTACTCCTCCCGCTTCGGGCCGTTATATGCCGCTGACTCAGCAGCACTTTGATATGCGTATGGCCCAGGCGGAGGAGCAGATGCGGGCCCACACTCGTGGCCTTGGCGCCCTAATCCAGTCCCGTTTCCACGATCAGGGGTACTTTATTCAGCGCACTCTTCAGGACCGGGATGCTTTTCTGGATCTTAATCTTCAGGATCCTATGTACCAGGCCCCGCGCTTCTCTGATCCCAATGCCTATGGGTTTATGTACCCTAACGGCATTGATCCTTTTGGCGCCTTCCAGCAAGCTCAGGGTGATGGTGACGATCCGGCTGATGAGTAGGGATGGATTTCCTTCTGGATGATGGTCTCGTTTTATGCGTGATTTAGTTTTATGTGTTTGTTTTTATGTTGTCTTTTGTGCTCCTTCGGGGACCGGTGTGTGGTTGGTACCAGTTATTTGCAGTCCTTCGGGGACTTTATCTGTGGTTATCTCTAGTGTCCGGCTCTCGTTGAGGAGAGTCTTTCTATTTGCCTTATGCTATGTATGTGTCGGGCATGTATTCACTTTTCACTTCAAAATATTAATACATGCTTCTCTTTACATGCTCTTGTCATTATCATTATGCACGCTTTCTATTATTATCCCCATCTTTGACTAAGTGACAAAGAGGGAGAAATCGTATTGAGGGGGAGCTGTCTACCTACGGGGGAGCTACTCCCTGAAGATGCTATCTCTCTATTTTGTCAATTATCAAAATGGGGGAGTTTGTTGGCACATTTTATTTTGATTATTAACAGCATCTTCGTAGTTTAGTCTTCTGTTCTTCAGATTCAAATATTCTCAGAAGATCTACTACATGGAGTTCTTCCGTTCAAGCGCAATCATCTTTTTCATTGAAGACTGAAGCAGTTATCGGCGTTCCCTGCATAAGGCGGCGTCCTCCTGCTTAGAGTCTTTGAGTCTGTACAAGTCTAGGTATATCTGTAAACACCTAAGGACGGATGACAAGTAAAAAGAACAAGTCAAAAATCAAATACCTACAGAGCGGCATACCGGCGGCATGCTTCGGCATACCGGCGGTATACCGTTTTTAGCATCCAGAAAGTTTCTGTGACAAATTGTCGGCATACCGGCGGTATACCGATTTTTGTGTCCAGAACGTTGCTGTGACAAATTGTCGGCATACCGACGGCATGCTCTGGCATACCGACGGTATACCGTTTTTAGCGACCCAAAAGTTGCTGTGACAAATTGTCGGCATACCGACGGCATGCTCCGGCATACCGGCGGTATACCGTTTTTAGCAACCCAAAACTTGCTGTGACAAATTGTCGGCATACCGGCGGCATGCTCCGGCATACCGGCGGTATACCGAGTTTCAAATATTTGGTTTTTGAATTGCTCTGACAAGCATTAATGGCCGCATTTAATGCTCTCAAACGGTCATTAATATGACCGTTACTATTTGGACGGTATACCGACGGTATGCCGCTGCATACCGACGGCATGCCGGCCTGCCTGTATCTAGAGCATTAAATGCCACCCACTCTTGGTTTCTCTATAAAAGAAAGCCCTCTCTCTCTTGAGGACTTTACCAACTCTTACCATAAATTTTCCAACAACCAAGAGCTCCACCATTAATACTCTTCCAAGCTTTTCATTGTCATCCTCTCCCAAAGTGCTAGAGTATTAAAGAGTTGTACATTTCGATCTTCACGTGTTAGAAGATCAACAAGTTCTCTTCTCTTTTATTTGAAGTTGGCGAGCCTTCGTAAGAAAACTCGTGTGTAGAAGTTGGCGAGTCTTCGGATCCAAACTCGTGTTGAAGTTGGCGAGTTCTTCGGATCCAAACTCGTGTGTACTATTTGGTTAAATAGTGGATTAAAGCCGGAGAGAGTTCCGGGACTGGATTGCCTCAAAAGAGGATACCAGGATACATCCTTGCGTTTGATCTTTCTACTCTTTACTTTCAATTGTCTTTATTGCCTCAATTATTGTAGTTAATTTTTAATTTCCCTATTCACCCCCCCTCTAGGGTTCTACAGTTACCACATGTCCAAAATAGTAAAATAGACTGCTACAATGCATTCTACATGATGTTTGGGTCAATCTAGGCTGAAGTCAACCTTTGGTCAACTCTAGTCAACTACACTAGTCAAACTAGGTCAACTAGGTCAAACCAAACACAAACAAGTCTCACTAAGCCTAGCCAGTCTATTCTAGCAAGCACACATCATCACAAGCCATACAAGTATATCAACACACAAATCACATGTGTATACATGTCATATACACATAGGCTATCTGTCATAGGCTACCTATATTGGCAAAACATATATTACATATAGGCAAAATGCATATATATTATATATTACATATTTATCCTACAAATTAGAGATAATATATATATAAACATAGAGTGACATGTGGCATGTGTGTGTGTGTATGAGTGTGTGTGTGAGTGACATATGAGTGTGTGTGGATACATAATCTCAATTTTTTATGTGTGAGTGTGTGTGTGTGTAGAACTCAGTTAAAACAGTACAAATGTGTGAGTGTATATAGATGCAGGGAACATCATAGGTTATAGAGGTTCTCAGATTTGAAATGTGTATGTATAGCTATCAATCATGATTCTAAGTTTACATGTGTGTGTGGAAAATAGGGTGAAGTGTGTGATGTGTGTGTTCATAACATAGGCTAGGTGTATCTCAGTTTACAGTGCCAATGTGTGTCCTGTGTGAGTGTGGCATAGAGTGATGTGTGTGTAGAGAGTGTTAGCAATTTAGCACAAATGTGTGTGTATAAGCTAACAGTGTGTGTCAATGTTCTCAGGTTTGAAATGTATGTGTGTAATATGGAAAAACAGTATCAATAACAATAGCTATTTAGTTCTCAGATTAGTGAATGTGTGTAGATGTGTAAGAGTGTTAGAAAATCAGTAGGGTGTGTCAATTCTCAGTTTAACAGTGCAAATACACATGTATTCTCAGGAAAATTCGAATTCAGAGAACACATGACAGTTTTAATTAAACATTCCTAAGCATTTTGAAATTTAATGATTAAACACCAATCACGAATCCTAACATGATCATTAACCCTTACATATATAAATGAACCATTCATGATAATTAATCATCAATCAAAACAGTTTAAAATATAATTTAAATCTCAGCAAATCAAATCAGTGAACAATGTATCAGTGAATTGGGGAAACTCGATTTTGGATCCAAACTATAATTAATATTCTGATTTAATGGTTAGTAATTATATGTGTATGTGTCAAAGAGTCACACGTGTCAAGTGTCCACCAAAATAGGACACAATCGTGTCCAAATTATTTTTAACACACACGAACACAAATGACACAGTACAGTCTCGTGCACGTGTTCACGCGTGTCTAGCACATGACACACGACACGACACAACACGAGTGTGTGTCCACATACTCGCCTAGGGTAGGGCTACAACCCTGACACCCTGACTCGTGTCCACGAGATACCAAGACACAACACGAAGCCTGTGTCAGTAGGGTCTGTGGCTCACGTGCACAGCAAGCAATGGCCAGTACGGGCTCGATTGTGTGTCCGACTCGACACGATACGACTCAAGACTTGAGGGGGCTTGTGTCAGTCACTACCCCTCGGTCCTCGCCAAGTTGCACGTGTCGAATCACCGTATCCAAGGAGTTATTCATCCTGAGCAGCAGGACAGTATCCCACGGCTGCTGCAGCATGTTCGTGTCCTCGTGCTGACACGACACAATAATCACCCACAACTGACATGAAATCAGAGATGACCTATAGATCTACAAATCCATTCAAACACAATTCCAAAAAAAGTACAAAATATTGAGTGTGGCATTTCATCGAACACCTAGTTCTATGTTAGGATACGGGTCCGATATGGACACGAAATCAAATGCAATTGATACGAGACTTACACCACAGCTAGGGGACACCTAGATCTAGGCTACCATGCAAAGAAAACATAATTTAAATACAACTTAGAGGGTTTACCTATAGGGTGTCAAATGGCAAGAAAAGCCCCAAATCGATTGATTCCTGTTGCTAGCCAAATCCTCCAAATTATTCCCAAACTGAAATTACTCTCCATGAACATCAAGTAGAGGATGATTAGATTCTATTACAAAAGATTTGGATCAAAAGGAATTAAAATGGATTTGTTATGAATTTAGGAAGATGGAAACTACCTTACCTTTCAAGAAGTTGATTCAATACAAAAGAGGCAAGAACAAAGAAATAAGAGACTTTATAGGGGGAATACCAATGTTGGACAGCCACTAGGCTGAAATTAGGGTTAGGGTTTCATGGCATGGGCCTTGGGCCAAGTTTCATTAGTCATGGAAATAAATTCGTAAGTCATAAGTCATTAAACCTAGTCTTTATTCTCCTATTTCAAACTTGATTCCAAATGGCTAAAATTGGGTTGACTTAAGTTAGACTAGGGTCTCTCCATGCCAACAAAATCACCATATCTAGAGTCAACATCTAGGTTAGTCTCTTAAGTCACAACTAGTCAAAGTCAAAAATAACAATCACCACTTCAATAAATCAAAATAAATTCAAAATTTAAAAAATGACCAAAATACTCTCAAGCTAAAATGTTGTAGTGACATATATCTCTCAATCAATAGAGGATAAATTCTTAGTAAGACCACGTGTACTAATGTTGGTCAAACATTAACACACTGGATCCTACAGACAAACAAGAATAGACAATATATAATAAAGTGGACCAAACTCTATTACAATTGTCTGAACAAGCTATTAACAAAATAAAGCTTGCAAAACTAGGCCATATCAGCAGAATAAAATGAAAAAAAAAGTATAATGCTGGAAGAATATAATGAAGATATCAACCACATATATACCTGAGTCAAACACAGCAACATCCATGGATCAGCGAACTTTCTCTGCAGAAGTGACTACTTGGAGAGATCACCAGGCCCTCAGGGGATATAGCAAGCTACATGATATACATGCCAAGTAACAGTAAAGTGAATATGTAATATGAAAGGTAATTATCATAGCCATCTACGTGCACATATGCAGTTGAGGACAATCCTAATACCAGGCCCAGCCAAATCGGTAATCACTTATGGCACCATGTCGTAATACCAATGAGTGAACATGAAACAACTCCAAGGCTCTGATACTGAGACCCTGGCACATGAAAATAACCAAACCCCAAATAAGAAGACATGGTCACGAGTCACGACTGCCGGGTACTTCGGTAGAGTCCTCCCCACCCAATGCTTTAGAACTATCCAGTCAAGTCAAGTATGAATCATGTACAAGTAACAAGTCACGCGAGCTAGTACTACATGCTATCACAGAGTCCATAGCTACGAATATCTCATGTCACACACCGTATCATATCATCATCGTCCATCATGTTCGTGTCCGGTGGTCCATTGTGTCAATGGACATGAATTTAACATATCGTCAAGCCTATTGTTGATACTCGATATCCATAAATAGACATTGACACTCGAATATTAATCGGATGCTAATTATCAACTATTCCTATCCCATGATATATATGAAGATAGAAACAAGAGAACAAAGTAAAGAAAGGAACATGTACTGAAAACTTGGCAAGGTTCACTTGCATGTATCCTGCAGCTGATTTTGCAAAAGAGATGTTGATGTCCCTTCAGTCTCCTAGCCACGAACTCCTATGTCACATCAACAACCACAATCAACTATTGGTATCAATGGACACCACTTCTATGGTCTAACTATCTTACATAACCCATCCTAGAAGTCATCATAGCTATGCACCATTAAGTACCAAATTATTCTAGTAAAATATAATATCTATAATTACTAAATATCTAATATAAATTCTAGAAAAACAATGGAAAATACTTTAAATATAATTTTTATAGGTTATTTATAAGAAAAACACATGACTAGTTACTAGTTCGATTGGTTCACTTAATTTGCCAATTTTTTGACAAAACGGGTCGACTCGATCATAACAAAGATAGGTTTGTATATTTTAAAATAATTCATTTTAATTCCCTATGTACAGAAATTGCTCTGAAGGTTCCTTAGGTTTTTAACACCGAGAAGTTCAATAGCAAGATAAACACACAATCAAGAACATTAATTTCCTAGCAATCGGCCGATTACGGCAACAACCATAGCAAAGTTTGATAGTAAAACAACATGAAACTTTGCCACAAGATTATGTACATGGAGAGGAATCAAAAGAGAGTTATTTGGGTGCTTACCAATGGTCTTGGAACCGTCGAATAGCTCCGCAAAGGCTTGCAAACATCAGCTATTCTCAATAGAGTGAAATCTGGACACCCTGTCGTAAAACGGACACCACGGGCAAACTGTTGAAAACTAGGTGCTGAACTTTTGAGAGATGATAGAGGAAAGACATGTATTTGCGCTAGTTTTTATTTTGTGTCAACCAGACAAGAAAAAGTGAATTAAACCCACTCAAAAAAATAGCATACATGCTATGAGGTTTCAGCCCACTTTGATCGACTTCGGGTTGCCTTCTCGACTTGATGTCGACCAAACCAAGGTTGTGGAAACCTAAGGGCTTGCTTTGGTGTTGGAGGAAGCTCTTAGGGCTACATGTGAGTTGGTGGAAGGGTGGAAGGAGGTTTGGAGTAGCCTGAGACGGGAATAGGCTGAATTCAAATTCAGTCTGGACACCTCTGATGGAGGGGCTATTTTGAGGAAGTTAGAATGAGTTTTGATGGAAAGTTTAAATAAAGTATTGAGGACAGGTAGAGGAAGAAGTGTACTAAATTTTAGAGAAAAATACTTAGTGTGGAGGGAGATATGGCTGGATTGGTAGAGACTAGGTGAATTCGGATTCAGCCTAGGTATGGGTGGATAGATGGAGGTGTGGATGAAGATGGAGAAGGTTTTAGGAAATAGTTTGTGAAGAGAAGTTGTTTGGAAGAGGGTTAGAAAGAAGTTTTGTTCAGGTGGTTTGAGGTAATAAGTGAAGGGAAGGTCAAGGGGTGGTCGTTTACTTTGGGGAGATGAAGAGTTGAGTTGAATTGTCATACAAGATAGGGGTTACGCATGAGTGAGGCAGTGAAGAGTTAGAGGGGTTATGGGATAAAGGAATATAAAAAGTAAGGGGTTATGGCTATCCACTAAGTGTGTTTGACCACACTTAAGTCATCCATTAGGTTTTAAGTGGCGAGGTGTAGAGTTGGGTCTATTCCAAAGAGTGCAAAGCTGAAATTATTTTCTAAAAGTTTAGATGTAAGGTTTTGAGTGGTGAACCTTGGAGTTTGGTGTTTTGTAAAGAGGACAATGGTGTATGGTGTTTGGCATAAACCATGTTGTAATGACCAGCTCCGTACGGTGCATTACGATGAGTCGTTGACTCGAAGAGTTACGTTGACCCGAAATATGTATCAATGCGAATCGATGCAAAGAGTTGCGTTGACCTGAGAAATGCATCGAGTAAGTTCGATGCAAGTGTTAAGTTGGCCCAAGGGAAAGCAATCAGTTGGTTCGAAGATTCTAAAAAATCGAATCGGTGCAACGCATAAGTCCGAATATTAATTTTAGTTTGTTTCGTGTGCAGGCTATACGTTTACGCTGAAATATAAGAGGTCAACTTTTTGCCTTATTTACAGTGGTGTCTGCAAAACCAAATCACTGCCTCGCAACGGACTGAGGCATAAACATGGTAAGCCAAATCGGTCAAAAAATTCAACGAAGCATGAATTACTCGAATGGCTAAGTCAGAAGAGTTGGCCGTGCAACAAAGTTATAAAATCGAGTCGCATCGGCTCGACAAAACGACAAGGCTTAAGGTGGAAGGACTTTGACCCTTCTTCCCTACTCTTTCATGCCTAAGTAATATATATCGTTGTATGCTAAGTTAACCTATCGAGACCACGGGCATGGCTCGATCAAGAGATGAACATAGTGCGTGTCGAACACTAGATATAACAATTAAAACTAAATGTACATCAAATGTACGAGTCGCTATTGAACATTGAATATCGCAAAGGCGAGCGCCGCGATGAACAAGCCATAAGAAAATGGGATAACTGTATTGATAAGTGACTCAGTGCATAAGTCGTTCGTGCCTTCGTGCATGAGTTAGAAGGCTAGCACATTGAAAGACTATTAATGCAAGTGTCCTAGTACACGAGCCATGAACATTGAACACTAAGGCATAGAACATGAAAATATGGTATCGAGGCATGAATCGCATCCACGACCCGAAGAATAGAGAACAATTGTGTCAAAGTGTGCGTACGTGCACGAGAATCATAAAAGATGGCTTCGTTGCGAAGAGAACAGTTGTGGCATGAATGTGACAGAACTATCGAATGTGGCACGGTACCTTAGAAATGTTCGGGACCTTCGGTACGTTTGTTTGACGAATATTGAGTTAGGGCATGGTGCCATTGAACATTGAAATGAAGAATAAAATCGTACAAAGAATGCAATAACATAGAAAGAGTGAGAATATTGAAAGAAAAAGAATTACAAGACGACGTGAAGTCTGAGTTTCAGACTCAAGACTATGTTTGGTTGTATGAATTTGACGCGCGTTGCATGGTCGAATGGACTTGAGATATTGCTCGTGCACGGGTGTGTGATGATTCCCTCGAACGAGTTATTGGCCGGGGCACCGGGACCGTTCGGCCTAAGAGGGATGTTAATTATTGATAGTGCACATCTTTTTAGCATGACTTACGATCTGCTACAGATGTGATAAGCAGCAATTAATAGTAAATTCGGCATCCTTCGGATACTTGAGTATAGCAACCTGTACAGAGAGGATGCCAGGTTATCCAATTTAAGAAAAGAAAAGAAAAGAAAAGAAAAGAGAAACAAGTTACTCTATTCTTGCGCAGATACGGAACGACCTTCATATACGTAAGGAACGGTGGGCCAAAAGTATAGGCACACAGAGATCCTACACAGAGAGCACATATAACATGACAGGAAAAGATGGTAGGCATATTCACCTTACGTCAGTGCAAGGGTGAGTGCGTCGACGTTTGTAAGAAGTTACGAAACAATACGAGAGTGCTATTGGTTACCTGCTTGCTTACGCAAATCATCGATAACATGCTTTCCATGAAATATATTGTCTTACTGCTTCGTATATGCCATAAAATCGATCCTAAGGCAAATATAGAAAGATAACAAGTTAAGATGCATGATTCATATATCTACTTAATGTCGGTTCAGTAAACTAGGTCTCTGATCAGTACGCGAGAGGATTAGTACTGATCTTCCACCAGATTGCTTGCAGGTTCAGGAATTGATCTACTCGCGGCAGAGCTTCGCTTGAATGTCCTGAGGCCTAGAATGTCGTAGCGTATTGAGGCGTGCGACCGCATTGAAGCTCAGACTTACAACAAGATGATGCGACCGAGATATAGAAGACATGATGTATGGAATGGTGAAATCCTTTGTGGATAAGAGAGAACCTGAATGTTCTAAACTAATCTAACAAATTTAGTCGGGCTATAGAAAGCCTTTGTAACCTCAGTTCAATTATCAATAAAGAGAATTGTTTCGTATATACTCTATTTTTTCTGTTGCTAATATCAAATCAAAGATCACCATTTGAGAACTTGTCATCTTGCCTTGTACGAGTACAATTCCAGACTCATACGGCATCATGCCCCAACAAGGATGAACGATTCAGATAAATCGATGCGAAGACAAACAAATTTCTGGGTCGGGGCAAGCAAATTGGTATCAAAGCTTTAGGTTCAATTTCCTCATGACGCTTATTTCGTTTCAATTCCAAAAGTTGCCCACCACAATCAAATCACTCTTGACTCTACTTGATGCCACACTGGATGTTCCATACAATAAGTCTAATACAAGTCGTATAATTTTGTTGCATGTGTTTTGGAAATTATATGATGTTTGCTGAGAAAGTCAAAAAATATTTATTGTATTGCATGCAATGAGCTATGAAATAATTGTTGCTGCAAGTGCAATAAGTCACGAGATGTGAATCGAAATGTTGGTTGCATCGGTATAATAAAAATTAGGATGTGTTGCATAAATTGCAACGAGTTGTGAATGGTACATTGCAATGAACGTGAAAGTTGATATCGAATGCTTTGAACGAATTCGAGCATTGGCTTTGTGTCACGCCCCGATTCGTAGAGTTATTTATTCACATATTGATCTCTTAGAATCGATCGTCCTCGCTTGGGCGTGATATCGTACAAGTCTGGTATTGCACTTGTACAAGGCAAAGATGGTACATAATTAATTTTCTTCGAATATGAGCACATCGCAACGGCAGAAACAGACAAATTGAAGTTAATAAGGACAATCCTTCTTATTCAATAGAAATACATCACTTCTTTATAGTAGCAGAGATAAAAGGATAACTTGAAGTCACATAGAGATATAGAACTTTATTCTCTTTATTGATAATTGACGAAGAGTACAAGACACGTATTGGAATACAATGCTTACAACACTTCTCACATTACATTGATAGCCAACTGAACAAATGCTAGAAGACTTACATTTGATACTTTGATACATTGGATTACAACTTGATATACCGACATGGCTTACAACTCGCTGGTACAACTGATTACAATGTTCCATACCTTTATAAATAGAAGACATCATCTTGTATAAGGAGAGCTTCTACATGCCCAACAAATCTTCGATGCCGTGGGACCAATCAAGCCAATCTTCGTATGCAGAACATCCCAAGCACGAGCACCTGCCTATAAAACGTGGGTCAGTACATCATCTATGTACTGGCGAGCAGAATCCAACCCATCCGCCTAAACCAACATTAAGTGGTCATTTAAGCAAGCTTTTATTAGAATGATCTTTCTACTTGGGCCTAGCATCAGTTTACAGTTCATGAAGAGAAACATTGAAGAATGTAACTTGTTATCTCATTACTTATGTAAAGGCAATACTGAAACATACTTAGTGTTATCAAGTTCTGACAGTGTACATTTAGAGGCATTTTTTATGCGTCGTTGAGTTAACATTACTCAAACATGTTACAGGCATTCTTTTATCAAGGCAACACTCCAGCATATTACATTTAACATATTGAGCATGTTATAGGGTTCTCATTTAAAGGCAACATCATAACATCATCTTGTTTAGCATGATTAAGCAGACAATTCAACCAACATATATTGTATATATCACATTTAAGTAATTTCTTACCGATATTCGACTCCGCTACCTGCATAAGAATACAGGATAATATTATATACTTACTCTGTCTGCACAAAATATTCATGAGCATGCATCCTGACTACATGACTACTGGTGTTACGCACCATTTAAGGACTTTGCCATATAGGACTTCATAGGGTATAGGATGTGCCCTTCACCAGGTTGCGAGCCCGAATGAAGGTCCCAATATCGCGTGCCACCAAAGCCCACTGATTCCCTCCTAGGCCGACTCGATCCCACCGCCGTGGGTACCATTCGAGGAAATAATACCTTGTATTCAAGTTTGCCCATGGTCATGCGAATACGTGTCCGACTCGATCGTGTTCGAAGTCGCATGATAAAATATTAAGATAAGTAAAGGCAACATTTTATTATCTCATCTTTCCAACATTACCACCTGTTCACTTGGTGATCTCAACGATCCCAAGCCTCATCATTTTTCATTGCATCAGTCATTGCAACATTTCTCATATCATTCCTTTCTAAGAAGAGCAAATAATATTTCATTCATCTCAATAGGACCTGCAGCATTTCGTTCAATTCATAGGAACATTATTCTTTCATTCATAGCTTATAAGAAAATAGGCAACATATCATATCTTTGCAATAGTTATACAGAAAGTACATGATTCTAATATTTCATTCAGTTCTTTCTGTTAATAGCATAACCAGTTCATTACTTATGTATCATTCACGTAGCATATCTATTATCTAGCAACCAAAACAAGGAACATTTAGGGACAATTCATAACATCGTATTACTCTATTTTATTAAGCATGCGGAGTAAGGAGGAGGAAGGATAGTTCCACTCACTTGCATAAAAGGGTCTTCTTATTCCGATTGCACACGTTCACACTAAGCGTTGCTCTACCAACGAGCCATGTTCCAATACTCACACTGTTCAGCCAGCTAAAAGACTGCATCAGTCTCAATTATCTTTTGATTCCTAATACAAGTTACGGTCCAACATTCTGATAGCATCCAACAAGTCAACCAAATACCTCGTGCAGAGCGGGGCATTACATAATATACCACTCATAAAAAGTTTCGTCCTCGAAAATTAAGAAAACTACTCATTTACTAGATTCACTTAGTCTCAACGAGTTATTCATTCAACTTCAATTTAATATTCAGTTCATCACACTCGGTCATTTTGAAATGGCTATCCAACTGTACCACTTAATCCATCAAAGATTCAATCCATCTTTCTCTTTTCCAAATCTTCTAACTTCTTATTGGTTCACCAACATTTTTCATGCATCTCTACTTCATTATAGCCTACCACTTCATCTGGATTCGTACACATGTTTTAGGTGTCCCCGAAACACATGCATTTTAGCCAAAGTCCGTGCTAGTGCGATTCAATAAGCTTCCACTATAATGTTATCTTTTGTCGCAGCTATCACTTCGGTTAGATCCATACACATACTTTAGGCGTCCCCAAAATATATGTACTTCAGCCAACTTCTGTGTTAATGCAATTCGATAAGCCATGGTGTAACTCTTTTTCCCAAATCCGACTTAGCATCCTTTCAGTTGACTTATTACTTCGCCACAATTGCCATCTTCTAGGCCACAACACTTAATATCAGGGACAACTCGGGTAAGCTCTCTATCCAAGCATAATATTTCTAACATTCGGTCAAGGATCTAACTTAGAACCAATCATATCAAGAGTTCAAAACATGCAATCATATTCCTTCCCAAATCCAACAATATTTCTCACCGAGGCAATTCATCTTTTCTAAAAGATACAATCCGACGTTACCAACTATCGATTACCCGAGTCAGGGTATAATTCTATGCAACAGTCAAGGTTAACCCATCTACCCGACTATAGATACAGACCCAATATTCTTGTTATGAGCAGTCAATTCTATTTCATGGAACAATTTACTGCTCGACACGCACCACTCAAGTCTTACCCTACGAATGCACTTCCCACTTAAGGCCGACATATAACTTAAAAAGACTCAAACATCTCTAAGGCACAAGCTGAAGCATATATCTCCTTAGGTTAATACTTATCACCACCATCTCTTGTTCAATACTACCAGGTCATCCTATGGGTCGCCAACGGCCATCTATTATTCGGTTAAGTCTCTAAGGCTAGCTATACCGACAGTTAACCTAATCATTCAGGTGACTCCCTAGAGTGGACAGCTACTAGGGATCATGCTAGTTTCTTATTCTAAGGCTAATAGCCAACTATTCGAGGCAGCTCTACCCAAACCTATGGGATTCAACTTAGTCTGAACAACTAATCGCCATTGTGAGCTATGCCAACAATTGGTCATGCAGCCTACGGTCGCTAGGGTCAAGTCTATCTATCCAGGGTCTTCCTCAAGGAAATAATTCCCACAGAGGCTCATTCTAGACTTAGCTAATAATCGACTAAGATCGATCTATCAACATTACGATCAATCCCAACCCGGCATACGATTCTTATCGTTCTAATAATCTATCAAATAAATTCCCAGCGATTCAATTTCTATTCCAATTCCTTTATACCCACACGAACCCATAAGCCAAGGCTAACTATTCAAGGGTCATCGATACCGATAGTCTTAACATAACTATAGAATTATACTATTCGGTCTGTATGACAAAGTCACGCCACTAAGTCATAAGCCAGCAAACTATACCCCAACCAACAGTCACATATACCGACATTATCCAACACATTTGTAATTTCTCAATCCTATTTATTTCATCAGTCATCAAACTATCATACGGGCATTCTTAAATCTCATGTAGCAAGGGTCGAGTAGTTTATTCCATTCAATTCGATAATTTACGTATCATTTAACCATCCTCTAGGCAACACCAGTATTCAAAGTTACTACTTATTATGTTTGTGATACACTTCAAATCCTCTAAATACATGTAACGACTATCCTTTGGTGATTAAGATAGGTTAACATCTATTACACCTTAGGGTCAAGGTACAGATTTCTAATATTCCTTGGATCGTCGACAATATTTCCAAAACTTTCAGCTTAGCAACCAACTTTGTATTAGCCACATATGGTTTGCATCCAACCAATCGAAGTCAACATTCAGATGTTTTAAGCCACAACATTCTCTAGCCAAATCCACTTACCCATAGCATACTAACTATCTTACTAGTCTGAGTCATCACTCGACTAAACAATTTCTAACCAAGCCATCCGTTATAATTTCTATAAATCTCGCTACCCAGCATAACATTACCGTCAAGGGACACTCGAGTCATCTAGCAACAATACATGACTCCCAGCTAAGTTTTGACACTATCCAGTACCCACAGATAGTGTCATTTCTATCATATGGAAAGGGTCATCATACATCTCGTTCTGAGGTGGTAGAGGCAATATACCACTCAGAAATGAAGCCATCCTTAAACAATACCAACTCAAATCTATTCCGAACATTCATGATCTATAATGATAAAATACTTAGCCAACATTCTTAATGTCTCAAAAGCACTAGCCATCACCTATGAGTCAACTGATCCGTTCTGTTAAACTCATCCATCAAATGTTTCATTCCCAATTCTTTTCCAACATCACATGCAATTCTTAACTTGTTACAACATACATAGCCACTTTTCTTTATTCCCATATTCCAAACAACATTCACAATATAGCATTCTATGGCATCGAGTTATTGCTAGGCTATTTGTGTCCAAACCAACAACAATCATTCATTCAGGGGCATCACAATGTATATAGACTTATAGTATGAAACATCCAGTGAACAGCCAAGAGGGTCAACGAACTTTCAGACACAAACAACATAGGATGATTACAGAACAATAACAGCATAATCGCGGAAGCAATCTTTGATTTAATCGCGGAAGCAACATTGAGTGATCGCAGAAGCAACTTTGGTTAATCGTCGATGCAATTTTGATTTGAAACGAATCAAAGAAGAGACCAAGGATGTAAAGCCGTGCTATGATACCAATTTGTCATACCTCGATTCGTAGAGCCATTTATTCACATATTTATCTCTTAGAATCGATCGTCCTCGCTTGGGCGTGATGTCGTACAAGTCTGGTATTGTACTTGTACAAGACAAAGATGGTACATAATTGATTTTCTTCGAATATGAGCATATTATAACGGCATAAACAAACAAATTGAAGTTAATGAGGACAATCTTTCTTATTGAATAGAAATACGTCACTTCTTTTATAGCAGCGGAGATAAAAGGATAACTTGAAGTCACACGGAGATATATAGAACTTTATTCTCTTTATTGATAATTGAAGAAGAGTACAAGACTCGTATTGGAATACAATGCTTACATCACTTCTCACTTTACATTGATAGCCAACTGGACAAATGTTAGAAGACTTACATTTGATACTTTGATACATTGGATTACAACTCGATATACCGACTTGGCTTACAACTCACTGGTACAACTGATAATAATGTTCCATATATTATGCCCTTTATAAACAGACGATATCATCTTATACAAGGAGAGCTTCTGCATGCCCAATAAATCTTCGATGCCGCGGGACCAATCAAGCCAATCTTCGTGTGCAGAATATCCCAAGCACGAGCACCTGCCCACAAAATGTGGGTCAGTACATCATCTATGTACTGGCGAGCAGAATCCAACCCACTCGCCTAAACCAACACTAAGTGGTCATTTAAGTAAGCTTTTATTAAATAATCTTTGTACTTAGGGTCTAACATCAGTTTACAGTTCATGAACAGAAACATTGAAGAATGTAACTTGTTATCTTATTACTTATGTAAAGGCAACAATGAAACATACCTAGTGTTATCAAGTTCTGACAGTATACATTTAGAGGCATCTTTTAAGCGTCGTTGAGTTAACATTATCCAACCATGTTATAGGTATTCTTTTAGCAAGGCAACACTCCAGCATATTGCATTTAACATGTTTAGCATGTTATAGAGTTCTCATTTAACGGCAACATCATAACATCGTCTTGTTTAGCATGATTAAGCAGACAATTCAACCAACATATATTGCATATATCACATTTAAGTGATTTCTTACCGATATCCGACTCCGCGTACCTGCATAAGAATACAGGATAATATGATATACTTACTCTGTCTGCACAAAACATTCATTAGCATGCATCCTAACTACATGACCACTGGTGCTACGCACCATTTAAGGACTTTTCCATATAGGACTTCATAGGGTATGGGATGTGCCCTTCACCAGGTTGCGAGCCCGAATGAAGGTATGTAAACTCCCTAAATTTCTAATATAATTTATTTTTATAAAAATTAGGTATTTACTGTGTACTTCGTAATTATACGTCGCGTGCGAGTTCGCGTTCTCGTATTTGTACGTCGCGTGTGAATTTGCATTTCCATATTTGCTAATGTGAATATGTGCGAGGTACATATTTTTATAAAATGTTTTATTATGAATTTTATTTAATAGGAGAAGTTTAGGTTCAAATTTTCAGGCGGTAAATATTTTATTTATTTATTTATCCTTTTTTTTATTTTGCTTAAAGTGGTAAAAAGGCGACGTGTCATGATTTGCGAACCTTATTTATCTAATTATTATAAAAAGGATATTTATTTTATTATAAAAATATAAATAAAAATTTGGAAAACTATGTTTTGATGCAAATATTCTTTTGCATACGAAGTACATGAATTTAAATTCGTGTAAATAATCGTATTTTTGAAATTTAGTTAATGTTATTATTTTATTATTTGGAAAAGATATTTCTAAATTATTTTATTGTGTTCTAAATCAAAGTTTTGCTTTTTGAATAACTTTTAAATAGTTTTTAAAAAATAAGATTACATAAATGGATAATTTGAGAAATATTATTGAATTGAATTTTGAGGGATTTAAATTAATAGAGGGATTTATCCATGGGGATTTAAAACTGGCTTAGTTTTTATCTATCTAGGAGCACCACCTCCTATAAAAGGAGAGGCTCCATTGTTCCCATCCACAAAAATTTCACCAAACCAATGTTGTGCATCGTGTCCGTGCTCTCCTCCCATCCACTATATTTCTAATCTACATATACATTGTTACCCCGTGTCCGACAACATCGGACACCCGCCCCGTGTCTCGCAGGACACGATGCCCCGCCAAACCATCCAACGCCGTCAAAACCATCGTCGCCATCAGCAGTATCCTGCTGACACACCACCAACCACGGCCTCCACCGCCACTAAGACCCAGCCAACAGGAGAACCACGCCATCCTCCCTCCAACCAAGACCCCGACCACCACCACGGTGATCCCCGGCCGTTGCCACCACATCACCACTATCACGACCACCACACGGCACCCCCTCTACATCCCCGACATCTCTGCCAATACACCAATACTGCCGCCATCATAACCTGAACCCGTCACCACCACCACCGTCCAAAAATCCTTCCGACAAGGAAAAGAAAGGGGACAGGACCCTCACTTTCACTATTCGTGCTCCTATAGTGCCGCCCCAAGCCTCGACCGAACCATCATCACCGACTTGCCACAGGCACCAACATCGCCTGGATCTAGAGCCCCCATCCGCCGTCTTCATCATCTCGCTCCAGCCGAGCACCTATCGCGATGGAAGACACCGCCGTGCCCAGACCTCGCGAACCGCCATGGCTGCACAGCCGCTGCTCTTGGCTGAGCCGCGCACTCCTCCGTCGTCGCCTGGCCCAGTGACTACCCCGATCCGCCGCAGCAGCGCCTTGCCGCGACCCGCCGCCCGTACTCACGCCGCCTCCCTCAGCCAGGCTTCTACGTCGAGTCGCCCGCCGGTGAGAACCCCCTTTCTCTCTTCCCGCTCCTCTTCTTCCAGATTCTCCTTCACTTTCTTCTCCCCATCTTTCTTTTCTCTCTCCTCTTTCTTACAACCTATATTCTTTTTATTTTGTGTTGTGCTCTCCTCTTTCGAGAGGAGATCAACACAGATATAGTTTTTTTCCTTTTTTCGATTATTTTTACTTAATATTATTAACATTATTATTAGTATTATTATGTTTATTTTTATTATTGTTATTATTACTGTTAAGTATTAGAGTAACAATTTGGTATTAAACTTATATTTATTATCAAACTGACCTTTATCAGTATAATTATTATTATTAATAATACTGTTACCAGTATTACTTACAAGTTTATTTTATGATTAGTAAATTGTCATTTCATTTATTAATATACTTTAAGTATATCTTATCATATATATGAGGAAGTTATGTTTTAGCCATAAAAATGTTTTTTCCTATATTTTTCAAGTACTAAGCCTAAAAATATTTTGATCCAATAGAAAGGATGTTTCCAAATTTTCACATATATCCTTTCCATTATTTATATAAAATATTTTACTAAGTAAATTATAGTTTTCAATCTAAAGAGATTTATACTTATAATTGCTTAGAAATATTTTGGACTAATAAAATCTAGTTTTTAATGTTATAAATATTTTCTAAATTAGTATAAATACTTTTTCCCGTAAATTCTCATTGTCTGTCAACCTTCATTCGTGACTAATTTCCATAATCATATTTCTCGTGAATATCGGACCTTATATATCGACCTCGACTATTGGACAAAACATGGCTTGTCGGATCATCGTACCATACCAGGCGACACACCAGGCAAGATACCTTGCCACTTATACTATTTATATTCAGTCTACATTTCTTTATTATTGTATATCACTGTTTATTTATTTCTAGCTGTACCATTATTGTAGTTACTGATTTGCTACCTGCTCAGTGATATTAGCTTTACTTTATTATTATCCTTTGAATGCATATGGACCTAGAATTAAGGGACTACCATCTGTAGTATATTGTATAAACCTTGACACAGTTGTACCACGAGTATGTGTGAGATGAGTAGCATGTAGAGGTCCTTGCGTGTTGGCTGATCACCCATGCGCATGCGTTAGGTCTAACTGCTAATAGAGGCATGTTATGAGACTTAGTAGTTAGTATAGGTATATGTCGTGGATGCAACTTAGATATAGCATTGGGTGGGGAGAAAAATACCTGACGTATGGACTTCTTTGCACTTCTCTGATTACCTGTGCGCTTCTCTGGAGACGTAGGCTCCAGGTGTCCTCTGACATTTCCGAGAGGGTTATGGATGTATCCCCTTGCA
The DNA here is from genome assembly GCA_029216955.1 of Iris pallida. Taxonomy (NCBI): domain Eukaryota; kingdom Viridiplantae; phylum Streptophyta; class Magnoliopsida; order Asparagales; family Iridaceae; genus Iris; species Iris pallida. The sequence continues at coordinate 3,096,715 of JANAVB010042417.1, read as the reverse complement.
CATGGTGTCGTCTGACGATCTTCGGATGTTACGGACGTAGGCACCTGGTGCCCTATATGGGGACTATGCCGATCCCAATTACAGCCAGGGCTCATGCATCGAAAGGATTATTTCTCAACTACATGTTCACTTTAGTACGGTTAGGTTACCTTATTAATGTCGTGTCACTTACTTTTATTTGTGGCATATTTTATTTTCAGTATTTATATGGCATGTTGTTTATTGTATCTTGTTACGTCCCTCTGAGGACCTGGTGAATTCTCCAGGTGTGCGTTTGTGGTTTTCACAGGTGCACTCTCCATGGCCATGTTTTTCTCTCTTCTTCCGAGGGATTGTACTTGGATCGCCTTCGCATCGCCCGACAAAATTCCTTTATCATGTATTTCTCTCATTCTAGTTGGTAGTGGATTTGTCTTCACCCAATAACTTGTAAATAATAATTCATGAGTTTATTATAAATTCTTTCTCCTTATTTTTGGATGAGATTAGTGTCATAGATTACTGTATTTTACAGCTTATGTATACATATGATGGTTCCATATATTGGAGTATACTTCGTATGTATGCAGCTGGCATGTCGACGTACTTAGTCCTAAGTATTTTGGGACTAGGGCATTACATATTTTTGTGGTGGCCCATGCAGGTCAAGTTTATCACTTCAGTTACGTTACTGTACCGATGTGAGCCTGTATATAGGAATAGAGTTTATAATCTCATCTACTTGCTTGATCTCCTTCTTTGACTCCCAAGTTTCGAACTCTCGTTACCATCCTTGGTTTGCATCCTGCTTGAACTCTTTCTATCGTGAATTCTTATTTTTCGTGCTTAGTAACAGCTTGGAAGATGACTACACTATTATATGCTCATAGGTCAAACACATGGCTAGAAAAATTACATTGACAATTAGTATGCATTGGGGCCTTATTTGAGTTATAAAGACATTTTCTCTAAAAGTATGGTCTTAAGGATTAGTTAATTCTAAGTTGGGTAGTAGAGATGGAGATAAATTTCATTTTTGATACTACTAGAGGATTGATAGATTCTATGAAGGATTGAGAAAAACAAATTTTGATTTATGATTTTAAATTTTGAAATAGTTATGATTATTGGGATATGAAATCGACTTGAGAAATATCTTAAGATTTTAAATTGTGACGCATGATTTACGGTTAAGGATAAGTTTGGATTGTAATATGCTAAAGCTTATCTCGAGATTTATTAAAGAGTTTTAAATTATAAGTTATGATTTTGTAGACAACTAGAGAATATAGAAGTTTAGTAAAAAAGTCGTACGATGTACGATTTATAAGTTTATTAAGTTTCGAGTTGAAGAGATGATAGTAAAATTTTGGTTTAAAATGTTTTGGAAGATATGAAATTAATTTTGAAGGAAATATTCAAATTTCAAATTGTGTCATATGATCTATGATTTATAAAGTTATTTAGATTTCGAGTTCAAAGCCTTGATTATGGATATTTAAATTTAGTTTAAAAAAAGGTTTTTGGCTTTTGAAGGTTTTAGAATAGTTGTGACTTATTGGAAGTTAGATTTACACATTTTGAAGGATATAGAATTAATTCATGAGTTATTTAAATGTTCCATCTTGTAGTATGAATTTCGGCTGATAAACTTATTTAAATGTTGAGTTTAAGATTTGAAAAAAAAATATTTAATTTACGATATACAAAGGGTTATTTCGAGTTTGATTAGAAACTTAAAATTTTAATTAAACTTGACAGCCTAAGATGATTAGAAATTTTGATGGAGTATCTTGAGAATTTTATTGAGAAACTTTTGAGGAACTTGAAATTTTAGATTTGATCATATATTGGTAAAGGACCAAGAAGCAAGCAAGGTCATCCTAATGAGATAGAAGTATTTCATATTAAGTTGCCATACCACCTATGATTATGATATTGCATATACACAAGTATAGTTAGTCATCGACCAAACTGTATAACTATATATTTATCTTAACTTACTCGACATTCCCTCAAATCTGGATCTTTATTGTGACCTTCTAATCGTTTGAACTTAAAAAATGATTAGATCATTCCTTGGTTATATCCCATCTAAGAGACTATCTTCTCTCTAGAAACTGTGTCCCTAACTTATTTTACCTTGATCTCCGAGATTTCCTAAACTAACTTTATTTCGTGCTTTAATCTTTTTATTGCTTTAATCTTTTTATTTTGGTGCATTAATTAGCACCTCATGAAAATCCACTTTCTATTTTGATCATTTGATATCCCCTATAGTGACTTTGATATTTGGAGCACAACACTAGACTTTTTCTTCCAACAAATTTCATATACAAGACCTAGACAAGCCTACCTTCATGTAGACATATCATGTGCCACTAAAATACGTCCCCTTGTGCTCTGTTTTCATAATGCGACTTTCGAGTCAAATTGACTATCGATAACCCTTACCATAATACCATTGTCCTTTCCGAGTTTAGTTAGGAATCCAACCTCAACTCAAAACTTTCGACCCAAAATAAGCTTGTGATCTACTCAATTCCTTAAATGCTTAGCTTGTGCTTTATGTGATTACTATCCCATGCCTTTTATTGTCGTGCCTTATCTTAATTTGCTTAGACCCATAAATATTTATTTTTGTGCAATAATCCATATTTATTATCCAAACCCTTGTCATGACCGTTGAACCTGACTATATTCTCCTCCTGATTGTTTTTCTTCTCTCTTCAAGGATCTTATTTTACTATATTGTTATTCATGTAAACCTTGTTTCTTATATGTGAAGATAGAAAGTTTATTATGACACCCTTCGATTAAAGAACGAGTTAGAATCGGAAAGCCATAAAGGAGATTAGTATAGATGAATAAAATGAGTGTATAATTTGGAGAAATGGGTTGAAAAGTGGTAACAGATAGAATTAAGGGAAGTGACATTTGGTTTTTATGTTCAAGTGATAATATGCTTGAGATTGACAAGAAGGTTACGATTAATCAAACATACTAGAGAATAAACGGATCCATATAAAATAGATGAAATAAATAGTCCAAAGGCTCGACTGAGAGAAGAAGAAGAATCAAGCTTGCTCTGCTCGACCAGAAATTGCTTGAGCATAGGGTGAGGTGCGGAGCGGCTACCGATGGAAGCGGACTTCGACTCAGATGGAACAGAAGGAAAGTTGACTTGGAGAGAGGTTCCGGTGAACGAGATAGAAGGGAAAGGCGAAAGGAAGGCCTGTGTTCGATCAACGATCAACAGAAGATGGAGCACAGTGGGCGGCAAAGAAAGGAGGTTCCCTCTAGGGAACTGGCTTTCGAAGTGAAACGGAAAGAGGCCCTCGATGTTAGTGCTTAAGGAATTTTTGTTAGATTGTAAATAAATGTGAATTTCCTACTAGGAAGAACTTTATTTGGTGTCACGACCCGCACCCTAGAGTAAGGGAACGAGACGTGGGTACGTCCAGCCTACGCCGCAGTGTCGGCGGTAGAACGCTGTCCTAGGTCACAACATCTAACAGTTGAAGGTAATAACAGTTATACTCCCCGAATAGGGGTGACATAACAGAAATATATGTCAATCACAACTAAGTAGAACAGGATGAAGATAGATAGATAAAATGATAGATAATATCCAGAACAGAATAAACCACAGAGATACAAATCCAGAATTCTAATTGTCTAACATAATACATATCCCAAGTCTCAGAATCTATATACAGTAATCCAAGTAAAGTAAAGACAATCCTAATCTAAGGGAGTGTCATCTACTGCTAGTGGATCCTGCTGCTGGTCCAAGTCCAGGCACTCATCTAATGTTGTACCGTAGTAGGTAGGGCAGAACGCCTCAGCCTCGTCCTTTGTAAAATTTTTAACAAGTCCAGTCAGGACAGGAGCGAGCACAGTACATCTCAACAAATCATAGCAGGTCAGGACATATAATCATGCTATAGAGTAAGATACAAGAAACTGAAAGAAATACATGATAAAAAAAGAGAGACTGTAAATAAATAGCTACAGTATATAGAGAACTAACAGTGCTAGTGATTCAGAGCACAAGATGGTTATGTAGACGGCACGATGTTATACACGAGTAATCTACAGAGGTTTGTACACGAGTAATCTACTGGATTGAATACATAACCACTTCTACTCCCCCGCCCCAATCAATACACAAGGATCTAGTTAAGTAATGTTATTGTACACGAAGGTCATGTGAATACATGATTATACACGATTCACACGTTTCGTACACGAATGTCACAAATACAAGGAGTACACGATGTTCACGATAAAGTATGCGAACACGAGTACCCAATGTATCCGCTAAGGGGATAACATCGCACAACAAGATCCATATAGTACTAATCCATGTTTCCAACGTGTCAGCATCATGTAAAGTAATCTAAAGCAGGAAATACTCCTAATGCAGGATATGAAATGATCAGAGAATGTACTCACCTGTATCCTGAGAATCTGGAGAATATATACTGTCCGAGGAGTGCTGTCTGTCTCCTATAGAACAGTACAAGTCACTATGAGTCTACGATGATAATAAGATGCAAATCAATGCATTCTACATGAATCTAGGTCAATCCAGACCAAAGTCAACTCTTGGTCAACTCTGGTCAACCCTAAAGTCAAATCTAAGTCACACTATGGTCAACTAGGTCTAACCAAGTCTCACTAGGTCAAACAAGCCATTCTAGGTCCTATCAAGGCTAAATAGTCTATTCTAGACTCCATACCAGGCGTTCAGTCACCCATAGGCCATATCATGCCTATAACCAAACCATATCACATGACTACACAAGTCAAATTATTTATCTAAAATGTAATACACTCTAATATGTAATACATTCTAACATAGAGATACACATGTTGATCTATTTTATAATATAACTAAAATACACATAATGATATATTATAATCTAACTTAGAATATACACATATAGGCTATCTATAAACATATCACCCATACAACCATATTTATATGTAATATAAGATAGCACACACATTATATAATACATAGGATATATATTACATCTCACATATGGATATACATGTATATATGAAATAGGAATATATGTATGTGTCCTTGTGTGTGTGTATCATGGAGCTGTGTGCAAGGGTGTGTGGGATGTCAAGAGTGGGTGAGACATGAGAGTTAGGAAATATCCATGAGCATGTGTGTGTGGGTGTATACTGGATTGTGTAATGGGAACATGTGAAGACAGTGGCAGTGGTGGGTGTGTGTGTTTGTGAAAACCTGAAATCAGTGGCAATGCAACAGGGAAGGAAACCAATCACCCATAGAGTAAATACCCAGTTTCTCAGGTATTGGGGATGTTCATTATAAGTTGACAGGAAGGGAAGGAAACAGTGATGCAAACCTGTGGGTGTGTGTGTGTATTCAGAAATTTAAGAAAACAGTGTGACATTACAGGAATTCAGTTCAGTCCCATATACTTAGATTAACACATAGAATTATTTAACAGTTCAGAATTCAGTTAATAAGGACCTAATTTTAATAAAGCTGCCTCTCATGTAGTGGATAGAACTACAAAAAAAATATAACACGATCGGCACTGGGCCAACCTAATCACAAGCAAGGTCTCAAGTTACTAAAAATCAAACACGATCAATAAAAAAAAACACAAAAATACAACCTACTTCTAATCCTATCTCTAAAACTGTACCTCAAACTCCAACGGCCTCCGGTGGCTATCGGCCCAGTACCGATGTCTGTCCTGCGCCACGCGAAGTCTGTCCCTGACGAGCTTCACCTTCTCGGCTGCGTCAACAACCATCTCTGGTCCCAGTAAAGCTCGCTCTCCAACATTATCCAAAGATAAGGGTGTATGACACCTATGCCCGTACAGAGCCTCAAACGGTGACATCTCAATGCTGGCCTGATAACTGTTGTTGTCAGAAAACTCCACCAAATGTAGATGATCCTTCCAGGAACCTCCAAAATCCAGGACGTACGTCCGCAGCATATCCTCAAGTGTCTGAATAGTCCTCTCTGACTGTCCATCCGTCTGGGGTGGTATGCAGTACTAAACTTGAGCTGAGTGCCCAAACTAGTCTGCAGACTCCTCCAGAAATGGGAAGTAAAGCGAGTATCCCGATCTGAGATAATGTTGACGGGAACTCCGTGAATCCTGAGTATCTGTCTCATGTACAACTCCGCAAGCCTCTCTGTAGACGTACCCACCTTGAATAGCAAGAAGTGGGCCGATTTGGTCAACCTGTCAACGATGACCCAAATCGCGTCTTTCCCTCCTGGTGTACGCGGCAACCCAGATATGAAATCCATGGTGATATGTTCCCACTTTCACTCTGGAATGGGCAACGGCTGCAATAATCCTCCGGACCTCTGCCTCTCTGTCTTGACCTGCTGACAGACCAAGCATCTAGCTACGAAGTGGGACACCTCCCGCTTCATCCCGTACCACCAGACATGCTCTCGCAGACCCCTGTACATCTTGTTGGCACCAGGATGTATAGAGTACTGCGATCTGTGAGCCTCCTGCATGATCTGCTCTCTGAGCTCCCCGCTAGGCACACATAACCGGGAACCGTGCCTCAGGGTACCATCCTCTGCAAGTAAAAACTCGCCATCCTCCAATCCTGCACTGATTTGCTCTCGGATACACCGCAGAGCCACATCCTCGAACTGTGTCACCTTGATCCTGTCTATCAAGTCCGACTGTATCTGAATGCCCCATAACTGCATCTGCACTCTGGGCACGATCACCTCAATCCCAAGACTCTCCAAGTCTGCAAGCAAGTGCCGATCCATGGTCAAACACATGGCTGTCGGATACCTACTCAAGGCATCGACAACAACGTTGGCCTTCCCCGGGTGATACTGGAGTACAATGTCAAAGTCCTTCATCAACTCTAGCCACCTGCGCTGCCTCATGTTGAGCTCCTTCTATGTAAACACATACTTCAAGCTCTTGTGATCTATGAAAATCTCTACCCTCTCGCCATACAGATAGTGCTTCCACAACTTCAAAGCAAAAATCACCGCTGCCAGCTCCAGGTCATGGGTAGGGAAGTTCTTCTCATGGGGACATAATTGTCTGGAAGCATAGGCAATCACCTTTCCATGCTGCTGCAAGACACAATCCAGCCCCTTCCCTGAAGCATCACTATAAATAGTAAATCCACCTGATCCTGAAGGCAATGTCAGAATCGGAGCTGTCGTAAGCCGCTTCTTCAACTCATCAAAAGCTGCCTGACACTCCTCTGACCAAACAAACTCAATATCCTTCCGGGTCAACCGTGTCAACGGCTCTGCAACCCGGAAGAAATCCTGCACAAATCTCTTATAGTATCCTGCCAGCCCCAGAAAACTCCTGATCTCTGCCACTGAAGTCGGCGCTGCCCATGCCTCAACTGCTATAATCTTCTTGGGGTCAACTAAGATACCATCTCCAGTCACCATATGCCCCAAGAAGTCCACCCGGTCCAAGAAAAACTCACACTTGGAGAGTTTCCCATAAAGCTGCTCCTTCCTGAGAGTCTCTAGCACTATCCGCAGATGCTCCTCGTGTTTGATTAGAATTAATGTAATTGATCGTTATACTGTACAGGTACAGGTGCTTTTCTCAAGTTACTAATTTTAATTTATTTTTCCCTAATCCATAGAAAATCCATTTTAATTCATTTTTCCCCCAAACCAATTTCAATAGTACCTAATTTTAGTCTACTTGCTGTTGGTATTGAGTATTTGCAGGGAAAAAACAATTTGGGGAAGTTTTGGTGGCTTGAGGAACCATTTCATTTGGGGCTTTTGTGTGGATTTGCACCATAGGTAAAATTTCTAATCTACTCCATAAATTCATAATTTTATTGTATTACTAGGATGCCCTAGCCCTAACCTAATAGTAGGATTAGCTAACCCTAGAATTTGAGTCCATTACGTGTCCGTATCGGACACGTATCAGCACGTATAGGAATGTGTTCGACGAAATGCCCCAAAGGTTCTATCCAAAGGAGCGTCGGGAATCATCTCTAAAACTTTTCTAGGTTATTATTAACTGAATAAGGACCTAATTTTATTATACTTGGGATTGAGGTGGTCATGGGAGGCAGCATCTGAGGCAGTTTTCCTTTGAGTCGAATCTTCAAAGGAGCGTCGGGAATCATCTCTGGCTCCATGTCTGACTCTGCTGTCATTTCTGCTTCATCGTCAGCATCATTGGCTTCCCCTTCGTCGGACGACTTGTATATGGTAGAATCAGTGAAGTAGGCTTCGACTCCCTTGAAAGGGTCAATGTCCGCGAACTCTGTCTGGATGATGTCGTTGGTGGACACGTACTTCATACATTGGTGGAGTGTAGATGGCACCACCATGTACTCATGCCGCTACGAACGACCCAGTAGGAGGTTGTAGTTGACATCAGCGTCCACGACATAGCAAGTCACCTCGGTTCGGAGGTTACCGATATGACATTTTAGCCGTATTTTACCTAGCGGTTCACTTTTGCTAGCATTGAAACCGCTGATTGTAGTATTGGAAGGCGCCAGACGATACATTGGGATCCCCAGTGTTAAGAGCAGCGTCTTCGGGATGATGCTGAGGGAAGACCCTGGATCGATCTGAATCCGCTTCACCATGACGGAACCGACATACCCCGTATAATACAGTGGCCTGTTGTGTCGGTTGTGCTTGAGCAGTATGTCTTGTTGGGTGAAGGTTATATTAGGGATAACTTCATCTGCACAATGACAGTACGTACATGTGGTTGGGGTATCCTCAGGCTGCTTGACCTGACTGATGAAGGATTCAGCATCCTTCAGGGCTTCACAGAGAGCTTCGCGGGTGTCCTTGAAAAGACGAAGGAGCTCAAACAGAGATAGGCGGGCAGGAGTACTAGCATGTTGTGCCAGTATGTCGAAGTTGTGGGGCTTGGCTAGCCCCGAAGCATTCTTCTTTCATAAAGGCTTGTCGAAATGGGCCTCTACATGCTTCTGTTTATTGGCTGCTGGAGGCCTGGATAGGCCCTCTTCCTGGGCAGCAGGGACGGTGCAAGGAGGCACCACCTCGACGGCAGCTTCGTCAGGTTGGGCGTTCTAATGTGAATGCGTCTGTACAGGAAGTGCCTCTTCTGCAGCGGAAGAGACCGTACGGCAAGGCTTGATCTTTCTGCCCTTGGTTTTGGAGGCAGAGCGTACCTCCGGTTGAGTAACTTCGGAGACGAGATCAGGGTGAACCCATAAGACCTCTCCCCGAGATATGGTGAGTGGGATGAGTCCACTCACGTTGTCACAAGTAGGTGGTAGGTTGACCACCTCCATTGTCGCCTTTGGGATAGGAACGACGCCATCTTGTGTTGTGGTTGGCGGTAAGGTGCCAAATTGGAGGGACACCAAGTTGGCTGAGACCGTTTTTTTCCTCATAGTCGACGGAGATAACATCCGCATTGATCATACGCTGGATGTAGTTCTTGAGGATGTAGCAGTCCTTAGTTGGGTGTCCGACAAACCAGTGGTAGTGACAGTACCTCGGATTGTCCACTCTTCCAACCTCGTCGGGACGTTTCGGGTCCGGCAATTTGATCTTATCACCCTGCTTCAATATCACAAAGAGTTACAGGGTGTCTTCATTGTTGAAGGAATAAACCTCCTTTAGCCTTGGTGCAAGTGGAGGCTTCTGAGTAGGTGCTGATACACCTTTGGAGGCATTGACAGTCAACGCCTGCTTCCCCTTCGTCTCTCGTACAGGGTTGTTGGCTGCAGGCCATTTTCCCTTGTCCTCAAAGGCAGAGAAACTGACTCCCAGAAGACGAGCATTGGACGCCTTCTTTTCAGCTGCTTCGGCCTCGATGATCAATGAACTCCAGTCGGGAGGAGGAGTGGAGTTGAGCCAAAGTTTGATTGCAGGCAACATATTCATGCTGCAGGAAGAGAGGAGTGCATGTTCTGGCATGCCCGAGGGCAGTCTGAAGCAGGCTTGTCGAAACCGTTCGATGAATGCTCGAACTATTTCCTTCTTCTTCTGACGTATCTCTATGAGGGACGCCATTGTCATGTCCTTCCCTCAGTCGTAGAAACGATCGAGGAAGAGACGCGTCAAGTCGTCGAAGAAAGATATGGAGTTGTCGGGGAGACTGCAGTACCAGTCGTAAGCCACTCCCTTCAACGCCCCGACAAATATGCTGGTGAGTAGCGCATCTTCCTTCGGGAGATGTCCCGTTTGAGACTGGATGTACGTTAGATAGCGGCGTGGAGAGTCCTTCCCGTCGTATGGTATCAATATTTGTGGTTTATACTTGGGAGGATAAACCACTTTGTTCCATTCGAGGGGGCATGGTTGTGGGATCCCCATCTTCTGGTGCTCCTCTTGTCTGTTCTTGGACTCAAAGCGCTCGCGTAAGTCCCTGATCATCTCAACCACGTCTTCCGTGGAGCTGGGAGTCGGGGAAGGTGGTACAGCCTGGAGTTGAGCATTTGATGGCTCCGACGTCCGAGGTGCTTCACGGTGATCTGTGTCCAAGGATACCCATTAAAGGGGTACACTTGACTCTCTATTGGCCCCTGGGTCAGGACCGGTAGACGGTGCCCTGGCCATAGCTGACTGTATCTCAAGCACTACTTGAGTCAGTATTTACATTGAGGCAGAGAGGGTTTTGAGTCCTCCTTCCAAGTTATCCATGCATTGGACGAGATCTGCTGGCGGCGCATCAGACTCCGCATCGCCAGCTCCCGTCATGTATACCGTCATGACGCGACTAGAAGTGGATGGATCGGTTGAGGCTTCGCTTTCGGCCTCGCTCCCTTGTAGAAGAGGGACCTCCACCGGAGCTTCGTCTTGGCTACCCCCGACTATGTTCTGGAGGACACCTTCATCTTCGGGAGAAGTATCAGTAAGGGCCTGACTACCTCCAGTTCTGTCTTGGAGGACTTCTTCATCTTCGAGACGCAGATCCACAGGGGCTTGACTACCCCCAGCCATGTCCGGGAGGCTGACTTCGTCTCCAGGATGAAGATCCACAGGGGCTTGACTACCCCCAGTTTCTTCTGAGATCTTCTTTCTCTCCCGAGTGCCCTCAAACACTCCTGAGGACGGGACAATTGTCTTGGTCTTCCTCGGCTGGCTCTTGGATGAGGACAAAGTCGATGAGCTACCAGTCGCGTTTCGAATAGATGGGGAGTTGGAGACTACGTTGCAAGAAGCAACCTGTAGTTCTGGCTCCACTTCAGTTGAAACCTTCTTTCCGAGGTGACGTCGGAGGGGTGTTGATGATTGCAGCCGCTAGAATACCGACTGCCTTGATGGTGGGACTACTGTTTTGCAACAACAGTTGATGGTGACTACTGCACAAGTGTGCCCTGTGAGGGGCGCATTGTGCCTGTTAGTCGACTCTCCTGATCGGCGCTTGTGACTGATCACATTACGCAAATCATTGGAGAAGAGTGCCACCTTCGCACCCCCATCAGGTGCATGGCAAGGCCAAGCGCCGGGGTGGTCAGGTGAATGCTGCGCCCCCTGAACCAACACAGAAGATGCGCTCAGATCAGTAGTGGGGGTACAACATTTACAGTAACTTGAACCAGCCACAGACGGACATCCTATGTAGGCGCTGGGGTTCAAGACCACAAAGTTTGCCTTGCTCGAATTGGTTGCGAACGCAACAGATGCATCCAAGAGAGGCAAAAACTTTGAAGTTCGGCTCGTTTCTGGCACGGAAGCACCCGAGTCGACCTTATACAGCTTACCATCAGTAGCGCGCATGATTGTGGGCGCATGCTTCTAGTTTATTGTCGGCATAGCACGTTTGAGGCGCATGGCCCGTGCCGCCTTGGACTTCTTCGTACCATCTCACTGGGGTGCATAGTACTGAGAGTCCAAATTCTCTTCGCCACGACAGCGAGTGAGTCTGTCAAAGACAGAAGCCTTCTGTGGCGCATCTGAGTTACCGCACAGGGCGTTAGATGCGCCGCTGCTCCGTCGACGTATCTTCTTTGTCTGAGAAGGAGGTGGTTAGGGAATGTGGTCAGCACCATACTTTCCCGAGAGATGCGCTACATCGGTGGGAGCATCCTGGCCGCTGAGGACGTCAGCGAGAAGGGTGGACAGCGTCGGCGCATCCCCTTCAGTGGTGGTGCCAGGGGCCTCGACCTTGCACACCCAGGCTTGGCGAGTCTTCTTCGGCTTTGGCAGCCGCTTCGAAGGACTTGCGCTGCCTTCAGAGATGAACTCCTCATACGCCTGTTGATTGAGGCGTACGACCAGCGTCTTATGGGAGGAGCCCACCTTCACGTCGTCAGATTGCGATACAGCTTTCTCGGTGGAAGAGAAAGAGGTCCCCAGCAGAGTTGCCAGCTTGTTTGCCATTAAAATATTTTTGTTGCAATTTTAATTACAAACAGAACAATGTTACAATGTAGGACTTAGATGTAGTCCTAGGAGAACACTTTTGTTTATCTGGGTCCCTGTGTCGATGGAGTGAGTGGTAATGCGTTGACTCCGTTGACGATCTGACAACGGTTATCGGTTCTCTGAAGGTCTGAGTTGCTCTGGGTGCTGGAACTTGCAGAGAGGAAGAAGACATTGTGTGTCTGTATCTGCCTCTCTCACTGTGTATAGGTCTCTGTCTGTAGGTATGTCTCTCTGTGTGTGTGTAAGAAGGAAATGATCCCTCTATTTATTGCTTGTAGGCTGGCTGCTTCATGCGCGCATATGTAGGATGTGCCTGTACGTGGGGATGCCACGCGGTGATTGCTGATGGAGGCGCATGGATGATGCGCTCTAATTGAGGAGTTGAATCCTTTTTGTTGCATTTGTGAGCTGCGGCAGAGCTGACACGTAGCAATGGATAGGATCTTTCAGTTGCTGAGATCTTGGGTGATTAGCACCCCTTCATCGGCTGAATTGAGTAAAAGGACACGTGGCGCATATCCATAGCTCAAAGATCTCGGATTTGGTGGAGAGTGATCTGATAGGATGCGTCTAGGATTTGGCGCATGAGAAGACTTTGGCTCACAACTTTCAGGAGTCACGAACCGTCTGGGCGCACGACTTTTGAGGCTCATGCGAGTCTTCAGGAGTGACTTGACCTCTGTCTTTAGGGATCAAAAAAATGGCTGAGGCGCATGGCTTTTGAGGTGCATACAAATATTTGGGTGCATGGGGCGGAGGCGCATACAAATGGTTGGGCGGCCACGTGGCTTGTAACTGCCGGAGGAAAGTAATGATGATGCTGACGTCAGCGACGCTTCATTTTCTGAAAAAAGTTGTCAACTGTTCGGTCCTTGGGGACTGGCTGCTGTCGTGTCAGACTTCAGCCTTTAATGTTCTTTGACGGGTGATGGGCTGTTGAGTGGGCGCATCGATCTGCATTCCACTAGGCGCATGGGGGCACGTGGGGCACATCCTTATGAGGCGCTTGGTGCTGATGGACGCGTCTGTATGATGCGCGGTCTGACCGGGGCATCCGTTTGCATGACACGTCTTTATTGGTCCGACTGTTACGTTCTTCGAGTGCTTTAAATAGCCGTTTTTGACTTGGCCAAATTCGAAGCGTCAGGTTCATCACCATTAATACAAATTCATTGCTCGGAATTCGGAGAGCCCGCCACTTGGCGCATAGGTTTGATTTATGCGACCTATAAATAGTGGCAAGGAGAGAGTTTGCCTCTCGTTCTCTTACGTTCTCCCGAATAAACTTGTTTGCTCGAGCATTTTCTGTTGACGAGATGCTTCCGAGGGTGAAGATGCGACGACTTGTCTTCATTCATGCACTTGAAGGTGACTGTTACATCCAAAAGTCGGAGTCGAGGGCTTCTGAGGCAGGTGGAAGGTGCCTATTGCATCCAAAGATCGGGATGCTCGAGCCTCATCTCCGTTATGCTAGAAGAGCCATAGATCGGAATTGCAGTGCCCCGATCATCTTCCTTGGGCTTTGGAGAGCTCTTCCTCCTGCAAGAGTGGGTGTTGCCCATTTTGGTTGTGTTGAAAGCCTCCTTTTGCCGCGGATCGATTGCGGTGCTTTCCTCTTCCTTGGTCTTTAGAGAGCTCTTCCTCCTGCTAGGGTGGGGTTGATCGCCCACCCTTGTTCTGCTCAATAAATGCTTCATTAGTCAAAGCATTTGATCGGGCGCATATGCTGAGACTTCATGATGCACATAACTGAGACTCTGAGGAGATGCGCCTGACTGAGATGCTGAAGTGATGCGCCAAACTGAGATGCTAAAGAGATGCGCCTGATTGAGAGCTCATGGCGGTTGCTGCGCCTAGCTGTAGACTTAGGGTCTTTTCTTTGTAGAAATTCTTCTTTGTAAAGCCTTTTTAGACATGTAATAGACTTTTATATGAAATAAAAATCTCCTTTTAATGTCTATGCTTTTGCTGTTTGCTGTGCCAAGTACTTCATCTGAGCTCCCTGGCGCATGTAATGTTAGGCGCATAGGATTTCTGGTCCTGAAATTCCATGCTTCTACAGTCACTTAATTAAAAAGTTATTCAGACTAGTCCGATATAGGCATATAAGTCTCTCTCTTTTTGCTTTCTTTCTTCTTTCCTTCTCCCTCCGAAAATCCTATACATTTTCTCTTCCAAATCTCTTTTAATTCATGTTCATGCCTAAATTTCAGCTTATAGTAACTAAAATTTGACTTACTATTCATTCTAGACAGATTTTTGATGTTTTGAACCCACCTTAGGGTTATGAACTTCAAAAATTCGTCCGCGATTGCGACAGGGATAATGAAGGACAACCCAAATTTCTAACAGTCCTGGTAGTGGATAGGACTGCCAAAAACTTGGACAGTCCTACAATGGATTTACTAGGGAGAAATCTATTTTAGGACTGTCCAAAATTCTGACAATCCATGTAGTGGATAGAACTACAAAAAAATTAGGCAGTTTTAGGACTACCAGAAATTTGGACAATGCTAAACATAAACTAATGTAGATAAAAAATAGATTATCTACTCGGTTTAAAAATAAATAAACTCAAAATTTTAAATATATTTTGTAGATAAGTCTCTCAATTTTCTTCATTTTAAAATAAACCTTCATATAAGATCTATAATGGATTTGTCTTCGGGACTGGTCCGGTTAATCTCGACATAACTGGTTGTGCCGGCCCGGTCCAGGCCCGTTCTAGACCATTTTTTCTAGTGACAGTTGGGGGAACATATTTTCTATATTCCAAGAATAAATTAATTTCTTTTTCACATATTTTCATGTTACAATCAAACGCATGCTAAATGTTATCCGACAGAGTACTACACCGCACCCCCAACGGCTCTTATATATAATAGAGTAAACGTTATGACTTTGTTTACTACTCTCCTTCAAGAACCCCAGGTTTTTGATTCCTCTCTTTCTCTGAGATGGATGCTAGTATGAACGTAGAGGAAACGGCCATCTCATCCCAACAGTCCGTCAACTTGCCCGAGCAGGGCTATTTCTTCCCCTCCCTGGCCCTACCCGTGCCGCTGTCGCCACCGTCTCCACAAGCCACCTCCCACTCGCTGGCCCTACCGGCGCCGCCGTCTCCACAAGCCACCTCCCTCTCGCTGGCCCTACCGGCGCTACCGCCAGTGGTGCTCGAGGTGAGTGCTGTCTATTTTCTTGAATGTTAATGCAACCCCACTGTACATAGGCGACGCGTGTCCAAGCATTTTTTGACGCTAAATCTTGACCTTGGTTTTAAAAAATAATAATATCACAGAGCAATGGCAGCCAAAAAAATGAAGCCGATGGGAACAGAAATAGTAGCACCTGTAATCACCAAAGCAAACCAGATACTTGAGATTAATTTAGCCGCCATAATCACTAACAATGTCAAAACAAACTTGATTACAGAGAACCCCTTCGAATGAATATCG